>JAKGUB010000557.1:14530000-14980000 GCA_026261675.1 Hippocampus mohnikei | reverse complement strand
GGATTATATTTTTTATGTGTGCATGGAAAATGAACAGTATGGTGCAGTATTAAGAGGCAACCGTTGTTTTTGTTAATTCCAGTTTTCTTCTCATTAATTTCCATGGAAAGTTTCCTCTTTTAAAACCCCCAGTATTTTGCAACCCTATGCGCAGTCACGTGTGCAAACCTTTTTTCAGTCATAGCAGTGACGTTGAGGTGCGCCTGTCCCTTTAAGAGCATCGAGCGGATGCTCTCTGCTGCTGCTGCTGATGGCTGCACTTGCAGCTGATTGGCTGAGGCCGTGGAGTTGGGGGTGGGGGGGGTCGCTTCGAGGCGAGAGGGATGCTGCTACGTAGTTGAGCCTCCCCCACCCCCTCCCTCCCTCGCTCCCTTCCTCCTGGCTGTCGCTCTCTCTCCCTCGTCACAATCTCTTCCCTTGCTCGCTCGCATCCTCGGAATAATCCACATCTAGGGCAAGCTGGCTGAGAGGCGATCACAGCTCAGCTCCTCTCTGCAGCCTGGGAGAATAAGAGGCGGCACTAACCCTTTTCAACGCAGGAGGAAAAAGAAGAGCAAATTTTGAGCGCGCAGGAAGACACGGAGGGTCGAAGAGCAAGATTTTTCCATCGGAGGACACTGTTTATTTATACATATTGTTTATATAGCTATATATATTTGTACACACGCTTATAGATATTTATATATAGATTCAATTATCCTTGTACATATCCGTACTCGTGCTCGTCTGTTTATACTCATATTTTTATATGTATTTGTGTGTGTAAATATATATAATGTATAAGCAAAACATATATATCCATATATATGTCCATATATATGAATTTATATGCGCATCACTGTGAACCAAGAGGATTCTCATCTCATCAGGGCTGGTCTCTGATTGTGATCGTATACAATATTTGATCTTCTACGCTCAAGAGGACAAAGACGCCGTGCCCATTTTGTAGTTTTTCTTTTACTGTTGCGGCATCCTGTCTCCCTCTCCATCTCCATTTTTCCCCCCCTTTGCTTCGCATCCGAGAAGCTGAGAGCGACGGGATTTGACAAAAGAGGGCGGGAAAAACTCTCAAATTCCTGTGATTAGTGCGCTTTTCCGCTGGCATCTGTGTTCCGTTTAGACCATCGCGGCGCCGTGTGACATCAGCCCAGCGTCCGCCCAGCCAGCATGCACAAACACCACCACTGCTGCAAGTGCCCAGAATGTTATGAGGTGACCCGCATGGCGGCCCTGCGCAGGATGGACGCCCCGGCCTATGGAGGAGACTGGCAGGCCGAGCCCTACGGATACCCGCCCGGGTATGGAGGAGGCCAAACCTTACCCGCTCCGGCCTCGGGGGGAGGAGGCAACATGGGTGGAGGAGGAGGAGGAGGTGGCGGAGGAGGAGGTGGAGGTGGAGGGGGCACCTTAGGGAGAAGTAAGGGCAAGATGATGTCTGGGGTTGGGCCTGGAGGCCCCAATCCTAAGGGCCAATCCAAAGGGGCTCCCAAAGTCAACGGCAACAACTCAAGTGGACAAGGAGGATGGTGGCCTGAGTGCACCTGCACCAATCGGGAGTGGTATGACCAGGTAAGACATGCTTGGGGTCCTCATACCAATTCATTAACCCTCCTTCAACGTAGAGGAGCTAGGATTGAGGTCTTTGGGTCTTGGCACAACGAATGGTTCTGATACTGGTTCATTAACGCGCTTCAAATCTTGACGAGCTAAAATTGTGGCTTTCTTTGGGTCTGGGTGTAAGTAATGGTTCTGATACTTGTTCATTAGCCCTTTTCAAATCTCGATGAGGTAAAATGAGGTAGTATGCTTGGGCTTTCAAGTTGGGAATAATGGTTCTGAGATGAGTTCATTAACCCTCTTAACAAATAAACTATGATTGAGTTGTTCTTGAGTTTTGATAGCATATCATGAACCCACTTCAAATCTAGACTAGCTTAAACTCAGGGTTTCTTTGGTACTTGGTATAAGGAATGGTTCCGATAACTACTCATTAACCCTCTTTAGTTCTAGATTAGCTAAAATTGGATTAGCTGTTCGGGCCTTGATAGGGAGAATTGTTTTGATGCCCATTTATTAACCCTCTTCAAATCTAGGCTCAAAACATACCTATTCCGGTCTGCTTAACGCCAGTTATTATACTGTTGCTCCCTGTCTCATTTGCAAAGACCCCCCCCCCCCCCCATCTACACAAAATTGTAAATGTATTATTATTATTATTATTATTATTATTATTATTATTATTATCCCTCCAGTAAACCACCATAAATGTTCTTGTAATCCTTCCAGTTTGTCATCTCTTAGCCTTCCCATTGACTATGACTGTGGTAGGCAGCAATGTGGGAAGGACAGAACAGGACTGATCCAGTTTGAGTGCACACATGGAGATCATGTTTGTGCATTTGATGACTAATGCTTATAGATTGGAACACGCCTTGGCTTCTGTACTGATTCAGGTGTCGTAGGCCCGAAAAGAAAATGGTGCATTTTTTGTCAGGAATGCAGTTATGTAAAGCTGAGAAACGCGAAACACTTGACCGTCGCCTCATGTCTCATTTGGATAAGATGATGAAATGCCATCGCTTGCATTCGTATCGATGGACTCCATTTTATACGGCGACGATCCCGATTTAATGAATGTGTCCTCTGCAACGCTCACGCCTGTTAGCCTGTCATACATCCAGCAGAGATTATGAATGAAACCGCCGTGTTACATGTGTTACATTTTGGGTCATAGTGTATTTACATGAATGACAATTACAGTTAAGGGGAGGTAGGTGGGATTTACAAAAAAAATTAAAAAAAAACAAGCCGATGCTGCCTCTGAAGCATTAATTAAACAAGCTGCACGTATGTGAGCCGAAGCGGGGGGAAGGGCCATGCTTGTTGAGCATGAGATTCAAGGAACGGCTCCTTGCCATGCATGAGTATGTGGCAATGTGGTGTGGAGCCACCGCATCATCCGTTTTTTTGGGGGGGGGGGGTTTCATCCCATACGCCGCATTGTAAGATGTGTGCACGAGGCAGTAGGAGCACAGAGGTGAGAAGAACATGAAGAAGAAGCAGCAGTAGCACAGGGGCAAAATGGAGGCTGAGTTTTTCAATGATGCCCCTGAGCAGAGACGCAGCCTGGATAGAGATAAGGAAATGCGGTGCCTTTTTCCCCTCTCCCCCATCTATATACTCTGCTTTCATTTCACACATCACAACAATGTGCGATTATGCAAGCAAGTACTGTGACTTAAGTCAAACGTGTAACTAATATCTATTGCTCATTTGAAGCCAACATTATCAAAAGCCTACTGAATTGTTTTTCTTTGCCAAATCCTGATCCCTGTAGTCATAAACATACATCATCAACCTCTTCTACCCATTGTAAAAACAATACAGCCTATATGGCAAGCACCTTTAACATTTTAAAAGCTCAGTTTTTCGATCTGGAATATGACGTAGACGTAGAAAGCAAAGGATGTTGGAATTTTCATTCAACATATGTGTAACGTCATTGTGACGAGAGGAAATGACAACTAGCAATATCTGTAAGTCAAACATGAATGAAACTGCTATCCGCAACGTCACAATGACATCATCTCTGATATCTCAAAACTAAGTTGCAGACATCTGATTGTCCAATTTCAATTATCTACAGTGTGATTCTGATTTGTCCAAATTTCAGTTCAAGATATCTTTAATTCACGGCATCAATATGGCAGCGCCCCCCTTTTGTTTCTTCCCCGGAGAGAGAGAGAGACAGAGAGAGAGAGAGTGTTTGTGTGTGTGTGTGTGTGTGTGTATGTGTGTGTGTACATATATATATATATATATATATATATATATATATATATATATAGAGAGAGAGAGAGAGAGAGATGTATTATCGTTTTAAATGGGTGAAGTGCCTGATGTCAGTCTGACAAGTCAGAATCAAATTGTAGATATCTCAAAGTACAGTTTGAGATATCTCTCAAAGTACAGTTTGAGATATCTACGCTGTTGCAGATGTCCAGTTCGACTAATCTCAACACGTTTGTTAGTTAACTCAGATGCAAATGTTCAAAATGCAAATTACAATGTCGGAAAAACATAGTTAAATCTAACATTACTCATTGAAACAAAAATACCCTCTCAAAATGTTTGTTTAGCCAAATCCTTTGGTGTCATAAACATACACCAAAAAGATACTGCCCTTTCTAAAATCCATACAGCAAATACGCAATGTGCCATTCTATAAGGATATCCATCAAGCTGGAAAAAAAAAACATGCTGGAATTGTGTGTTGATATAGTGGGTTGGAAACAAGATAAATAAACCAATAAAGGCAGGCGCTGTGGCGAGGTGGAGGCGTTGGCGGTGGTGGTAGTTGTGGTGGGTGGTTAGGTGGGGGGTGTTGGGTTATGTAAGAGGAGGGAATCGGTGGTGCTGTCATAGAGGGAGAAGGCCTCTGACAGCGTGGACGAGCATCTGTCCCTTCATCCCTTCAAATCAAGCCAACTGTGTACATGCGAGATGAACCCCGGCCCGGCAAACTGCTCATCCCCGGGAAATGTGGCGAGGAAGGACCCCTCCTTCCTCTTCCACGGCTAACCTAGAGCGGGTTAGAAATCAAACACGCCCAAGCACATCAAATGCACTTTGGCTTTCATAACAAGTCGTGTGGCGGACCGGAGGCAATAACCTTGCACCGTCATTCCCAACGTTTTGAGCAAGACATTGATAACATCATTGATATTGTGTTCCGTCGTTTGTATATACTGTAAAATGCCTCCCACAATGATCGGTAAACCCCTGTAAATCTGTGGTATTTAAAGCTCCCCTATGCTGAATCCAAATTTAAATGTATTGAAGCACAACTATTTAAAGCACAGGTGTCAAGCTCGAGGCCTGGGGGCCAGATCCGGCCCGCCAAGTCAGTTTATGTGGCCTGTAAATCCTCTGTGTCAATTTGCACGATCCATGTTAAAATCTGCACCGAAATGTCAATTTGTCATGTGTAATAAGCAACATTGAGATTTTGCATTTATTTTCTTAACCTCTTTACACTCACTTCAACAATAATTTCACAAACGATTAACATTGACAGATTTCAAAACAAGTCAACCATCAATTTCTTACATTCAAAAATTAATGCAATGACATGATGAATCATTTGTTTTCACCTATAGCTAAGCCCCCAAATTTTCAAAATGATATAATGACCATGGGGTGGCCCGGTGCACGAGTGGTTTGCGCTTCGACCTCACAGTGCAGAGGTACCGGGCACGATTCCGGTGTTGGTCTGTTGCGTCACTTGCCCTTTTGATGGTTGCTAGTGCTTTGATATTTTGTCTCTTTGGTGGGCGGCCCGGTAGTCCAGTGGTTAGCACGTCGGATTCACAGTGCAGAGGTACCGGGTTCGATTCCAGCTCCGGCCTCCCAGTGTGAAGTTTTCATGTTCTCCCCGTGTCTGCGCGGGTTCTCCGGTTTCCGCCCACATTCCAAAAACATGCATGACAGGCTGATTGAACACTCTAAATTGTCCCTAGGTGTGAGTGTGAGCGCGGATGGTTGTTCGTCTCTGTGTGCCCTGCGATTGGCTGGCAACCGGTTCAGGGCGCCCCCTGCCTACTGCCCAAAGACTACTGAGATAGGCTCCAGCATGCACCGCGACCCTTGTGAGGATAAAGCGGGTCAGAAAAAGTTTGGATGGATGGATGGATGGATATAATGACCATAGTCTAGTATCTTGTTGCTCACATACAATACAAAACACTATCAAAAAACTTCTACTTAAACACACATGGAACAGCATCACTTTTCACAAAAGAGAATAGCATAGTTAAACACCAACATATTCAACCACATTGTTAATTTTTTTTTGCCATATCCAAATTTGGCTCCCCCAAAAATGTTTGCATAGCAACACATAGCAAAAAAAATCGATGCTCCATGCTCCATCCATAGACTACCTCAAAGCTGGGGCACTTATTTGTCAAGGTGCTACTGTGTATCAGAGAGAAGTAAGCCCACAAGCTAGTGTTAAAAAAAAAAAAAGACTGGGCTGGGGAGAATGCTAAATGATGAGACAAAAAAAAAAGAGCTGACAACTTCCAAGAAAATGAAAACTGCATTTAAGAGACGACCCTACTGAAAATACAAGTTTATGGCTGAAGGTGATTCTGACGCACCAAGCCCACTCTGCTTAATTAATATGTCGACAGGCTTGCAAATGAGCCATGTGGAGCCTTTAAAAATGCTTTGGCAATATGGAGTTGTGTTCTGGATTCAAATCAAGGCAGAAAATCCAGGGGTTGCCAAAATAAAAAATAAAAAATCCTCGCTCCCATTTCCATTTGTCAAGCAATCTTTTCTGCAATAAGCACAACAAAATTACAGAGTAGACTCAAAGTAATAAACTTTAGGTGTCATTTTCTCCCCGGCATTTCAACCAACTACATTCAGCACACAATGCTTTCATGATTTTATTCCTTTCCTCTGTTTGTCAGTCGGTCCATTAAAATATTGCTCTCCATGAAACTGGTCCATGGTCCAAAAAAAGGTTGGGGAGTGCTGATTCAAAAGACAGGCTTTTTGAATGTAAATTTGAGGCCATATCGGCAGCTTCAGTCAGAAATCTCCCCTGGTTTTTCCCCCCGCGGCCGCCAATCTGTCTTTGTGCAGCTCTATAGCTATGATTGCTCTTAAACATTCATGAGATGTTACTTTATTTATAACCAGCCAGGCTCATTCTCTCCGCCAAAATCCTCTTTTGTTTATTACCGATCCTCCGTAGTGTTTGCATGTGGCTAGGTTTTCGATTAATTCACAGGCGCAGTGGGCGTTCCGTGTCGAACACTCCCATAGGTGATTACCACTTGAAAGCCTGGAGGCCTTGATCAGAAATGCTTGCGTGCGCGCGCTCGCGCGTCTTCCTCAGTCACATTGAGTTATCGTGTCACCGGCGCGTACATCCGACTGATGAGATTTTGTCCGCACTGATGCGATTTGCCCTTCCTTGTAACAGCATCCGGGGGTATTAACAAACGGCCTTGTCATGTGCTAAATATGCGAACGTCTTGCGCTTCGTGCCATTTTGAAACATTTGAATTCGTTTTCTCCTTCCATAGAATGACCAGATAATATTTTTTAAAAAGTACATATATATTCATTCATTCATTCATTCATTCATTCATCTTCCGAACCGCTTGATCCTCACTAGGGTTGCGGGGGGTGCTGGAGCCTGTCCCAGCTGTCTCCGGGCAGTAGGCGGGGGACACCCTGAATCGGTTGCCAGGCAATCGCAGGGCACACAGAGACGAACAACCATCCACGCTCACACTCACACCTAGGGACAATTTAGAGTGCTCAATCAGCCTGCCATGCATGTCTTTAGAATTTGGGAGCAAACCGGAGCACCCGGAGAAAACCCACGCAAGCCCGGGGAGAACTCCACACAGGAACCCGGTACCTCTGCACTGACGCGCTAACCACTGGACTACCGGGCCGCCCGTACACACACACACACACACACACACACACACACACACACACACACACACACACACACACACACACACACACACACACACACACACACACACACACACACACACACACACACACACACACATATATATATATATATATATATATATATATATATATATATATTAGAGCTGTCAGTTTAGCGCGTTTATATCGGGCATTAATTTAAATGAATTTTATCAGGATCAAAATTTTTCTCGCGAGATTAACGCGCAGACGTCTACAGCGGATGTTACGTTGTTTCTATAAATAAACCAGAAACAAAACATCAAGCGCTGCACAGGTCCACGACGTTTGTTTTGGCAGCGAGACACCAAAACGGATACTTAAATAGCTCATGAATGGAAAGTTTACTTTTAAAAAGTTGCCAGATTGTTCCACTGACAAGACCAAAGTTACCTGTATGTTTTGCAGTCGTAAACCGAGCTATCATAATAGCACGTCTGAAATACCACTTAATGGCCAAGCACACAGCTGACGTTCTACTCCGCCCCCTTGTCTCAGACAGACAGCTATGTATCATTTCAAAACGAAGAAAATGGATGACACGACGAAGAACAAATTTGCTGAAGCCATAGCTAAATATATGGCTACTGCATGCAAGCCTGTCAACATTGTCCACAGCTCCACTCAAGCTGAAATAATTCGCATTGCATCGAACGACTCCTGTTGTATTGACCTGGCGCTTTAAGAGGAGCGGGGCTGCCACTGACAGGTGACCGTTCGCGCGATGTATAAATAGCGTTTTGTTTTGTGAGTGAATACACTCGCTTCGTCGTCGGCATGGCTTAATGTTAAGATACGCGTGTGCTTCTTATCAAGTCAGATGTGTAAAGTTAGCTTTTAGATTCGGTCATGATCGGTTGCTTTGTTTGCCGCATCGCTATGCAATCACAGTCAGTTACCGTTCGCAATCGGCAATTTAAACAGCGTGGGCTAAAATGTTGCTAGAACAGGGGTGTCTTTATTTAGCTCATTTTTGCATAGTTGTCACGTTTGTCCGTCTGCAATCTGACGTTTAAACGAAGTAAATTGCGTTGCAGCTGGGGTTAATCATGCCGGCGCTCCAATTCCGGGATTGACTATTGGGACTTGTAGTTCTTTTGTTCGATTCGACTTGATATGTTTGTGTTGTATGGTTTCTTATGTTTAAAACAATGAATAATGATGACGATATTGATACATAGTGAAATCAGGGTTGATTAAATTATTTATTAACCGTATTGTTAAATAAAGGTATTAATTAATGTCAATTATATACATATTTACATTGTGATGCAGAAAGATAGATATATTAATTTTTTACTGCATTTATGTGTAGTTTAGGTTATTACCTGCTTCTGATACTTCTGTTACAACTACTACTACTTCTGCTGCAAAGTGCTCCAATAAATGATCAAAAAAGTACAGAACGAGAGATCCTTCCATGCTGACCGACAATCCTTATTCAGGGGGCCGTGAAAAACGGAATTAACTGAACAACTCCACTACGGATTGCCAGCGAGAGCTTCCATTACGAGTACTAGTTTACCTTAGATGTGCACTTTATAATGTTATATTGCGCTGTTTTGATTCCATAAAAATAGCTGTTCAAGCAGCTGTTGTGTGACAAAATATTTTTTTCACTGTTGTTGATGGACAGTAATATTGTGTGAGAGATAATGTGTGAATAACTGCTCCAAGTGAAAAATGTTCATGTCAAATTGAAAATCGAAATTGTTATTTCAGTAAATATTTGCATTTTGGACATAGAAAACTGATTCATGATTCCATGTTGATGAGAGCATTAAAATGGGAGAAAATAGGACAAAAAATATAAAAGGAAATTCAGAAACGATAAAAAATGCGCGAGTAATCATGATTAATTTTTAGTTAATTTAAGTTAATTATGACAGTTGAGTTTTTAATTAGATTAAATATTTTCAGCGTTTGACAGCTATATATATATATATATATATATATATATATATATATATATATATATATATATATATATATATATATATATATATATATATATATATATATATTAGGGGTGGGCGCCCGGTAGTCCAGTGGTTAGCACGTCGACTTCACAGTGCAGAGGTGCCGGGTTCAATTCCAGCTCCGGCCTCCCTGTGTGGAGTTTGCATGTTCTCCCCTGCGTGGGTTTTCTCCGGGCACTCCGGTTTCCTCCCACATTCCAAAAACATGCATGGCAGGCTGATTGAACACTCTAAATTGTCCCTAGGTGTGTATGTGAGCGTGGAGGGTTGTTCGTCTCTGTGTGCCCTGCGATTGGCTGGCAACCGATTCAGGGTGTCCCCCGCCTACTGCCCGAAGACAGCTGGGATAGGCTCCAGCACCCCCCGCGACCCTAGTGAGGATCAAGCGGTTCGGAAAATGGATGGATGGATATTAGGGGTGGAACTGTGGTCAACTGGTTAGCACGGTCGCCTCACAGTGCAGGGTTTGATTCCGACTCCATCCTGTGTGGACGTTCTCCTTGTGCCTGGTTGGCATTTGCATGCTACCAGTCCGCCTACTAAAATACTTCTTGTTAACCTCTCCAGCTTCAATATTTCAATATGCCATACTCATCTTACGACTACCCTGAGTTGTCTTACTAGGAAAGAGAAAGAGCATACTACTGTAGCAGAATGACAAAGGCGCACTATTAGAACAACTGTGTCTTACTGGTAGTGGGTTTTTTTTTCATTCCTGGTAAAGTTGTTTTCCCACTCTTACTGCCACTTTTGGTCGACTAGTATGCAATTCAGCCTTCCTAGTAAATTACAATGCTGCACTAGTAATACAACTAGCAAACATGTCACGCCCGAGTAGCCTCCTGGATGCAACAAGTAGTCCCAAAATACCCAGTAGTAGTTTTGCCTCGCAAGTTACATAGTTGTTACAGTAGTATGTTAAAGAGGTCCTTCTATTGCGCAATACTGGAAGCCAGTCGACTTTTATCAACATAAACTCAGAAGATGTATTTCATGATTTCATATTTTTCAAGATGGCGCCGCGAGAGCGGCTGCCTTTACGGCAGCGCCTTATTATTTCGAGTTTCATCTGTTGCTGATCTGTCAGTGTATTTGAATGATTTGAGTGCTTAAAATTGTGTTTTATCCAAGAGACACAGATTTTGTAACGCAATCGTAGATTCATTTCTGTATGTATTTTTTAATGTACCGTTAAGTGTGCCTTGTGTGACTTGCTTCATACTAACGACTTTTGATTATGTTTGTGCTTGGGGGGGATAGTTGCTGTTACATATCAGGTAACATTACTATTTCTCTTCATATACCATATAAAAAATGGTATTTTGTTTCAATTTGTAATTTCACATGTCTGCTGTGGAAATTCTTTTGATTTACCTCAGGGGAAACACACAATTTTAAAATGTTTTTATTAGCATTGTTTTTATCCATCAATACATGTCCAAACTACTGTGATCCTTTGTGATGGTTATAAAATTAATCATGAAAATGATTTCGATTGAGATTGAAATCTCAATTTTTCAAACAATTATTCATTGATTTCAAAACTTAGGATTCATTCAACCACTGAAACACAACTACTCAAACTCTTATCATTGCATCAAGCCGATTCATATCTCATAAAGTTGAACACATTATTGAACACTCCATTCTTATTGTCAACTACAAATTGACCTTGTAAATATCATGTGAAATTCAAGACTAGTACTGTAGTGTGTGTGTGCGTGTGTGTGTTCTGCTCGACAGTAGTGGAAACAAACTCCACACAGTTGTTCTGCAGTGTACTAGTGTGCCTTAGTTTTTCCACTAGGGCATCTTACGCTTTCTACTAGTGTGTGAACGGCAAGAGTGGAAAAGAAGGTCACGGGGAACAAAGGCAGTTCAGTCATTTATTGCACAGTAATCGTGTGTAATCACTACTGTGCTCAAACGGTCTTACTATTGAAGACAAAAAGCATACTAGTGCATAGACAGCTCATTGCACTAGTAGGGTGTGGAATAAATGCTTTGTTTGATCCCATAGTGGCCCCCATCCCTGGCAGAAAAGAAAAGGGAGGGCACCACTGTTTGTTTGCTTGCCTGCTTTGTTTTATGTTTTTTTGTTTTTTGTTTTTGCTGATCACACTAGCGACTGGCCTAGAAAAATGACAGCACGCCGGACTCCTGAATCAGCGATGGAGGCGGCAGGAATACGAGCTGCACACAAGGGACTTTGGGTGGAATTGTGGGGCAGTGTTAAATAAAATGTGGCTATTAATTAATGGAACCTCAAAGAATTGCGTGTTGGGCAATAAAATACACACACACACACACACACACACACACACACACACACACACACACACACACACACACACACACACACACACACACACAGCCGGACTCAATTGAAGCATTTGAACTCTGCATTGATTCTTGGATTTGTTTGTGAAGGATTATCCTGAGCGATTATCCTGTGTTGTCGGATGTGTTGGAATTTATTTTTCCTCTTGGATCTATTTGGGGAAATGGCTGAGTTGATTATACCTGTTTTAAGTAAGTTTGGTACACACATAACGATGCGAAACAGATTTCTCTCCTCCATCTAAAGTCAGCAAGAGCCCAGTTGTCAGATGCCTCTGAAAATTTATTCTTCATGATTATCCTGTGTTGTGAGGTGTGTTTGCAGTTTTTCCCCTTTCCGGTCTGCTCATAAAACTTTCAGGGCTGAAAATCGTAAATGTTAAAACAAGGGCCCGATCAATTTGGATTTTCATTAGCTTTGTTTTTGTTCTCATGTGCAAAAATAGTTTTGTTGTCGATATTAAAAGTTTTGCCAATCAACTTGGCCGGCCAATCAATCGGTCGGGCCGCCAGTGCCATAATAACGAGCAGAAATGTTTGGGTGTGTTCAACACTGATTTCAGGTAATCCACGGACACCATGATTTTTACGTGACACTGAGAACTATCCAGGCCATATTTAAGCCTTTTCACTCCCTTGCAATTAAAGTCGGCAAAATCCAGAATCTCAACTGTCTTTCAGAGATTATCCTGAGTGATAAATATGTGTGTGGGTGTGTTAAAAAATTTTTTCTTTCCAACGATTCTTGGATTTGTCAGCGAGACATGGTTACGCTTTGTGATTATCCTGTGGTGTTGGGTGTGTTATTTTACTATCTCAATCTCCTAGAACAGATTGTTACTTTTAAACTTGTTCAATATTTAACCCGTTCATGCACTGTGTAACCTGATAGAATGATAAGCTGTCCACTGTAGTAACCGCTGTCTTTGAAAGGGTTAATCTTTTTGTTTTTCATCAACACCGAGCTCAGCCAAGCCACTGATGCCATACACAAAATTTGAGCATTTTCACAGACTTCTGATGAAAGTCACCTGAAGCCTGATTCTTGGATGTTAGTAACAGATTATTCTGAATGATTATCCTCTGTTTTGAGTTGAGGTGTTTCCCTCTTTGATCTGCTGTTCTAGCCCAACAATCGTAAATGTTAACCAGTTTAATATCTGCAATCGCAGGTTGTTAGGTCTGGCCAATCAACAGACGTTGTGCTTGTGACATGAGACATAATGTTTGGATTGGATTGGATTGGATAAACTTTATTGTCAAATGTACTGTATGTGTAACATACAGCACAGATGAAACAAGAGGAGCCGCTGCGGGTGTCCGCGCCGCCATCAAAAGAAAAGTTAACAAAAAAAGACAAAATACAAAACAATACATGAGACACAGACAATTGTGCACTCTTAACCACTTTCCTGCATACACTTTGTTGTCTGAAGCAGTTATAGATGAAAGAGGAGCGAATCAAAGTGTCCTTTTCACCAGTGGATCAAAGACGTCATGCTGCAATGTGCACACGTCTGCTACAAGCTAAACTTGAAAGCAACAAGAAGCAGTAGCATCCATTAACGAAAAAGAGATTGTCTGTCTTCTCCTGTCCCATGTAAGTCCGCTTCAATTTCAAGCCGCGACTCCCAGTTCCACATACGCATCGGCGCTCTGCGCTGACGCTCCCTTCTTCTCATCGTCGGCTCCTCAATCCATGCATCCATCCAGCTGCAGACTGTCCATCAGCACCGACCTTTTCGCTGAACAAAGCGTGGCTGTGAAAATGCTGCCTACTTCAGGCGCAAGACACAAGCGCGCCGGGGATGTCCAGCAATGACAGTCAAATGGCGCAGACATTCCTCCCAATCAAGAAATCAGTGCTGGTACGCGTGTGCTGCCGAGAAGGCGCAACCACCAAGCACAGATTCTTCTTCTTTGACGAATGCCATGGCCAAAAATGCTGAAAACAGTCCACTTCAGGTCCACACGACGTAAGAACAACACAATGTGACAAAACAAGACAAAAAAAAACAAACAAAAAAAAACGCAAGGCTCTTGAAGAGCACTTGCCTACGGCTGCCTATCCGGGCGCCATCTTGGAAAAAGAAAATGTCAGCATCAAGAATACCCTTCGCTTACTAATCTTTCTTCTTTGAAATTTCTGGATTCCCTGTGGAATCAAAACCACACTGCCTCTTGCAGGTCAATCCCGGTAGTACGTGGTTATCCAGGGACTCACGATTGGCGTCGGAGTTGTGGTTTTGTTATGTGTGCTGTGCTGCACTGCCATCTCAAGTTGCTTCGTTGCTCATGATTTTCCTCATGGTGTGCCGAGTGCCTTGTCTTTGAAAAATCACCTCGGATGTTAAAAGTCGCTCCACGTTGTGTTCCAGTGAGCCAAAAGCGAGCATCTTCTGCACGGTAACATTCCCCCCACGTTACCGGGCTTGTGTGCAGATCACAATCGATACGAGTGGAGAGCTCCTGAAGTTTTCTGACTCCTCTTCATTTCTGTGGGGGTGTGTGGGTGCTTTCAGAGCTGCTTGCGCTTTTATTGCTTTCATCCGCCATTTTATCAGCTCTTATTTCGGTCACAGTGGAACATCAGAAGAAACATCTTGTGATCGTAGCTTCTGGTTCAATCCAAACAAACTTGCAACCCCCCCATGACGAACATTAATGTGTTTGAACGGGATCAGTCTTGCATTTCCACTGTGTGAAATAGTGAGTTGCATCATATTTATTACCACACATTCATTCCACACTCACTCATACCTTCTGGGACTGAACAATTAATCGAATTCACTCAACATCACAAGAATGCAATTATAGAATTGCAACGGCTGCAATTTTGGGGGGAAAATTACTTAAGTTTGGTTCGTTGCCTGGCTTTATTCATAATATATTTCATATAAAGCCTATTGTATGTACTTTGTGTTTCGATACATCGCTTAGACAAGTTGAGTGCTTAACAAGTGCACGTTTCCAGCATTGTTTCATGAAACATGAAAAGTTGAATTGATAAAGCCACAGATGTATTTGCATAATGTTTGGAATGTAATTTATGACTTGTTATGTTTATGTTGTACTTGTTGGTTGAATGTGGTCACATTGTCATAGTGAACGCCTAAAAGACTGCAAGTGTAAGTGTTTAGTAAGTTCGCAACGCTAATTGAAGAAGATAAATAAACTCTTTCATATGGAGTCAAGTCAAGTCAACTGTATTTATAGAGAACTTTCAAACAGCCATCGCCGCATACAAAGTGCTGTACATGGAGCAATTTAACATATACAATAAACAGTAAAACAAATCGGTAATAAAGACAGTAGAAAGCACCAAACAGTAAAACCAAGAACAAATTTAAGTCATGCTGAGTCGAAAGCCAGAGAATACAAGTGAGTTTTGAGGAGGGTTTTGAAGATGGGCAGTGAGGAGGCTTGACGAATGTTCGGTGGGAGGTCATTCCAGAGAGAGGGACCAGCAACAGAAAAGGCTCGATCCCCTCTCAGCCTCAGTTTAGTTCTTGGTACTTCTAATAATGTCTGGTCCGCAGACCTGAGGCGCCGGGCAGGTGCGTAGGGGCGGATGAGCTCAGAGAGGTAAGGTGGCGTGAGATTATTTAGAGATTTGAAAACAAATAAGAGGATCTTGAAAATAACTCTAAAATGTATGGGGTCATGATCCATTTGCCAAAACATTGATGTATAATAAATCTCACTGTTTGTTGTAATAGAAATGAGCTTATTTCTTCTCTGCACCTTTATCCAGATCTGCACCAAAATGTAATGGATTCTTTCTTGACAAATGACTCCTCCACAAAGTTTCACAGATGTCCCCTTTGTTGTTTTTGTTGTGTAATCCTGTCAGAAAGCAAAAAACGAGAATGAATGAAACAGAAGCCTATGCCTGTTTGCCAAGTTTGTTACTCATAAAATTATGCAAGTAACAGTATTACGCTTCAACGTTTCTCTCATGTCATAACTTGAGAAGCACATTTCTCGTGTCGATGCTTTGGCATGTGAGCGTTCAGAAGTTTAGCGTCCATGAAAATATAAATGGAAGGCATCTATTTTTAATGCTGTCACATCCACCTGTGACCAGTAAAAGAATGAAAGAGGAAAGAGCTTTTAGTGCTCCGTCATACAAATGTGCTTACTTGCTTCTCGTCAGTGCTCTGGAATATTCTGCAATATTGTCACTGGAAGTCATGCTTTATGGGCTGTGAAAAAAAAAGAAAACTGGAAAAAAGCTGTTATAGTTCTTACCTGTAGGGTTCCTCACCTCCATGAAGTTAAAAATAAATAACATACAGTGGAACCACCTTACAACATGCCTCGAGGGGCATAATGAATCTGTACGTTATAACGGTAGTTTGTTGTAGCCATTTCCGATAAAATGCCCGCCAACTATGGAGTATAATACACAATGAGCATTTATACAGGTAAAACCATATAATACAGTGTAAACATGTTAATTACAAATACCTGTACGTGTATATGAAGAAAAAAATATTTTTTATAAGACATGAAACAAACAACGGTTGCGTTCCTACTTCATCCCTGAAAACATTCAGTCAGCAAATGTTTACCCGCCATAGGCAACTGCCAGTGTCGCAGACGAAGCCACCTCAATTTACGTAGTCTCGGTTGAGATTCCTTTTGAAAGTTAGAGACAATATCAGCCTTGACAAACGGCGAGATTTGCTTCCATTTAGCCGTCCTTTCATGAGTAGCGGCATAAAGTATAACAATGTACCGAGTCAATCAGTAGTGTTGCTAAGCAACAGAGGGGAATCCTGCACTAAGCAAGGTCGCGGCGGCAGTTAGCTTCGCAGGGTTCGTTGTAACAAAGGCGTTTTCACTATTTTGTGGGAAAAATCTGGGTGTTATAATGAAGTTTACATTATAAAGGTGTTCGTTGTCAGCAAAATCGGCAAATGGAAAATGAATTACATATGTAAAATCGGGACTTTGAAATGTGAACCTTGTAGGGGTTAAAACGTAAATGTGTTGTGTTGAAACCGAGGTTGGGCCGAAACCTCTTCTTTCACGCCCGCGACCCTTGTGAGGATAACCTGATTAGAAAGTGGATGCATGGATTTTAGTGGTTTCACAAAAATGTGCCGTTTCTGGTGTCTCCTCCAAATTGAGGATTTATGAGGTGTGAGGATTCCTCCCGACACCAACGTTAGGTACAATTAATATGGATATCAACGTACAGTTTTTTGTTATACAAAATGTACACATTGAATTCCATTCATCCATCCTTCCATCCAATTTGTTCCATTTATCCAGGGTCAGGTGTGGGAGCAGCAGCTTTAGCCAGAAGCACAGGCTTCTCTTGTTGCAAATAACTGATGCCCCCTAAAGAGACCCGAAATAGTGGCAAAGCACTACTTTGGTCAGAATGAAAGTCATCGAAAGTAAACACAGTTCCTTGGCACCGAGACGACAACACGATTACGGCAAAATTCGACTAAATGTCTAAATGAAGCTCCTTAACTCACTTCAACATAGTTCCTTGGAACTAAGATGCCACTGGATGGCAGCAAAGCAATATTTGTCTTGTATATTTTTATTTCTATAATTTGTTTTCCCCTCAAAATTTGCAAACGTGAGAATTTATGATCTATCTATCTATCTATCTATCTATCTATCTATCTATCTATCTATCTATCTATCTATCTATCTATCTATCTATCTATCTATCTATCTATCTATCTATCTATCTATCTATCTATCTATCTATCTATCTATCTATCTATCTATCTATCTATCTATCTGTCTGTCTGTCTGTCTGTCTGTCTGTCTGTCTGTCACAAAAAAAAAACATGGCAGTGAAAATCAATCCTATGTCCATTTTTAAGCGACCAGTGATGGCTTGGTAAACCTATGTTTGTGATTTCCCTACTGCATTTTTCATGCCTTGCTGCAAGTGTACAGTACATGACACAGATTTCACCGTTCGCCGTGAACTCATGCACACATCTTTAATTCAATGTAGCGTGTGCAGTGTGCTATTCTGGATCAGGAACATTGGCTTAGATTGCACCACCGTGTACTTATTTTTGTAAATATTTGTTGCTTGAGTGAAGGTTGGTGTGTGTGTGTGTGTGTGTGTGTGTGTGTGTGTGTGTGTGTGTGTGTGTGTGTGTGTGTGAGACAGAAAAGGACTTTTGGCATAGCTGTTTTGAGTGCCATCTCGGTCTAATGCATTATCCAAGCAGGCCTTCAGCCATTTGGTCTGGTCTCTTATTTGTGTGTGTTCCAGTGTTCTTCCTTTCTGTCATCTTCCTCCTCCTCCTCCTGTCTCCCCCTGCTCTCCTCCTTCTCCTTGTCCTCTGTCCCCCTCCTACATTTTCTATGCTCGGTCTGGATTCGAGAGGAATCGGCGGCCGCAGCAACACGCTGCATCTCCGTGTGATTGCAACACTTGATAATGTATGCATGTAGATAGTGCTTTTACACAGATGTACTTGTGTGTCTGTTTACGTTTTCATGAGAAGCACAAATTTTACCCTGTAGTTTTTGTTGTTTGTACCAATTTAGGAGAAAATGCCGGATACAATGAACCGTGGTTTATCACAGGGGATTCACTGCCGTATGAGTCAAAAATTCACCATATGCTGTGACTCACACAAGCTTTAAACACACTTACATATATTAGTTTAAAAAAAGTTCCTTGTCATCTGTTGTTTCTCTGTCATTGTCAACAAATGGTAGACGGTCACATCATCCTCCAAATAGTTCAGTATCAATATGTATTGCGATGGGCTACGTCGCATCTCATCTGCCTTTCAGCCATATGGCAGTCTGTGTAAAAGAAGCAGAACGCTGGGAAGAGAACTGAGATCCACCTTCGGCCTCTCAACCTATCATGGCACATTTTGACATCAAACCGACTTGCTCCTGCATGAATGGCCGAGCGTCAACAACCACATAGCAGTGATTAGAAAATATATATATCAGGGGTTTGGGTAAGCGGGATGCAGCAGAACACCATGCCCCACCAGGCCATCAAAATACAATTTAACCGTATAAAAATGTTCATATGTACCAGTGGATGAAAATGTGATGCTAGTGGTAAAAATAGTATGTGAGCATTCCCTGACACACACTGTAACATTTTCATTTTGTAACGTGCCTGATAGTTATTTTTTCGCACAAATGCTAGTTTGTATACAGCATATCAACATTAATGGACTCGGGAAGAGATTTGCTTCATGTTGCAACTTCTGACAACCTCACATTTAATCTGGCTTCTATCTTTGTTTTTCTTCTTTCTTTCTTTCTTCTTTCTACCCACAATTTTGCTGCTGTTGACTGTAAATTTCCCCAGTGTGGGACAAATAAAGGATATCTTATCTTTACAAAATACTTAATGTATACGCATATTTCACATATTTTGAAATGATGTGTTTGACATGTTCATATTTAAATTTGCACGTGAGGTGAGAACAGGTATTCATTCCAGTCGTTGACGAAATAGAAATATCAAACACTCATCTGGTTTTAAAAGGTATTTATTTGACTTTTTTAAAATTAAAGGTTAAATATTATGGTTAAAAATAAGATGACCTAAATTAAGCCTTTTATTGCCTTTTTAAAAAAAACGTATCTATATTGACAACGAAGGAACCCTGATCTAGCCAGGCTTCACTGTCTGATCATTCTGTCAAGGTTCAACGTAATCTGGAAAGCTAAAAAAATAATAATACAAAAAAAAAACCCTTTCTCAATTCTGGTGTGTGGGTTTCAAAATAGAAGCAATCTCGGTTTAATACCATGCATGATTACACCCATGGTAGTCTCTGTCTGGACATGGCTTTTGAGGGGTTATTGCCTTTTTATCCTCTGCTTTCAACTCAATGCTGTACGTACATCAAGAAGAATCTCAGTACAAGCGATATTATTGACGTTCTATCTTTAAAATTGGTGATGGTTTATTTTACAATAAAATATCATCATATTCCACCGGTAGAGAGAAAATGTTCTACTGACCCCTCTAGATGAATTCCCGGCGAGCGTTGTTGTTTTCCTGAAGTTGAGCTTCTGACGTAGGCTGCGGTGACATCACAGGCTCTCTGTCAAAAGAGATTTTGGATGAACGTGTACTTGACTGACAGACAATTTGGCCGCGAGTTGTCCAGCTCACTGGGCCCGAGTTGCATTGATAGGATACTATTTTTTTTTTTTTAATTATGACTTGGATTAAGCAAGCCAATCACTCACAACAGAGGTTTGTGAGAGATGTTGTGCTGACAAGTCGGGCCGCATTTCATTCGCTCTATGTGGTCAAACGTGCTGGCCGATCCATGCTGAACAACATTACAAATCACAGGAGTGGGCCTCTTGTATTTCAAGAGCTTCATTGTCACTGCACCGCGAGCAGAGAGCTCGCCGATCTCGATCAGCCCTCTTATAAAACCCAATATGGGCCGTTGCAGATTAATATTCGCCATTAAAATGTCCAATTATGTAATCAGCTGAATCCAAGCTGTGCATGTGCTCAGTGGAATATCTCATCAGACGGCAATGATCGAAAGGGACTGACTGTGAAGAATGACTCCGTCTGATTTGCAAGAATCCTTGAAAGATATTTTGGCTCCCCCCCCCCAATGCCATGTTGATTTTTTTTTCCTCTCATACTTCCATCAAATGTATCCATCCAAAAGTAGTGAGGATGTACAACACGGATTGATCAGCGGCCTTATACCGTATGGGTGCACGATTTGGATATGTTCAGTGAGGACATGATAGCACGCTGCACAAGCGGTTAACATCTGTCTGCCTCACACTTCTCAGGTTCAAGGTTTTCCTTTAGGTCACTATTGACGAATTCATGTTTTTTTGTTGTTGTTTTTTTTTTTTTTTTTGTAAAACATCCCCAGCTGTTCACTGAAAAACTCACCTTGAATATTTTTGTGCCCTTTCCAAAGGGATGTTTAAGTTGGAGGGGAGCTTCATTCAGTCAGACCATAGAAATGGAAATATAATGGTTTGCCATCATCTTGTAGCATCTATAGACAATAATAAACCTTTTTGGGGAGCATAAATTACTTTGAGGTGCCATCCCAAATAACAAATATGCTGATTCTGCGCCGACTAAGAAATCTAGGACTGTTTAGTTAAACACAAAGCTATTATTCTGCCGTATGAATTGATACAATTGTACCTTCTGCCATCTAGTGCAAGAGATTTATTTGTTCTTTTTGACACTATATGTCACTGACATAGAGAGAGATGAAAGTGAGAAAAATACTACGGTACTTTTCACACCAAGTACAATTGGATATTTTTGGGCTCGTTCCCTTTTCTTTTTTTCCCTCTTTCTCTCTTTCCCTTGAAGGTGACATTTGCCATCCAGTAAGCCACAGGGTGCGTTTGCAGCGCCGCATGAAGATGAGGGCGGCTTGCCAGCAGCTGTGACGGACTATTAATTAATTACTCTCTTGTCTGTGTGTTGTGTTGGGGAAGACAAGGTAGGGGTTTAGGGGGTGTGGGGGGATTCGCTCAATGAGGGGCCGACAGTCACGATGCTCAATCATGGCCACCCTATCGGAGAACTTTAACGCTTTAATGGAGCAGTTTTATGGGCGTAGTAATTAATTTCAGCTCGGCTGCTTATTGGAATAAATAAATGGCTGATTTGCGCACATGTTGAGGCGGCAGGGACGGGGGAAGTGAGCAGGTGACCTTTATGGTTAAGAGATTCTCGGCGTATCATCTCATTAGTGCGCCTTTTGTTTTTGACAGCCGACGCAACGTTGTTCACCCATCCTATCGCAAGGCCTTCTCCACCCCGCCCCGTCCCCTCTGCAGCACACCCCCTCCATGCCACGTCGTGAATGAGATGTCGGCTGCATGGTAATTGAGTCGCTATTGATTGTATTGCAGCGTGGCGTGCAACAGGCCAATGACAGCCAGGGGAAGTGAGCAAGCACCGCCGACTGCATCCTGTCATATATCAGTGTTTCCCAACCTTTATTGACCGAAGGTGCGTACTGTATTTTACTATAGAAATAAATGTCACAGCGCACCACCAGTCTAAAAAGAAGAAGAGGCAGAGAAGGTCCCCTTCTAAGATCTAGTAATACTGGTTGTTACAGAGCAGAGAGAGTATACAGTATGCCTTTAAGTAAGGTTGTGCGCTCTGCTTGAAGTAAAGCAGCGCTTGCTTTAAGGTTTATAATTAACGTGTCTTTAGCTTCAGCTTGTCAATGGCGCTCACATTACAGTATATGTTTGCATGATGCTAGTGGACTTTCGTTCGTTCAACGTTTTGCTGTTGAAATATTTAGTGTTTTTACTCTTTGTTGGTGTATGGGTTGCTTCTGTGTGTGTTAATGTATCAGTTGTTTTACAGGTATGATGTTACCGTAACATCAATGCTAATTCCCAGTAGCCCATCTACTGCATTTCACATTGTAGTGAAGTACATGCATTATACCCAGCCCAACCTCAAATAGTGAAAATCTGCAGGTTCTTGAAGCTCATTATAGATGCCATGAAAATCAAGAACACATATAAATTGTATAATACAATGCAATACGTCTGTATAGTTCTTTCACAACAGCTGCACCTGTAAATAAGTGCTTTACAGAACATTTAACTTGAAATACCAGTAATACAACAGACCATACCATCAACAATAAACAATCGCTACAACTATTCCTACATCCGCCTTGTTTTTTGAAGTGGGGAATGAGTTGGGATAAATATACATTTATTAATTAATTATAAGTAGGGGCTCCTCTGAAAAGTAGGTAATATGTTCCCCTAAAAATCAGAAAATAAGCGAATTCACAATTTCCGATCCGCAAATATGCTGGGATCTACTTGAGATGTTAGCTTTAGCTTGGTGGACTTTTGTTTTGGTACAGTTTAGTTGAACATTTTGTTGCGGAAATATACCATGCAATGTGTATGCAATGCTTCCTGAAAATGATGTTATACAGAAAGGTCCCCTTTTTGTTTTTTTGTATATGGTCTCTGTATCGCAATTCGGTCTGGAATGGCCATTGTATAATAACAGAGAAAAGAACGAAAAAGCACGATTCAAATGGGATGGTAGAGACAGTCAGACTGATGAGAAGACATCAAGGCAGGAAGGAAAATAATTGATTACTACAAAATAAAAGCAGACATGACAACTTGATGGGACTCAAAAGTGAGAACTTTACATCAACGACCTGACTTAACGTTTATGGCTGAGAAGTGTTTTTGATTCAAGTACCGTAATTACAGTATGACTTTACTACTAAAGTACATTGGAGAAGGTTGTCAAGACAAGCAAGGCCGTATTGTACAAATTGTGAAACCTTGTGAAATTTGTTCTTGTGTGGTTCGACCTCACAGCTTTTGTTTTCCTTGGAAAATGTTGGATTTCAAATTGCTGTCCATCATTATGGCTTTGGGCTGTATTTGGATCACATAACATGCCGCTACGCTTCTAGTTGACTCATCCGCCATTAGCTGTGACTTTCTGGCCACGTGGCCCTTCCTTCAGCGTCGGTTGCATCATCTGCAGGGGTCCGACTGTCATGTTTGGCAACACTGGAGACTGAGCTGCCATTTTGAGGGGCTCCAAGCTCGAGCCCTTCTCGTGCCGTATGCGTGAAGAACCAGCAGAGGTTTAATGAACAATGTGTCCTTACGGTATGAATTTTACACAATGTTTCTGTTTATTGTGGTGTAAAAGTGCACCGCATCACAGCGAAAGGTGTTGTGTGTAATACTGCTGTTACTTCCCTTATCAAGTGTTAAAAGGAGTGGGAACAACTTCTTACGAGCTAGAGTGCAGTTTCGGAATCCCGAATGCCCACTCGGAATGCATTGCAGTTTGGTCATCCAGGAAGGATGCATAGATTTGTTACTGTCATGGGAAATGAAGATGAATGAAAAATTTGGGCTGAATGTGCTCTGAATGAGCTGAACAAATATGAAGTAGGAAGGGCTTGAATAACATATTGGTAGGAGAAAGTCAACATGGTAAATGTCTACATTGATTTATGAATCGTGTCACAGGAAATATGGATGGCATAAAAACGCATTGAAAATGGGAATGTGAAAAATAGCATACCATGTTTTTCAGACTAGAAAGCGTACCGGATTATAAGGTGCAGGCTCAATAAACAGGTCTATTTTGGAAAATTTCTAGATAACAAACATTCGCACTCACAGTCACACCGAGGGACAATTTTGAGTGTTCCATGAACTTGCCATGCATGTTTTTGGAATGTGGGAGGAAAACGGAGTACCCGCGGAAATCCCAAGTAGGTACGGGAATGCAAACTCCACACATGAAGGCTAGAGCCGGAATAGAACCCTGCACCGCTGTGAGGCCAACTGTGAGTGCTATTCAGTCGACTACCGTGCCGCCCTTCTGTTGAATCAACGTAACTATTTAGAAATGTGGATATCGAAAATTGGCATCATGTTAAAAATAATGAATGTTGGTATGGATGTAGGGCGGCCCGGTCGTCCAGTGGTTAGCGTGTCGACTCCACAGTGCAGAGGTACGGAGTTCAATCCCAGCGCCTGCCTCCCTGGTGTGGAGTTTGCATGTTCTCCCTGGGCCTGCGTGGGTTTTCTCCGGGTACGCCGGTTTCCTCCCACATTGCAAAAACATGCATGGCAGGCTGATTGAACACTCAAAAATAGTCCCTAGGTGTGAGTGTGAGCGCGGATGGTTGTTCGTCTCTGTGTGCTCTGCAATTGGTTGGCAACCGGTTCAGGGTGTCCCCCGCCTACTGCCCGAAGACAGCTGGGATAGGCTCCAGCACGCCCCGCGACCCTTGTGAGGATAAAGCCGATCGGAAAATGAATGAATGAATGGATGTAAGGGTTTTGTGAAATAAAGCTTTTTGGTACGAATGTGTTGGAGCATCTGTGTGAGGAGGAAACGCAGGCAGGCGCAAAGATGTGCTGCGAGCGGCGAGTTGCAGCAGGGGGATGCTGCAAAATAGGCCTGCTGGCCAATTATGCGTGCAGGCTGCGGTTGCCAGGGCAACACATTGATTATTTAACAATTGGGATGAAGCTTGTGCCCTGCATTCGCGTCTGTGGGTGGCGTCACCTTCTCCATAGTCAACCACGCATTTGACACACATAAATTGTGTATTTCCTTCTTGTCACTGTCTGCTTTTGATGCTTGTGAAGTTACTTACGGGATATACAATTTGGTTCATGCCTGCCTTCAGTGTATCTATACAACACCATATGGGCTTGCATACTACCGGATTGAAGCATTTTGTCATCTTTAACATTGTATAGCCTAGACCAACCTCTGTATTATAGCAGGTAGTGACGACCGATATTCCGCCATAATTTTTTTTTCATAAGGCGTAGAAAAAAAAGTAGTGTGTTTCCGGTAACATGAAATTTCAGCATAGGGTCGGTAGGTCGGACAAAGATTTTTTTTTATCCCCCCCATCAAAAATGTAAACAAAATAACCATAAAAAAAGGAGACATTGAAACCCCCGCTCGCCGCCTGGGAGTTGGGTACCCGGCGGCTGGGTGTTACAGCCATCTCGTTACCTCTGCGTCCCGCGTCCTAGACGGTCCGTGGTGTTCGTCAAATAGTTCGCTGAATCTTTTCGATGCATCAATGGATGCTATTTTCTTAATATTATGGTGCGAGCATGCGACTGCAACACACAAAACGCGGTTTAAACTGTTGTCGGAGATCGTGGCCATGATTCAATGTTGTGTGTGTTGTAGCCTTGAGCATGTGCAACCTGGATTGCCATCAATCTGTGAAATGCCATTGACTTGACCTCTGTAATCCTTAACCTACTTCCCATTAAAAGATTATCCAGATGCTGTAAATTACCATTTGGCCCTCGATGGCCTTACTAGAGCACAGGCGGCCAAAAATGTGTGCTAAGATTTTGTGTTTCTCCTTTCATGCGGTCTCAAATTGAGAGTATTCGTCTTCCTTGATGCGGCCCACAGATATAAGTGGATGACCGTTCTAGGAACCGAGGCGGGTGAAGGGCGCTAATCCGGTCTAATCCTAAGGATTTTACTTGTTTGCTCAATATTAAAGAAACGCATGTTGAGATTCCTTGTCCTGAGATTATGTTGTGATTTTTGTTTTGTTTGTTTGCTTGTTATGTCAGATGGCGATTGGCTTTTTACAAAGTATAAAACAGCGATTTTATACCACTGCTGGATTAATTTTAGTGCTTTACAGATGAGTTTCTGGGTTAACCAACACCAGTTGCTTTCTTGACTCTATATCCCATAATGCAACTGGTGCCATTGTGTATGTTTCTTTTGTTTGTTTAAAACAGGAGGCATACAATTTGTGTGCAGTAGTTCTTTCTCAGGAACAGAAACATTTAGTATTAAGATTTTTTGATCAATTAATATTTCATCTTTATTCTTGGAAAGTTGTGCTTTTTTTCTCGTTTCATGTCTTTGAACTCATTTTAACATCTAAAGTCATAGTACACTTGCTGTGTACTATATAATATATAATATTTTGACTTTCAATGATGCAAAGGGCTACTTTTGTCTGTGATGTTGCATCGTGAAGTGTGTTCAATTTGAATCACGTTGACATTGGAAGGGGGGCACAAAGGTCGCGAGTGTAGGCAGGGCACACCCTGAACCGGTTGCCAGCCAATCGCAGGGCATCCGCAGACGAACAACCATTCACGCTCACAATTTCACCTAGGGACAATTTTAAAGTGTTTCATTAGCCTGCCATGCATGTTTTTGGAACGTGGGAGGAAATTGGAGTACCCGGAGAAAACCCACGCAGACACGGGGAGAATATGCAAATTCCACACAATAAAGCTGGAACAGGAGTCGAACCTGCTCCATTATAGTGTATTACATTAGTCTGAAAGGAAGCTTGCTGAAAAACCATCATCATCATCATAGTCATCATCATCATCATCATCATCTTCTTCAATCCATAGTGATAACTTTTTTTGTAAGAATATTAGGAGTCAAATCAATTATAAAAATATAAATATATATATATATATATATATATAAATATATATATATATATATAAAGTGTGAATTTTCCTCAGATTAATTAATTTAATTAATAAATATTTTTTAAAATGTATATGTGTTACTTGTACTAATGAGCATTTTTTTATTTATTATCACATTATTTTCAACATATTTGATAAATCTACATTTGCGTTTCAATTATTCAGAATAAGTAAACACATTTTGTCACACTGTCAACTTTTTTACTTAAAAAAATTAAGTTAATTTATCATTTAAAATTTGTTTCTTTATGAAAAAGAAATTGTGAATAAATATTATAATATATAAATGTTTCTGTTGTTTAAAATAAATAAGTGTGTGTGTGTGTGTGTGTGTGTGTGTGTGTGTGTGTGTGTGTGTGTGTGTGTGTGTGTGTGTGTGTGTGTCGTTCATTGATGGTCTCTGGACACCTGTGGTCATTTTCAACCCCTCGCACCTTCTCGGCTTCACTTGACTCCCATGTGATAATGTGAGTGCGTGTGCATCCGCCGTCATCTGCTGAGATAATGTGTATCTCTTCATATTCACAGGCCAACCCTCCCCCCATCATTGTCAACGCAGACTCACTAGATGCAGGCCCTTATGTAAGTATCTCCTCCCTCTCTCTTGCCCCCCACCTCCCTCTTCTCCCGTGCCCTGTTTCCCCTGTGTGTGTGTGTGTGTGTGTGTGTGTGTGTGTGTGTGTGTGTGTGTGTGTGTGTGTGTGTGTGTGTAGATGTTTGCCATGTGGACATGCATATCCATTATCCATTTGACCTTTGACCCAGCCTTTTGTTTTGCCAGGATGCCACATTGCACATTTATTGTCACGACCAAGAGCTAGAATAAACTCAAAATCGGATTTTATTTCAGTGTTGATATGAAATCAAACAATCCATCGTGTGTTCATAATTTTGTTAGTTTTGAAAATTTGAGGATTTCGCAGCAACATTTTGGTGTCCAGCGCTGCCTTGAGATATGAGTAACCTGATTTCCGAGTTTGGATGATTTTGTTTGCTCAGACTTGTGAGCAAAAAATAAATAAATAATGCATTTCCATCATGCATTTTCCAGTTGAAGTTTACAAACAAACAAAACATGAAGCCAAGGAGATTGCAGCTTGGCTTTGCTAACAACCAAAAAAGGCCATTATAAACTGCACGGCTGAGCTAACGAAACTAGCATTGATTTTGTGGTAGTTATAAAGCCAGGGATATTTGATCAAACAAGCAAGATAACAATACTCACAGGGATATATTATTTATCCCTGTGATGAACAGCTAATATTCCTGCAGTTTATCGGGGTTGAGAATGACTAATGAGTTTCCTATTTTGAATTGACCAAGAGATCCATGTGTGTGTTTTGATAAAATGCAAGCCAGCCTTGCTAAGCAACTCTCATCTTCTCTTGTGTTACAGGTGAACGGCAGCGATGGCATGTACAAGTATGAGGAGATCATCTTGGAGAGGGTAAGGAAATGCTACTTGTCGAAGTATAGGGCGGTAGATCTTGGCATTCACTCAACATTGGAAGCAGTCTAACGTGTTTTCATTTTTGAAAAAGTACACATTCTACCCCTAAAATTATGATTTTCTTCCTCATATTGTTTTCGTTGCTGGAAAAAAAATATTGTTTTGGGATAATATTGCAACATTGGTCTCCTACTTGTTCAGGGGAACTCGGGCCTGGGCTTCAGTATAGCGGGAGGCATCGATAATCCGCACATTCCCGACGATCCGGGGATCTTCATCACCAAGATTATTCCGGGAGGAGCGGCCGCCATGGACGGAAGGCTCGGGTAAAGATGACTTACACTCATACTGTATAATACTGTATACTCATACTACAACTTCATTGTTCTTAAATTCTGACTTCTAACTTAAATTCTGACTTCTCACTTCCATTATCTGAGAATGTTGTTGTAACTTTGTTCTCATCCAAATAATATTTGTTCATTCTAATATTACAGCTGTTATTCTATAATTACTACAGTATTGTAACCTTGTCATAAAAATATTTTTCCACTGTAAAAATGCAATTTTGTTAACACGCTACTACTTTTTTTGTATATTGTAAATTTAGTTAATTGTTGTCATAATCTTTTTTGATGACTTTTATAAGTTCATTATTGTGCAATTCTGAGTTTGCAAAAAGTTACATTTTTTCTAGTAAAATAAATAAAACTTTCGAGTAAAATACTTTCTCACTTCTCAATAAATTTCGCACTGAAATACTACTCTGAAAATTTTTGACCTACTTTTTCAAATGTTACTCAATTTTTCTTGTAAAATTACCACTTTTCTGTCATATTGCACCATTGGTATCATGAAATGACTATTTTTTGTTATTACCATGCAGCAATGTTTTTGTCCTGGAGGCCCATTGTGTTTGACTAGAAATGTTAAAAACTAAAGTGAAGCTAGAGAACAGGTGTCAAACCCAAGGCCCGGGGTCCAAATTTGGCCCGCCACATCATTTTATGTGCCCCCCCCCCAAAAGAAAAGCATGTGTGTCAACTTGCATGATCCTTGCTAAAGAAAAATAATAATAATAAAATGTACCGTAACGTCAAATTGTCGTGTAATAAATGATATTGAGAATTTGCAATAATTTCGTTACCCTGTTTACAGTCACTTGAACAATAATTGAACAAACTATTATAGTCGACTGATTTCCAAACTAGAAATCCATGAATTCGTTGCGTACAAGTAATACATGCGATGAGACGATTCAACATTTTTTGTGGTTTCACCGTCATAACGGCCCTCAGAGGGAAGACGTAACACCAAAGTGGCCCGCGACAAAAAGGAATTTGACACCCCTCAGCTTGAACATTTGTAGTGATGATAGGACGACACATCCACAGGGTTAATGACTGCGTGCTCCGCGTGAATGACGTGGACGTGTCGGAGGTGGTTCACAGCCGGGCGGTGGAGGCTCTGAAGGAGGCGGGGCCGGTGGTGCGCCTGCTGGTGAGGCGGAGGCAGGCCCCACCCGAAACTGTCCTGGAGGTTAACCTGCTCAAAGGGCCCAAAGGTAACGCACACATAACCATTTCAGTTGTGGAAATGCAAATCTCAAGAAATTTCCCAAGGCTGGCCATTTTTGCCTAATTTTGTCATTTAAAACTTAAGCACTTCTTGACCCTTTCATGCACCCTGTAACCTGATAACATGATAGGCTGTCCACTGACATTTACCGATAATCATTTTTTGACAAAAACAGCATTTTCATGTAACATTCTTAATTCAAAAGTCTGCACTCCAATGGAGCATCTGAATGACTGAGTGGAAGAGGTTTAAGGGCCCTCTACTGACCATAGATAACATTTTCATTTTTAGTTTTTTTTTAAATATTAATTGTGAAGAAATGGCAGATTGCCATGATACCGTCAAGTAAAAGAAGCAAAAACCAGTTTGTGACCATTTGCACGTGTTTGGAAAAAATAATTATGCAAATGAAAGTGTTAACAATAATAGACATCATATGTTTTTATATTGTTTGTCATTAGCACAAAAAAAAGATAATAGTAATTGAAGAAATAATTCAGAGAAAAGAAAACTGAATGATGCTTCTTGGGTTTCTGGGTGACTTTTTCATTTAAGTGGAAGCTCCCTCTGCAGGTTGTAGGAAAAACTGCATTATTTGCAGAATATTTAGGCTTTAATCTTGCAATAATATGAGTGTACTAAATTGTGGTTGTTCTGAATGCTTAATAAACAATCGTGTATTCAAATAATTATCATTAATATACTTTTTATTCAAAGGCATTTTTTTCAATAAGCAGGTTTTGTGTTCCTTTATAATACAACCTTATTCTCATTCGATCGCAGATAGATATGCACCACTGTCTCATCTTGACTTGACCAGTTTACCCAATGAAGTGTCTACCCAAGTTAATGTAATCATAAATAGTAATAATGAATAATGGATTTTGTCCCAACAAGTGATGTAGGTCTTATGTGCTTTGTATTTTTTATTTCTCAAATGTTGCACTATTTTACGTCAATCTTCCAGGACTTGGATTCAGCATTGCCGGAGGCATCGGCAATCAGCACATCCCGGGTGACAACAGCATCTACATCACCAAGATCATCGAAGGGGGAGCCGCCCAAAAGGACGGACGGTTGCAGACGGGAGACCGCCTTCTCGCTGTAAGATCCTCTTCATACTTCTTGTACAGCGGTACCTTAAACCAAATTTGGGGTCAAGTGGAAAAAAAGGAGAAGGTATACCGATATAGCACATATGTCAAAGTGCCGGCCCGCGGGCCAGATCCGGCCCGCGAGAAGGTTTTCAGTGGCCCGTGGGATGATGTTGATTTATTATTAGAACCGGCCCGCGGACGGCCGCAAGCCGAGCCCACAGATCTTTTACACGCACCAATACTACATTTCCCACAATGCAACGGTGCCGCGCCAAGCAGTCGGGCGCTTTATTTCAATATTTACTAGTGCAGCAGTCGTTCGGATAACAGTGACGTTAGCTTGCAGATATCCATCAAAAATGGCAAAACGGAAGGTGGACACCTATAACCGGGGTTTCAAACAAGGTGGGAGTCAGAGTACATGTTCACGGACGTAGCTGTAAAACCTGTGTGTCTTCTGTGTGGAGAAAGTGTGGCCGTATTGAAAGAGTATAATCTGAGACGACAGCATGAAACGAAACGCGCGGACAAAAACAAGAATATGGACATCGAACAAAGGCTACAGAAGGTTGAGGAATTAAAACGAAGCCTCAAATCTCAACAGGCTCTGTTCAAAAAAGCCAAATCACAAAGCCAGGCTGCTGTCAATGCCAGTTTTATTGTGGCAGAAGAGATCGCTAAATCAGCCCGGCCATTTACGGAGGGGATTTCATTAAAACTGTATGCTTAAAGTTTGTGACGAAGTTTGCCCTGAAAAAGCAACTCTTTTAAACGTGAGCATGAGCAGAAACACCATTGCCGAGCGAGTAGAGCAGTTGTCCATTAATCGAAAAGAGCAGCTTGTGAAAAGGGGAAAACATTTCATCGCATACTCCTTGGCTGTGGATGAGAGCGCCTGTCAATCTTCATTCGCGGAGTGGACTGAAGCCTAAGCGTGACAGAGGAGTTTTTGGCTTTACGTCCTATGCATGGCACAACTACGGAGCATGATTTATTTGAGGAGTGAATGATCGAAAATTGTTATTATTTGGGGGGGTTTCTGTAAATGTAGCCCAATTTTGCTAAAAGAGAAAATATGGGCTATTGCTGGTGCTTCTTTTCATTCAATGTTGATGGGTATTTTTATCCAAAGAAACTTTGTCTTTTGTGCCTGTCGAAAATTAAAGTTTACTGACAGCCATAAGAAAATGTTGCTTTATTTATTTGATCATATTGAAATGAAGTTGTTAGGTTTTCAGTAGATTCAATTCGGTTCAATAAACTGCATGCAGTAGGTTTAAAATTTTTCAATGAACATTCGATCAGTCCGGCCCTCGGCTTGGAGCAAAATTTTTTATTTGGCCCTCCGTCCATTTGACTTTGACACCCCTGCGATATAGCAAGGACAGCCAAAGATGTTTATTTAACTGCATAAATTGTCAAACACACAAAGGAAAAATGAAAACACTCAACAAGGCGCTGCTGTAAGCCACAACTCGGATCCAGATGCTCACACAGAAGGAACTACGTTGAAGTGATGGAGGAGCTTCATTTCGTCAAATATTGTGCTTTGCCACTATCTTGCAGTATCTTTACGCACATACAGGACAGCATGAACGTGTGGTTGGCTGGAACGTGTTCATGGCCTTTCAGTTCCTTTCAATGGACAATTTTAATTGGCTACACATGTAATTTGGGTTTCGCGCTTGGTCATGGGATCGAATAGAGTGGTAAGTCAAGGTACTCAGACACGACCTACTGCTTTTGACTGCACTTCTCACCATGCGTACACCAACACAGCCAACCTTGGGCTTCTTGCACATGGTTGCAATATGTCCAAATCTCGCTTCATCCTACGTGCTGTGATCGCGTTGGCTGGTGTGACGCCTAAGCGCCATTTTTGCTGGGTTTTCGTTTACATCTTCACCAATTTTTTGACTTTGGGAAAGATAACTGCACACATTTGTCCAGATTATTCACCTGAGGTTTTCTCACAGCTTGTGTTCTTGGTTCAGGTGAACAACATCGTGCTTCAGGACGTGCGTCACGAGGAAGCAGTGGCCGCCCTGAAGAACACGTCCGATATGGTTTACCTCAAGGTGGCCAAGCCAGGACCCGTGCACCTCAATGACATGTACGCCCCACCCGACTATTCCAGCAGTACGTATTTACTTCTTCTTCTTTCTCTCTTGTCCTGCATATTAGAGATAGTCACGATAATTAATAGATTTTCCACCATTGATTGTGTAGACTTGACTCCTTATCTTTTTTGCACTGATTACATAATAAATAAAATGTAACATTGAATGGCCCACATAGTAACAGGAGCTTAGATTTTTGAAAGACATCCCAAAACATTCCTAATAAGGCCAAATTTATTTCATTTTACCATGTATATAATTATTCTACTGAATATACAATCGATTTTATATTGGGGCGGGATCACTATGAATTTTGTGAACACCCTTTTCCAGGGCCATTGTACTATGTACATTCCAATGGGGGGAAAAACTGATAGTCTGAGTGAGAGACTTTTTCAAGATTCAAGCTGTCGTTCTGCAAATATTTTTTTTTTTCCGCTTTGACTTGCAAACAAAACTTTGAAAACAAGCCACATAACTCTGCTTTATTAAAGTCTGCTAGCATAATGCGAAATACTTCATGTAAAACGCCAGAGACGAACTAATGAACAGCATCGTGGTGTTACAACCCTTTATGTCGAGGATATTTCAACACAAACAGCGGTGAAGCACTTGTAGATCCACTTTGGAACAGTACTCCCAGGCATATATTCTTTATCCTCCATGAACAACACCTAACACAACTGGGGCTTACTGAGGAGCTGTGATCGTGTCCCTGTATAACTGTGTCTGTATTATACTGCAAAAAATGTGTCCAAAACTGTTTCGTTCTTGCCATAATTATGTCAGTTTTTTTTTTTTTAAATGAAGAACAATATATTATATAGTGCTATTTTTCCTTTTAAAAATTACAATTCAAACTTAGATTTTTCAGCCTTGGTGGGGGTTTGTTTGTGACTTGCATGTGCTATTCCACGTTGAATAAGGATGTGTCAACTTAGAATCATGTCAGATTTCTACCTTCTGTCATGAAGTGGAAGGGCCTTTTTACTGTTATGCCAGTTAATACACAACACTGGCGTAGAACCATGAACAAAGCTACATTATTTGTCACAAATAATCATTTTTGGACTAATTAAGTGAGACTCTATTGGCACGATGTTAACTGAGCGGTGAAAAAAAATACTAGCTCCAAATTTGTTCCTCCTCAAACAAAGACCCACTTCCCTGCAAATACACTTTACATAAACCTAACATTACATAACACAATAAGGTAACTCTTCTAAATAATATACCGTCTTTCTATCTTGAGGAGTGATGAACCTGCATGAATTTCTTGCATAGGATCAATGCTCTCTTGCCCAAAAACGCCTGAGACACCCACATCGTGACAACTACGCACGCGCACACACACACACACACACACACACACACACACACACACACACACACACACACACACACACACACACACACACACACACACACACACACACACACACACACACACACACACACACACACACACACACACACAAGCATTTCTTCCCACAGCAACAACAAGCTTAGTTCTCTGCCTCCCACTGAGTGTGGCCGGTTTCTCACATCCCACCTGCGCATGGGAGCCTACAATCTCGAGGCAAAGTGTCTCCAAATTCTTCGACGAGCCATTTCGTAAGCACGCTGACTTTATTTGCCTTTGCCTCTCTGCCACCCATGTTCACACGATCAGGATTTAAAGTGAATTTAATAGTGCATGACAGTTGTTTTATTTATTTTTTTGCCGACCTGATATGGAGTCTTCATGTGGAAAGTAAAAAATGAATGGAATAACTTTTTTTTTTGGGGGGGGGGGTTGGACATGACATTAAACTCCTGTAAATTCATGGTTCACTTGTTCCCAGATTTTGTGCGCAAACTTCTCCGTTAATCACCATGTAAAGAATGAAACAGTTTTGGCATTATGATTCCATGCTTCACCTCAATGGCCATTGTGCCGCACTCTGCCACCAGGGAGCGGTATAATACCAACAGACATACTAGATACTGTAATCAAACTGATGTTAAAACAGAAGAAGACAATCAGAGCTAAACTGCAGTAAAATTTGTCGGGTTCTTTTGAAGGATGTAAAATATATGCCTGTAACTGTTATACAGTGGTACCTCTACTTACAAAATGAATTGGTTCTGGAAGAAATGTCTTAACTAGAAAATCTTTTAGGTAGAGACACATTTTCCATGTAAATGCCCTAATCCGTTCCAAGTCCCCCAAAATTCAGACATAAATGTTTTCTAAAGCATAAAAATGCATCAAAATATGAAACAAATACATGTTACAAATTAGCTTTATTGCACAATAAATGAGAGTTGTGCATAGTGTAAAAAAACAACAACAAAGAATAAAGAATGAAAGTGATGGTGATTTAACTTTCCTCATCGTTTTTTGCCCTTTAGTTCATGTTCTCTCTCATAAGTGTTTTTTGCCTGGCGTTTTGTAAAGAACTGAGCAAAGGACATCTGTTTTTGTTGGCTTTGAACAATCCTTCAAAAATGTCCAAGGCAAACATCAGCAGAGTGAGCGATCGCCTGACCTTTTCTGGGGATTCACATTTACGAAAAACTATCCGAACGCCTCATGGCCCGAGAGGCGAATGACAAGGACGCTGCATAAACACATTTCTATCTATCTACACACATAGTCACATACGGTAGAGGTCCCTCTTAGCCAATGGGATGCTCGGAGGATGCTCGGTAATAGCCAACGGCAGAGCAGCTTTAAGTATGTTGCGTTCAGGAAACTCGGAGCTGCGAGTAGCAACCATCCTGTATTTTTACATTTCGTATCTTGAAATTTCTTTCGTAACTAGAGGCAATATTTTCCTGTTGAGGTGTTTTGGAACTTGAAATTTTTTTATGAAGAGACGTTCATAAGTAGAGGTAGCACTGTATGCTCTTTCTACATGTGTTTCTCCAGTTCATGTCCAAATAGATGTTTAAAAGTTTACAAGTACTGCTGTGTCACTACGAGTGTCGTGAGCACTTCCTATGGCTGTTCCATTATGTGTTAGAATGAAGCTAGTGGACTTTCACATGAACGTTAATGGTTATAACTCGAATTGGCAGCAAAAGTAAGAACTGATGGTCCCATCAGTTATTGTTATTATTTTTTTTAAATCTCATCTATTCTTCCTCCTTTTGACTAACTTCCTGTGTCCTGTATGGTGTAATCATTCTTGCTTTCCCCCCAACTGGCCTGGCCCTCCCTCCAGCCTTCCCCACCATGGTGGACAACCACGTGAGCCACAACTACATGGGCGCCATGGAGCCCAAGCCGCCCTACCCGCCGCCCCAGGTCACCCCGTCCAGGTACTCGCCCATCCCCCGCCACATGCTCGGGGAGGAAGACTTCACCAGGTAGGTTGCAGACCATGGAAATCACTTAAACCATTCTCAATATCCAGTTGAAGGTCCGTATACTACAGTGAAACTCCTCTAGAACGAAACCTACATGGGCGAAAATACCCCCTTATGTGAAAAAATGTTCATGCATTAACACAATTCCCATTCTCCTGCCCCCATACGACGAAACCCCCTGTTGCCTTATACAAAATAATTTTCTCTGCTCCAGCCTCGCGAAGACATTCACTACAACAAAGTCTTATCCAACAGCGACCACTACTGGTTCGTTCAGAAACAGCAACAGCAACCACCACACTGGTTTAACGCTAACTGGAGCGCTAATTAGCGTAAGGTTTTTAGCCTTCAAGAGCTAACTAGGCCATCGAGGACTACGAAGCGTCATGTGGCTGTTTTTAGCATGATAACAAGTAAAGCATTCGAGGAAACGTTCGTTTATTTGAATGTCTGTCGAGCCACGGGACGCTTCGTAGTCCTCGATGGCCTAGTTAGCTCTCGAAGGCTAAAAACCTTACGCTAATAGCGTACGGGTTTTTACGCTAATAGCGTATGGTTTTTAGCCTTCGAGAGCTAACTGTGGCTATCAAGGACTACGAAGCGTCCCGTGGCTGGCTTAAAAGTTCATTGCATGACATCAGCTGAGCAACGCTGTCTTGGGTTAGGGTTAGGTAGAGACAGTGAGATGGTGGAAAGAAAAGCCACCGGGCCCAGAAGTATTTGTTATTGTTAGATTCAGAGGAGCGTGGACGTTATAATGCTAAAATGGCTACAAAACGGACCTTTGGATGTCAAGCAGCTAAGACAAGAAGAGCTCTGATGCTGGAAGAGAGGGTAAAAGTGATCAAAATGAAAGACGGAGCAAGCAAAATAAAATACATTATTCAAGAAATTGATGTAAGTGAATGCTGATTGTAAACTTTGCAATTTCTTTCCCTTTTTTTCTTTCTACACTGACAATATGAAGTGTCAAATAAGTGTGTGCTCATACTTATGCACTATTGGAATAAAAATAGAGTACACATACGTTTGTGTGTGCGTGTACACATACGTTTGTGTGTGTGTGTGGGTGTGTTTGTGCTTACATCTGAGACCAAATTTGCTACAGTGAAAAACCCCCTGTTATGAAAAATGTCTTGCCGCAAACACGATTTCGGTGTAGAGGAGTTTCACTGTCGTACGCTCTTTGTATTTCACTAGTATGACAGTTAAGCGCATTAGTAGAATGACTCGGATGCACTAGTGGAACAACTTTGTCCTATTAGTTATGTTTTTTTCCACTAATACAGTATATGACATTTCGCCACACGAGTAGGACAACTTTGGCACACTAGAAGGACAACTCCATGTTACTCGTAAGGTCAAATTGCAGGTGAGAACTTTGTTGCGACTAGTGGTGTCCTGGAGACTACTAGTGTTTACATATGCCTACGAGTTGGGCCTTGCAGTGTTACTAGTACAGCAAGGTTGTTTATTAAATTGTATGCTAGTAGGGCAAAAGTGGCACCACTACTACTGTGCAGAAATGTTATTCAGTAGTGGAGGGGGGAAAAAGCACTCATAATACACAGTCGTTCGACTAATGTGACTAAGTCTTTTGATGAGCGTACACTTGTTGTTCTATTTGTGCCCTTAAATGTCATAGAGAACAACATGTTCTCAAAATGTTGCAAGATCCTTTCTACTGCTTTAGCTTCAAGTCCATGTACTACTACACTCTGAAAGACAATTCAGTGCCCTAGTGGAATGACTGTTTTACTAGGAATGTTTTTTCCCCCACTGCTGTGCGACATTTCAACACACTACCGGTAATAGGAAATCTTTTGTGTAGTAATAGGACAACTAGTTGGGCCTAATAGTACTTTGTGCTATCATGGCATAGTAGTTTTGTAGTAATTCATTATGTACAGTTTACAATTCAATACATCTTTGCATACTAGTAGTGGAAAAAAGTTACTAGTAAGACATAGTTGTTTCCCTAGTGCACCCTAGTTACTAGTTGTTGTATTCCTTAACGGTAAGCTTGCAGTTCATGTACTGGTACACTTTGTCCTTGCTAGTAAGGCAAGTCAGCACGTCAGTAGAACCTGACGGTAATTATTATTATTATTTTTACTTTTTTTTTACCACTACTAGTGCCACGATAGTTTGGCATTTCTGCACTCTACTGTCATAGAACATGTCCCCTGCAAAGCAAAACTCTGCACTAGTTGACATCTATGTGCAACTAGTACTACTAATGAAGCACGAAATGTTAACGAGTTGCATTTCACACGACTATTCGTACCGGTAGTAGTGCGCGGTTGCCAAGTAGTGCGCAGTTTTACCTCACGGGTAACATGCTGTTGTCCTACTAGGATGCTAAAATTGTCCTTCTCGCAAGGACAAAGAGCGCACTAGTACAATGACCATGGCTGGATGGGTCCCACCTCGCCTCCTTTTGCATTGACACTCACAGTCGTGTAATACCATCTGTAAAGATTCAAGCACACAGATTCCTTGGAGACAGAGGCAGAGGGTCTTTTTTCTTCTCTTTTTTTTTTTTTTGTTGCAGTTGTGGAACAAATGTGTCCCAACGCATACTGTAAAAACACTTTCTCTACCGTTACATACTGTCCCTCTTCGATGCACATTGTATGTTTCGATCATTTTAGCACAGGCAAAGAACGTCCTTGTAATTATTGTCTGTGTCAGATTATGGCCTATTTATAGATAACCTTACTAAATGAATTGTTAATCCTTAAAGTTTCAGAGAAAATTTTATTTTTGCATGTGTAGGTCTCAAACCTGTACCAAGGCACCCTCTGACCTCTGTATGACTTCACTTCCTGATATTGAGTATATACCATCATTCTTATGCTTTTTCGAGATTCCCCCCATGACCCTTCAAAGACCAATCGTTGCATGTTTCTGTAGGAACCTGTGCAAATTGTGGTGGTTACGCAGACAGTTCTCGGGACGGTTTCAAGTTCCCACTGTCCCATAAAAAGTACACACTTTTGTGCTACGTACAATTTCAACATTACTTTCACCATGATCACCATTTTCCTTGATTTAACACACACGAGTGAATGTAAAATCCAATCCACACTAAATCAGTGTCCACAAATTTTGTAGCACACCAAAAGAGTTGCATTTCCATTTTTGATACACTTTAGGAGAAATCATAACATTTCTGGTGAAAGAATGACATTGAGGCTATTATTATTGATGAAAAACATCAACATGGGTCAAATTTGACCCGACAGTTTGTAAGGGTTCACAGTTTCAGTCCTGCATGGGTTTTCTTTTTTCATTGCTGTCGTCCAGGTCTTGTCACCGTGTGGTTGGCGTGAACACGAGACACACATGTTCAGTCACCTTGTGAAGCTGAGCAAATGTGGCTTTACATTTCTAAGCTCATCGCGTGGAGTTTACGCTGAATTAAAGCTGGACAGTGTGTGGTGCCTTTGACCTCCTATCCCAAGAACTGAAAGTAGCATCGTAGGGGGAGTGCGGCGGGGGGGGTATCCCGCGAGGCCTTGAGTCATCTTAACCCACAGCTCTGGGGCGGAGGCTCCCTGTGTGTGTGTGTGTGTGTGTGTGTGTGTGTGTGTGTGTGTGTGTGTGTGTGTGTGTGTGTGTGTGTGTGTGTGTGTGTGTGTGTGTGCGCATGCGTGTGTGTGTTACTGTTCTTGTCCTGTGCCCTGTAATGTCCTTTTGTGCAAACTGTCTACATTGTATGTCGCATCTTTTGTTGGTATGCGTCAGAGGTGGGGGGCTTTTGAGTCACATGACTTAAGTCACCAATTTTAGGACTTGAGACTTATGACAGACTTGACTTGACTTTAACGAGGTATTTCATGGGACTTGACTTGAATTACGGGACTTGACGAGTCTTACTTGTTTGACATTCGAACCTCGAGATCGTCAGTGAAATTATTTTTGTTGTTGAAGGAAAAGCTTTTTTTGTGTGTGTGTAGTGCGTGAAAAAGTCTGATATGGAGAGACCATACAAAACCCCCTCACGCACATTTTGATTAAACTTCGTAGTGACTAACACCTGATGGATTTCATTTTTAAATAGTGCATGAATATCAAATAGATAAAAATATGAAGTAGGAATGCACAAATTCAAATTTGGATTACAAGCCAAACAATATTACTTGAAAACAAGGATATTGTTCTGTATGAAATATGGGGTCCCAAATTAACTTTGTTTACTTACACATGTGAACCAGCACAAAAGGGTCAACTGTCAGAATTAATTAACTCTAGAATTATGTGCAATTTCATGATATTAATCATGAACAGATTTACCTACATTCATCAGCAATGCCGATGATATCTGTTTGATTACCCCCCCCCCCCCCAAAAAAAAACCATTCAAGTATATACATACCTTGCAGATTGCGTGCAACGCTTTCAAAACTAAAACTCAAACGGAGCCGAGTAGGTTGTTTGAACTGTTAATTTGCATTCACGTGCCGCAGTTGACCTACTGGTTTGATTACACAGAGCATTATGCTTTGCAAATGCAGAGCAAGGCAGCCGCTTGTAATTTCTCAAGTTCCAGTTGGAGTTCCTGTAGGCTGAAATGTCGACAAAGCAATTACATTGATCATGTGTATTCTATTTAACCTGACCTGATCAAAAGAATAAATAATCATTTGAATCAATACCAATCACAGGACAGGCCGTGTAAATAAAGTGGCAAAAACACACTCACATTCCTCACTGTCTCGAAGTTTCTTTCAGTTTATTGCTGTCTTTGTGGGGTTTTTTTAAACACCAAAACTCTTAAAAATCTGCCGTCAAGCTTCTTGGTCCTGATTTCCGGCTTCCACCTTATTTGATACACGACTCTCGACCTATGACGAGATCTCGCGTATTGCGAGAAGTCACATGTATTGATGGGGAGAAAAATAGATGTGTTAAAAGGATCAATCCACGTTTTTATGAATTGATATCTGACTATGAAAAGAAAAATCGATTCAATTCGATTAATCCTTTTTTAAATTTTTTTTTTTTCACACTGCTCTAATCTTTCCAATTTTGTAGTCCGTCCATCTGGAGCTGTCGCCTAACTTCCTTGCTTCCGTGTTGGATCATTGCGATGTGACCGCCTAGTCTCGTTTGATTGGTGAAATGCAATCAAAGGTCTCAAGCATTGATTTTGCATTGCTGAATCTAATAAATCTGTGGATAAAGTAGCAAGCAGAATGTATGTCAATGTAAAAATTATGTTTCTCCTTCACAAATCCATTCAAGTAAAAAAAAAAAAGTATTTGACAAGTACAATTCCTCCACAAAGTTACTAGAGTCGAATATAATGTAGCACATAAAACTTGAGACTACTGACTTTCGCACTTGCGTGACTTACTCCCACCTCTGGTAATCGTGCTTTTCTTCCTGTCCTACACTTTGTCCCGTTCACTGTGATTCCTGTACCCCCACAGCCGAGCTGAGCCAATTTACAGTGTCATCCACAAACCTGGGGAGGGCAAAGGTCCCCAGGCTCTCTGCAGAGGCTTCTGTCCTTCCCCTGCACCCTTGTGCCAAGCTCCACTCCCCCTCTCTGGCAGGTACTAACCTAGTCTGTCACGCCTTACTCAGCTAACCGTCCTCTCCTGAAAACCAGACAATGGACCTTTTCACCATGACGTCACATTTACTTCCTTTGGCGAAAGCGGTAGTGTTCTCCGATGACACCATTAGTCAACAACGTTTCAAGTTTTTTTTGTGGGTCAAAAATGACTCCAACTGCTTTAACAAAAGCACACATGCAGAGTAGAGGTCTACTGAATGACATCATATAAAGAGTGCGTCACATTTGTGCGACTTGAGGTGTTCTCGACTTGAAAAGGTTCCACTACACGACGATGAAACATACACTCCAAAAGCAGTGCCTTCTCCCCTTTCGTCTCGTATTTTTTATTTTTGTTTTTCATAAAAGCAAGCCGTATCCGCTCTTGGCAAGCGCATCTCCGCGGGAGGAGTGCAGCCGAAAGGGCTTTCGCGCTCCCGCAAGCTGCTCCGTTCCATCTGTCAGGAGGCGTTGATAAACCTAAAGCCTCTGTCTCAGGCCAAGTTTCTGACTGAAGGGGGGGAAGAGATCATATTCAATTGTATTGTACTTCATATCTGCATTGCCTACCTGAGTTTGACGTGAACAGATGAGCAAATGTTTGTTCATTAAGTTGCATTGAGTCATTTTTCATTCCTTTGTAAACCCTGATGTCTCTGTATGTGTGTGTGTGTGTGTGTGTGTGTGTGTGTGTGTGTGTGTGAGTGAGTGAGTGAGTGAGTGAGTGAGTGAGTGAGTGAGTGAGTGAGTGAGTGAGTGAGTGAGTGAGTGAGTGAGTCGGGTGGGTGGGTGAGTGAGTGAGTGAGTGAGTGAGTGAGTGAGTGAGTGAGTGAGTGAGTGAGTGAGTGAGTGAGTGAGTGAGTGAGTGAGTGAGTGAGTGAGTGAGTGAGTGAGTGAGTGAGTGAGTGAGTGAGTGAGTGTGCATGCGTGTGTGTGAGGGTGAACCCTGGCTTTAATGAAAAATGTGTCTGTGTATGTAGGGCTGCATGGAAAAACATTTGAGCAGTACCCCCTCCTCCCACATAAAGAAAAGACAAAAAAGGCTGAGTCGTTATATGCAGCTTAAGTCAATGTACTAGTACGCTCTTTCTCGTCACTAGTTAGACAATTCAATGAGCTGTTAGAATAACTAGGCTGCACTAGTGCTTCCTTAGAAGCAATACATGTCAATTCGTAGTTTTGCCTCACTAGTAACATGAAGTGGTTCTACCAGTGTGCCAAAGTTGTCAAAGAGCATACTAATACATAGACCTTAAAATGGGTATCAAGGATACCGAATAAGTACTCAAACAGCTTTATGGAAAGTCATCTGAGTGCCTAGTAGTCTTATTAGTGCTGCACAGCGATTTAGTAGTGTGGTTTCATTGCATAGTAATAGGCCAAAAGTGACACTAGGAGTGGGGAAAATGTTGTCATTTTACTAGTGTACTCTTGTCATTGTACTAGTGCGTTGAATTGTCTTACCAGTAAGGACAAATATTATGCATGGACTGTAAACAGGACACCAAGGAGATCGAATAGATGCTCAAACGGCTTTCCATTGCTCTGTTGCTTGATATCATTCACTAATTGGAGTTTGTTTGTCAGGAAACTCGCCTCTGTATTTTCACTGGAAAACTCACCCATTCCCTGTTTTTATGCTGAGTCCAAAGCAATAAAAATATTGCTTTGATGCCATCTTTTTTTCATCATAATGCCAAGCAACTATGTTGAAGTGAGTTGGGGAGCTCCATTTTGACAAATGTCGTGCTTTGCTGCCATCTTGTGGCCTTTTAATTGCTTAGCACACGTGTAGCGTGAACACCATGTACCCCATGGTTGGCCGTAGGGGACATGCAGCAGATGAGCAGCGGCCTCCATCCGGGATAGCAGACACCTCGGTACAAGCCCACCGCGGCAACTCTCAGCACGAGGAGACTAATTTTAGACGCCTGCTACAGTAAGCGCACAAGTGAAGCAGGCTGACTGTGACGACTGAGTCAGAGCTTATAGCGGCCTTCTGCCCATCTTTGCACCATCCTGACACAATCCAACGTTGTCGTCGCCCACACATGTGCCACCTCTGAAAAGGACGTTACGTCTTGTGGTCTGGAGACTACTTTCGATACAGTGAGGCCCTGTTTATTGTGGGAGGATACGTTCCAGACCCACCCGTCACAGGTGAAAAGCTGCAAGATGGAGAGACAATCTTAAAAAAAAAAAAAGCATTACTACTCCTACACACTTTAACATATTAAGACACTTAAATGTATCAAAAGACACTTACTTTGCCGTTCTCCCTCACTTGCTGCCTCCCAAAAAATGTCATGGTATAACATCCCTTGAAGGAAATGAAAAGAAGACTGGCACAAATAAAGAGCAAAAACATGTTTGTCACTACCAGTTGACACAACAAAAGAGAAACGAAACATTGTATATATAAACACCGATATGTTCAAAGAAACCATGTCATGAAAAGTCCATTCACTTCGTGCTAACATGTCAGGGAGAATGCCATAGACAGGCTAATGTGAATTCGAATGGATGTCACGGTAATTGTAATACTAATACTCACAGCAGCAACTCATACAAACAGAGCATACAACAAGAGAAATGAAAAAACGATTTTTAAAGAACAATATATTTAAACACCCCAATATTTGTCCAAACCATATTTATCAAATGAAAGTCGGCCTTCCTAATGCTAACTTATAATACAAAAAAAAAAAAAAAACGTGCTAACAGACGCTATCATCAATGTTGCAGTTATTGTAAACCTTCAAACGACAGCTACTGAACGTACATGGGCACATCAACACCTACAATACAATACAAACAGAGCGTACAACTCGTATATTAAACAGGACTGACCACAAAAACAGCAAACAGGTGACTGTTTTAGTGGATAACAGAGGCCAGGATCCCAAAAAAATGCAACAATCGGTGACTATGTGGGCACCATTTATGTTACACATGTTCAGCTGCACCCTGGTTGGGAATGCTGCATTAGTCTTCCAATAACCTCCAATAACATTGTAGTCAAGTCTGCTGTACTAGTCAATATTTGGATGAATGTGTGTGTGTGTGGGGGGGGGGGCATTTTTCTGCCGTGCATATAAAAATCAAATGACACCAGTAAGTTCGGTGGCCCATTCCCGGGCAAGGAACATGGGGAAACGTTTCCTTATTTATCGTGTTTGGTCAGGCTCAAAACACAAGAAAGCAATCAGATTGCGACAGCGGGTGAGCTAATCAGTAACTTTAAGCACCTCGCATCCGCGCAAACACAAAAAGCTTTGACTCGACAAATTCATGCACGGATAACGAGAAACACTTTGACCTTTCGCTTGGCGTGTTAAAAAATGAAAAGGTGGAAAAAAAGAGGCGCTGTAATCACAGCAAATGAAGCCAAGTCCTCGTCTGAGGTGTTAATCAGCCACCGCGCGTTATTCTTAGTCACAGCGAGAAGCCCGAAATGTAAATTAGTCAAATGTCAAATTAAAAGAAGGAAATGGTGCATTACTATGGAAAGACTTCTGTTTTTAAGATAAGAAAATATAAGAAAACCTTTATTTGCCTCACAATGAAGAAATTCGCAATTTACAGCCGCAAAATTTTGAAAGAAAGAAACTAGAAAAACAAAGTGTTTGCATGCACACAAGTACATTTAAAAATGAACTGTACACAGTACAGAATGAAATATAAAATATAAAATTTAAGATCTATGTAAAAAATGTCATGTTATTGACCTGAGGGAAACGCAAGCTTCTTGTCGAGCATAGATCCAGAGTGTAAAAAGTGTTAAAGGCCTTCAAACTACTTTGCGTTGTTTACACGCTTAGCAAAAGGGCTGCTGGGAATCTTCCTACCTGCCTAGTCTCAAGAGGCTGACACACAAGAATGTTGTCGTGCCGAAACAAAGGAGGACTCGACATTGGTCTACTGAAGCTTGAGTAAATACTCAAATGAAGTGAATTCAGATATTTCTTACTAAATACATGTTTGCAAATAATGACAGAAAATATGCAAAAGATTGCGCACGATATAGTACTCTCTTGTAAAAGAAAAATCATTAAAACAGTTTTTCACTATTTCAGTTTTTATGATTTTTTTTGGGGGGGGGGGGGTAAAACAGAGCCTAAGTGCGCCACGATTAGAACTTGACCCTTTGTGTTTGTGTCAGCAGTTATCCAGCAATAGAGACGTGCTAACGAAAATACATCTTCTCTGTGTATAGTCCCCTGGCATGGCTGCTTTCGAGCACCTCATTGTTGTCCTTTAGTGACAAGAGAAAGAAGAAAGATGAAGAGCGAGGAATTTCTTTTTCATTTTTGAAATGACAGTCAGTGTTTGGACGAGTGCTTCGCCATGGAAACCCGCAACACGGTGGGTTATTTTCCACCCACCGGAGGGTATAATCGGATGTATTTTTCGCAGCTCAAACATGTGGTTATTGTCGGCATTAGGAATGACACTAGACAAAGTAGAATCTGTTTTTCCAGGTCGTGGTATTGGTATTTGATTGACAGTTTACATTCACTAGCGCATTCAGTTGACACACCCACAGCGTTCAGAGAGAAAGAGAATGGTTTCCTTTTTTTTCTCTTTTTTTTTGTGAAGCCTCAATCATTCAATATTTTTCACGGTTGTTAACACATCTCCGTGGTGAGTCAAATTCACAAGACATTTATTTTCATTTTCCAGGGACTTTTAAGTACTGTTAAAAGTATCTGCACTCAGTTACTTCCCTCCACAGGCGTGAGGGTTAAATGTTAAGCCTTTCTGGTAATGATGATGGGCAGCGAGTGTTTGGAGCTGGTTCCCATCACACAACACGGTCATGAGATACGGTCGAGGCTTGTGAAAGTGACATGCCTCTGAGAGGAAGGCCAGATCGGAAGAAGGCGAGCTACTGCCGCCATGTTCACCGTCAACGTCTCGTCCTCCATGTCTCTCAGGAGGAGACTGCCTCCAAAATGCTCCGCCAGAAGCGGTCGTCAGATTGGAATCCGAAGGTAACGCGCGCTAAATCGGCATCTTGGCAATGAAGTCACATAGTGACGTTCGGAGGCTCTGTTGGGTAGTTGATTCGATGTGTGTGTGTGTTTTTTTTTTTTTTTTTAATTGCGTGTCTTTGAATCTGCTAAAATCTGAGGTGTTCAGATCTGCGCTAGGACACAAGCCCATTGTATTAGTAATGATGTGAATATGTTCTGTTGGAACCCATTATATTTCATAATTGACTCTTCTCGCTGTAAAGAGGTGTCAAAATTAATTGATTAATTGACAACTAATCAACAATTCTCATTTGCCATTCACTCCTTGAATGGAGTCATCTTTAAGATGCCTAAACGTGTCGAACTTAAGTCCCGGCATTTCCCTTCCTCGTAATTAAAGTGACAAACCCTATGCTTACTTTTCAATGGTAAAAAATAAAATCAATATATATATCGACCAATATGAAATACTTAGCGTTTTCAGTCATATCACCCAGCCCTATCATCTACCCAAAAGCTGTTCTGATCTCAAATCTCAAGTAATGCAATGTTGCCATCTCCTGGCGTTAATTATAACAGTGATGTGGAAGCTTGAATTTCACAGACAAGCAGGGCGAGACCCTCTTCCACGTCCGTAAAAGATACTTGACAGATATATTTGTGGGTGGCAATAAACGGTTGTATTCCATTTGTCGAACATCAACATCTACAGCAGTGAATGAGTTAATTGCTCTTGGAGGTGCCCCCTTGTGGTTGTGGGATGCTTAGCGGGTGCTTAGTTTGCTTATGCCTGAGTTTGACCCCTGTGATCGTACACGATTAGATTTCCTGTCCATCTGTAAGCTTTCTTACACACAATTTGTACTCTTTTCTCCGAATCTCTTATGAGTGGCTAATCAAGGCTTTTCCTAGGCATGAATCTTAAAGTTGTGGAATGCTGGCGGGGTTAATCGCAACTTACAGCCCAGCCAATTGGGATGCAGATGTAATTGTTCCTGTCGACTGCAAGAAAAACCACGAGTGAAAACCATGTAGTGTTTTTGTGCCAGAAGGAATTTGCGTTTGCGTGTGAATGCATACAAAGGAGCCTAATGTATGTTGTTTTCATTGTCGTCACTCAAGTCAGTGCATGCAAGGCCAGCGTTGCACGGGCCTCCTTAACTCATTCACTCCCAAAGACGTTTTTATACGTCTTTTCAGACTAGGTTTAGAATTGGCTGGTACTGAATGAGTTAATATTTGTGTTTGTGTTTGACAGCAGGGGCGCTCCAAAGCACCCTAAAATGGAGGCCGTTTCGAAAAGCCTTTCTGGAAACTGAGTCATCGCGGTTAATGCAAAAAGCGGAGAGTGACTGGTGGGGATGGGATTGCGGTGGTCCATGGGGCAGGATGTGTGTTATTCTGTCGGCGTACGTTCATTCTTGAGTGGGTGGTGATGTGTGTGCATCCAGACAGTGGATAAAAAGCGCTCGGATCCATTTGCGTGGCTACTTGTGCTGTTCTGTATGTCAGAAGAAAATGCAGTGTTATCCAACATCAAGACTACAACCTCCAATGTGGAACACGATCAACCTCGAGTTTCCCATTTAGATCAGTTATGTTTGGAAATATCCCAGGTAATGTTTCACGTATAATTGTAACATGATTAACTGTCATAAGTGTCATTTACAGGGTTTCCAACCATACTGACACATTTTAAGGGAAAAGCAAAAAAAAAAAAATAACCATAGTGAAATATATATATATATATATATATATATATATATATATATATATATATATATATATATATATATATATATATATATATATATATATATCACTATGGCATGGGGCTGGAGCCTATCCCAGCCGTCTCCGGGCAGAAGGCGGGGGACACCCAGAATTGTGTGTGTGTGTGTGTGTGTGTGTGTGTGTGTGTGTGTGTGTGTGTGTGTGTGTGTGTGTGTGCGTATATATATATATATATTAGAGCTGTCAAACGATTAAAATATTTAATCTAATTAAAAACTCAACTGTCATAATTAACTCAAATTAACTAAAAATTAATCATGATTACTCACACATTTTTTTATCGTTTCTGAATTTCCTTTTATATTTTTTGTCCTATTTTCCCCCATTTTAATGCTCTCATCAACATGGAATCATTAATCAGTTTTCTGGCGGCCCGGTAGTCCAGTGGTTAGCACGTCGCCTTCACAGTGCAGAGGTACCGGGTTCGATTCCAGCTCCGGCCTCCCTGTGTGGAGTTTGCATGTTCTCCCCGGGCTTGCGTGGGTTTTCTCCGGGTGCTCCGGTTTCCTCCCACATTCCAAAGACATGCATGGCAGGCTGATTGAGCACTCTAAATTGTCCATACGGTATGAGTGTGGGTGTGGATGGTTGTTCGTCTCTGTGTGCCCTGCGATTGGCTGGCAACCAATTCAGGGTGTCCCCCGCCTACTGCCCGGAGACAGCTGGGATAGGCTCCAGCACCCCCCGCGACCCTACTGAGGATCAAGCGGTTCGGAAGATGAATGAATGAATAATCAGTTTTCTATGTGCAAAAAGCAAATATTTACTGAAATAATTTTGATTTTCAATTTTTCATGAACATTTTTCACTTGGAGCAGTTATTCACACATCATCTCTCACACAATATTACTGTCCATCAACAACAGTGAAAAAAATATTTTGTCACACAACAGCTGCTTGAACAGCTCTTTTTATGGAATCAAAACAGCGCAATATAACATTATAAAGTGCACATCTAAGGTAAACTAGTACTCGTAATGGAGGCTCTCGCTGGCAATCCGTAGTGGAGTTGTTCAGTTAATTCCGTTTTTCACGGCCCCCTGAATAAGGATTGTCGGTCAGCATGGAAGGATCTCTCGTTCTGTACTTTTTTGATCATTTATTGGAGCACTTTGCAGCAGAAGTAGTAGTAGTAGTAGTTGTAACAGAAGTATCAGAAGCAGGTAATAACCTAAACTACACATAAATACAGTAAAAAATTAATATATCTATCTTTCTGCATCACAATGTAAATATGTATATAATTGACATTAATTAATACCTTTATTTAACAATACGTTTAATAAATAATTTAATCAACCCTGATTTCACTATGTATCATTATCGTCATCATTATTCATTGTTTTAAACGTAAGAAACCATACAACACAAACATAAAGTCGAATCGAACAACAAGAACTACAAGTCCCAATACTCAATCCCGGAAGTGGAGCGCCGGCGCTGAAACGCAATTTACTTTGTTTAAATGTCAGATTGCAGACGGACAAACATGACAACCATGCAAAAATGAGTTAAATAAAGACACCCCTATTCTAGCAACATTTTAGCCCACGCTGTTTGCTTTGAAATGATCCATAGCTGTCGGTCTGAGACGAGGGGGCGGAGTTACGCACGTCAGCTGTGTGCTTGGCCATTAAGTGGTATTTCAGACTCGACGTGCTATGATGATAGCTCAATTTACGACTGCAAAACATACAGGTAACTTTGGTCTTGTCATTGGAACAATCTGGCAACTTTTTAAAAGTAAACTTTCCATTCATAAACTATTTAAGTATCCGTTTTCGGTGTCTCGCGTTGCCGTGGCTGGCAAAACAAACGTGCGTGGACCTGTGCAGAGCGATTGGTGTTTTGTTTCTGGTTTATTAAAAAGTTGCCAGATTGTTCCACTGACAAGACCAAAGTTACCTGTATGTTTTGCAATCGTAAACCGCGCTATCATCATAGCACGTCGAGTCTGAAATACCACTTAATGGCCAAGCGCACAGCTGACGTTCTACTCCGCCCCCTTGTCTCAGACAGACAGCTATGGATCATTTCAAAACGAAGAAAATGGATGACACGACGAAGAACAAATTTCCTGAACGATTCCTGTTGGATTGACCTGGCGCTTTAAGAGGGGCGGGGCTGCCACTGGCAGGTGACGTCCGCGCGATGTATAAATAGCGTTTTGTTTCGTGAGTGAATACACTCGCTTCGTCGTCGGCATGGCTCAATGTTAAGCTACGTGAGTGCTTCTTATCAAGTCAGATGTGTAAAGTTAGCTTTTAGATTCAGTCATGATCGGTTGCTTTGTTTGCCGCATCGCTATGCAATCACAGTCAGTTACCGTTCGCAATCGGCAATTTAAACAGCGTGGGCTAAAATGTTGCTAGAACAGGGCTGTCTTTATTTAGCTCCTTTTTGCATAGTTGTCATGTTTGTCCGTCTGCAATCTGACGCTTAAACGAAGTAAATTGCGTTGCAGCTGGGTAAATAATGCCGCGCTCCACTTCCGGTTGGACCTTTGGGACTTGTAGTTCTTTTATTCGATTCGACTTGATATGTTTGTGTTGTATGCTTTCTTACGTTTAAAACAATGAATAATGATGACGATATTGATACATAGTGAATCAGGGTTGATTAAATTATTTCTTAAACATATTGTTAAATAAAGGTATTAAATAATGTCAATTATATACATATTTACATTGTGATGCAGAAAGATAGATATATTAATGTTTGACTGCATGTATGTGTAATTTAGGTTATTACCTGCTTCTGATACTTCTGTTACAACTACTACTACTTCTGCTGCAAAGTGCTCCAATAAATGATCAAAAAAGTACAGGATGAGAGATCCTTCCATGCTGACCGACAATCCTTATTCAGGGGGCCGTGAAAAACGGAATTAACTGAACAACTCCACTACGGATTGCCAGCGAGAGCCTCCATTACGAGTACTAGTTTACCTTAGATGTGCACTTTATAATGTTATATTGCGCTGTTTTGGTTCCATAAAAAGAGCTGTTCAAGCAGCTGTTGTGTGACAAAATATTTTTTTCACTGTTGTTGATGGACAGTAATATTGTGTGAGAGATAATGTGTGAATAACTGCTCCAAGTGAAAAATGTTCATGTAAAATTGAAAATCGAAATTGTTATTTCAGTAAATATTTGCATTTTGGACATAGAAAACTGATTCATGATTCCATGTTGATGAGAGCATTAAAATGGGGAAAATAGGACAAAAATATAAAAGGAAATTCAGAAACGATAAAAATGCGTGAGTAATCATGATTAATTTTTAGTTAATTTGAGTTAATTATGACAGATGAGTTTTTAATTAGATTAAATATTTTAATCGTTTGACAGCTCTATATATATATATATATATATATTAGAGCTGTCAGTATATATATATATATATATATATATATATATATATATATATTACAGCTGTCAGTATATATATATATATATATATATATATGCAAAACATACAGGTAACTTTATATGTATGTATGTATATATATATATATATATATATATATATATATATATAGTTAATCTACTTAAGAAAATTTTGATCTCGATAAATTCATTTATTATGTTATATAAACTGACAGCTCTAATATATATATATATATATATATATATATATATATATATATATATATATATATATATATATATATATATATACATACATATATATATATATATATATATATATATATATATATATATATATATATATATATATATATATATATATACATATATATATTAGAGCTGTCAGTTTAGCTGCTTTTATTGGCATTAATTTAAATGAATTTTATCGATCCAAAATTTTCTTATAGATTAACGCGCAGACGTCACAGCGGATGTTACGTTGTTTCTATAAATAAACCAGAAACAAAACATCAATCGCTTCTGCACAGGTCCACGCACGTTTGTTTTGCCAGCCACGGCAGCGCGAGACACCAAAACGGATACTTAAATAGTTTATGAATGGAAAGTTTACTTTTAAAAGTTGCCAGATTGTTCCAATGACAAGACCAAAGTTACCTGTATGTTTTGCAGTCGTAAACTGAGCTATCATCATAGCACGCCGAGTCTGAAATACCACTTAATGGCCAAGCACACAGCTGACGTGCGTAACTCCGCCCCGTCTCAGACCGACAGCTATGGATCATTTCAAAGCAAACAGCGTGGGCTAAAATGTTGCTAGAACAGGGGTGTCTTTATTTAGCTCATTTTTGCATAGTTGTCATGTTTGTCCGTCTGCAATCTGACGTTTAAACGAAGTAAATTGCGTTTCAGGTTGGGTTAATCATGCCGGCGCTCCACTTCCGGGATTGAGTTTTGGGACTTGTAGTTCTTTTGTTCGATTCGACTTGATATGTTTGTGTTGTATGGTTTCTTACGTTTAAAACAATGAATAATGATGACGATAATGATACATAGTGAAATCAGGGTTGATTACATTATTTATTAAACGTATTGTTAAATAAAGGTATTAATTAATGTCAATTATATACATATTTACATTGTGATGCAGAAAGATAGATATATTAATTTTTTACTGCATTTATGTGTAGTTTAGGTTATTACCTGCTTCTGATACTTCTGTTACAACTACTACTACTACTACTTCTGCTGCAAAGTGCTCCAATAAATGATCAAAAAAGTACAGAACGAGAGATCCTTCCATGCTGACCGACAATCCCTATTCAGGGGCCGTGAAAATTATAGGCTGAGTACTAGTTTACCTTAGATGTGCACTTTATATTGCGCTGTTTTGATTCCATACAAATAGCTGTTCAAGCAGCTGTTGTGTGACAAAATATTTTTTTCACTGTTGTTGATGGACAGTAATATTGTGTGAGAGATGATGTGTGAATAACTGCTCCAAGTGAAAAATGTTCATGTAAAATTGAAAATCGAAATTATTTCAGTAAATATTTGCATTTTGCACATAGAAAACTGATTAATGATTCCATGTTGATGAGAGCATTAAAATGGGGGAAAATAGGACAAAAAATATAAAAGGAAATTCAGAAACGATAAAAAACGCGTGAGTAATCATGATTAATTTTTAGTTAATTATGACAGTTGAGTTTTTAATTAGATTAAATATTTTAATCGTTTGACAGCTCTAATATATATATATATATATATAAAATCTTTTTTTTTTTTTTTTAATGATGTACAGCGAACCCACATTTTTTTGTGAGAATACATTCCAGACGCAACCACCATTTTTGGAAATTTGCGATATACAGATGATCTCAAAAGCGTGTTTTACCCTGATATGCGCTGAACACAATTCAACTCATTGAAACACAATGAAATGTATTAAGCTTCATCGAACCCCTCTGCACTGTGAGGCGGACGTGCTAACTAGTTGACCACCGTGCCGCCCGCATCATGTTTTATGTATCCTATTTTTTTTATTGCTCCATTATGGGAACTGGTATTGTAAAATCATAGGTGGCTGTCCGGGAGACCCTTGTTTATTTTCATTTTCAGTCATTTTTCACATCTTTATCTTATCAGCCCTGACACTGTGGCTCTTCTCATTTTTGTCTTGGCAGGGAGCCGAGAAAGGTGTTGCTGCACAAGGGCTCCACAGGGCTGGGCTTCAACATCGTGGGCGGGAGGACGGCGAGGGCATCTTCGTCTCCTTCATTCTGGCCGGGGGGCCGGCTGACCTGAGTGGCGAACTGAGGAGAGGCGATCGTATTCTTTCTGTGAGTACATCCATATGGAAGCTTTGTATTTGTCCCTGTCACGATCATAACAACTCATAACCAAGTATTTTACTCACACTCTGAACTTAAGTAGAAGTACAGATACAGTGCCGCCTTGAGATACGAGTATGAGTGATTGAGATACGAATGCTGTGGGGGTATACTGTAAATTTGTCCATTTAGCTTCAATGAGAAACACCACATACAGGATAAAGTCAACAGCTGACATTTGAACACAGTGGAGCAACACACTTTTTCAATATGACAATATAATACTCACAGGCATATATTCTTTATCTTCTGCAAAGAATTATGAATTACTGCATTTTACTGAGGAGTTATCATCTCTAGATACTGTGTATTCAGATGGCTGTAATATACCGCCCCCAGGTGGCCAACTCCCACACACCAAATGGAACAGCATAATTCCCATTGAATTGGAGCAAAACTTGTGGGGGAAACGGTTTAATTGTTATCACTGTAAGTCTTTTCAAAAATGCAAAATAGAGTTCTATTTTTTTTCATTAAATAACATTCAAAATTTGTTTCAGCGGGGAGTCTGGAACGGATTAGTGCCATTGGTAAAAGTAGAAGTATTGATTCAACTATGTACTGAAAAGTAAAAGTTTGGGAAGGTACTAACTATGGGTGCAACAACAAATTATTTGATTTGGAAAGTCTGTTTTGATGTAAAAGATATTATCGCAATGAATTGAACTCTATCAAATTGCTCCACTTGAAAATGCACCGTGCTTGAATTGTACCGCACTCCATGTATCGAGATGCGTATCAAATCATCCTTTATTGGAGAGATGCACATCCTGAGTACTTATGATGGTGTACGTTCAAAAGTTTCAATTTGTTATTGTAGGATCCAGAAAAGAACCTACTTCTCAGTTGTTTATTTGCAACAACTGTGATCCTCTGTCCTCTGTTTATATATTAGCTCTTCATGCAGAATTGCAATTAAGACACAAGATGCACCCTGCAACTTGTCTTTTATTTTTTCTCTTAATGACAACAAAATGCACCTAAATTGAAATGATATGAATGATCAATTGAGATCTTTGTTTTGGTCGCAGGTGAACGGTGTGAATCTAAGGAACGCCACACACGAGCAGGCAGCCGCCGCCCTCAAGAGAGCCGGACAGACCGTCACCATCATTGCTCAATACAGACCTGAAGGTGAGCCTTGAGCTCTTCAGTTTCCACATCACTGGAATACAAAGTGGGCAATGAAGGAGAAAATATAGAAAATGGATGGATGGTTAAATCTAATGTTGGGCAGCATGGTGGACTAGTGGAATGCTTCCCAGACATTTGTTGGGAAAAGGCACATATTTTAAATCTGACGATATCCAATTTCATGTATTTTTTTTCGTGTGTGTGTATTTTTATGCTGCCTCAATGCGTATGCCAATTGTGTCACCTTTTAGTGTAAATCCCGCCAAATCCAAGGTGACACGTTTTGTTTTATTAGGCTTTGTGCTCATAAATTCTGCCTAGTGACAAGTGACCTCGAGACTTAAAGCGCTGCTGAACTATTCATGTACTTTTAGAATGAATCACTATAGTCTGTGGGGTTTACTGTTTGCAATGTTTCCTAAAATTGGAGTCAAGGCACATCTTTTACATTTTAAAAAAATGTCACAAAAAGCACAAACATACATTGAACTAATGATGATCTCATCTTCATTTTCTCACAAATGTACTTAGTGTGAAATGTGGGTTTGTTCACAATTTATACACATGCGGGACTTCATACTGTAGTATCAGCTACAAAATCAGCAAAACGTTTATTCAAACGTCATCTTAATTTGTCTGCTACATCTCCATGCAGCAAATGAATGAGGCCTCCTCAACCGTCATACCACTTTCCACATTCAATATGGTGACAACGTTTAACGTACTATATGGCGCGAAGGCTTGCTCTATTTATATTTATTTTCTGTTACTTAATACTTTTCATTGTGTGATACATTGAGGACACGAAATAGGACATTTCGCCATGACGTCACACGTTCTGCCAGTTTTCAAAAGCCAAAGCTTCCCCAATCCGCCACTAGTAAGCAAATCCTTCCATGTTTTACGGCCAAGGCAGAATGATTGAGAGAACAGGACAAAAACACGTTGTCCTCACTAGCATGACAATTCAGCACAGTAGTAAAAAAGGAGTATTAGAGCATGCTAGTAAAATTCTTCCGCTACGACTACCACTTTCAGCTTTCTACAGTAGTATGCAATCATATTTTACAATAAATACTATACGACACCTGGTTTTGCCCAATAGGCTCTCGCGGGCGGATATTGAGTGTGAGAGGGGGCGGTGCCACGACTAGCATGCAGCCGGGTTAGCCTGTGTAAGGCGGGCAAATCGACCGCGGTTGGCCGCCCCTTTCCCTGTTCTCAGTGTCGACTGGTTCCCCGGTGAACAAGCACAACAGGGCAGACCACTTCGAGAAAAGGAAACAAGAGAGACTTGAGGAGGGGAAACTATATACGACAAAGCGGGGGAGAAAGAAAAGGGCTGGATATAGGCCAAGTGAGCAAGTTTCATCGGACTGGCAGCCCCGTTGAGAGGATGGGGGATGGGCACTAAATAGTGCACAGCAGTAGCCCAGCACAAGCCGCGTGAAGTCGCTCATGGCCGGCTGAAGACCCGACAAAACATCGGCGGAGAACAGAGAAACCTCCGTCCTTTCGAGGTGAGATGACGCGACGTTTTAACACCAAGAAAAAAGCAGTCAAAGTGTGCTGTGCTTGTAGATGCGCTTAACAAGTTTATTTCGGGAGCCCGGTACTCTATATACTACTAACCTGTAGTGTATTCACTTCCTCGGTCAGTGGAGGTTATAGCTAGTTAGCTACTAAAACACTTAAATTCACACTTTAGCCCGATTTAAGCATACGTTTTTTTATATATACACGGATGTGTTAGATTGTTCATAACCATACACTTACTAGGTTTACCCACGTTAGTGTATTAATGCTTGCCACTTGTATGTGATTAAACCATTTCAATTGGATTGTAATCTTTTAAAGTCGTTTGTTACTCGACACGGTTGAGGCTGGATTAACCAGGCTGGATTAACTAGTACCGTGTAGTAGGACACGGTGGGGTGCATTGTTATGCCGCTAAAACTCACTTCTATGCGGCTCTTATGTAACTCCATGGCTTAAGGTGGGGAAGCACAGGTGTGGTCCAACAGGTGTGTATGGAAAGCCGTTCGAGCATGTATGCTATATCCTTGGTATCTTGTTGCTGATCCATACACTCATAAGCTCTTTGTCCGAACTAGTAAGTACATTCAGCTCACTATTAGAATGACTGTCTTACTAGTAATATTATTCCCACTACTAGTGCCACTTTTAGCCTACACGTATGCCGTTACACCTTACAAGTGAACTACTGTACTGCAGTAGTAACACTAGTCCAACTAGTGGGCATGTGTCACATACTTGTCGTTTCCGGGAGCCTACTACTAGCTCCAAGAAGCACACCACCTTTTGCCTCACTAATAGTTGCCAAAGTGTCCTATTAGTGTGCAGAAAGGTCATAGAGTAGTGGAAAGCATTTAAGTACAGTAGAACAACTTTGGCATACTAGTTGGGTAACTAAAAGGTGCATGTGAGGGGAAACTGCTGTCGTTGTCATCTGCTTGCTACAAGTGAAGAGTGTTGGCTGTTAACTAATAACGTCACTGGAAGTGGTTGTAGCACAAAGTTGTCTCTTAGTGCAAAGTTCTTCCTCACATAAACGTGTAGTTGACTAACTAGTATCCCGAAGTTGTTATATTAATTTGGACCTTAAACAGGATTTATTTTATGTTTTTGCATGAACTTTTCATTGCTGCAGTCTGAAATGCTGACAAATGCAAACACACCAGACGTGTTGTCATGACATCGGCTTTGCTATAACAAAGTATGACATGTTTGCTTTCGAGTTTTTCTAGTTTTTGGGTGCGTGTTTTCAGCATGCCACAAGGACATAATGACAAAGATATTGTGAGCTCCTGTCAATACAAATGCACGCGTTCAACCAGTAGCCCCACTCGTTTATCCCAAAGCTTGATTTATCACTTTATGTAGGCATTTAAATGTTCTATTTTCTAACATGTACTGTACTAGTAATTTAAAATTTGGTACTTTTTTTTGGCCTTTATCTCCTAACTTGTTTGTCCTGTGAGTATATCCAGGAGGTTTAATTGCCCTTGAAACGTCAAACTTTTCAGGCCTTCAGAGGAGCAAGGCAATTGAGGCGTTACACAATTTTAGTCATGTTCACCCAAAACCCTCACAAATGGGTGAGCGTTGACTGTAATACTGTACGACAGCCCCACTTTAGTTATGTGGTTAGGTCACATACTCCAAAGTTTGCCCACTTTCTGCTGCTGAAGGCCACTTATCTGTGTACAATATTTAACCACGTACAACAAACATACAAGCCAAGTCGTTGCTAATGATTGACTTCCTGCAACCCCTCCGGTGACCCGAGGCCTCTCCCCAGTAACACTCTGGCATCCCAGACTGGTATGCGAGTGTGGAACATTGTTCCTTTCGGATTTTGGCACAGGAGGAACCAGTTCACCCACCACCCCTGTGCGTTCTCAAGGACAGTCTGCACAGGAAGTGGGAAGTAAATGTGAGTTTATCTGTGCTTCGATTGACTTGCGGAAGGCGTGTTGTTAGACTAAAACATTGACATGATGGAAATATGAGGAAATGCGGCAAGCCTGTTTGTGCAAAATCAGCACACTTGAGCTCCAAAGGAGTGGAGAGTGAACCCCAACTACACCATTAGTCTATACAAGGGTGACCTTGACTTACAAGTACTAGCACTTTTTTTTGCAAGCCATTGCTAATCGATTACCATATTAACAATTATCGTGATAATCAATTAATCGTCTAGAGAATTATTAAACTCAAAATTGTTCAAATGTGTGGATGTTGAATGTTCACGCCTGCTCCCCAAAGATAGCTGGTATCAGCTCCAGCACTCCCACGACCCTGATATATGTATGTATGTACAGTAATCCCTCATTTATCGCGGGGGTTACGTTCCAAAAAGAACCAGTGATAGGTGAAATAACGATTAATTATGAGTTATTTTGAGTTTTTAAAATAAATAAACTCTTTAAATAAATGGCTTGCAGATTATTTGATTTTCAAAAAGAAAAAGCTGGCATGTGCATGCATGTTCCCTTCGCAACCTCTAAAAGTGGCAAAAATCAAGCAATAACGAGACCTCCATTGATTGTTAGTGTTTAAAAAGCAACATGCATTGAAGATGCTTCATAACTTCCACAAACAACCCAGGTTAAACTTGGTTGCTCCTTGGCATTCAATAAGTACTTTGAACAGTCGAGATGATACTTCCTTGACACCACTTACTCTCTCCATTTCAGTCAGGTCTTGGGTGTCATCTTGTCGTATTTTAGGCCTTTACAGAAAGAGCACAATAAAACACAAATTGGTAAAATTGTGATTTATATATGTGATCACTTTCGTTATTTCGTGAAATGTTGAACAAGGTCATAGTTGAATATGCGGGTGTATGTGTGGGATTCACTCCCTACAAACAGAACACACTCTGCTATTGCTAGTACATGCCGGACCCATTGTGTAAGTGGATCAAAGAAGAGCCCCCCAAAAAAAATAAATGTGAAAAAGCTGCGCGACTAATGAGGACACGCAGCTTCAGAACAGTCCCAGTTTCTATTAGCTATCTCTTACACCTCCCATTGGGTCCGCCGCTATTGCTGCTGCTAAAATGTAAGCTACAGTAGCTCTTTGTGTGTGTGTGTGTGTGTGTGTGTGTGTGTGTGTGTGTGTGTGTGTGTGTGTGTGTGTGTGTGTGTGTGTGTGTGTGTGTGTGTGTGTGTGTGTGTGTGTGTGTGTGTGTGTGTGTTTGTGTGTGAGTGAAGTGCTTTATAAGTCTGAGCAGGAATAAAAGGGCCTCATGTTTCTCCTCGCAGCATTTCTGTGACGTGCTGGTGAATAATTGATCCACTTTAGATCACTAGATTCCATGCTGCCCGGATACGCTCACTGGACAAACCATTAGGAACATGTCCGAGATCAGATGATATGGTGACGGATTATGACAACTATGTCACATTGCCACAGGCGTCAGGGGGAATTGGGTTTTTGGAGGTGGGAAATTTTCAAAGGAATTTATGATGGGGGATATTCCGAAATGGAAACTTCCATGGGAAGTGTGGCAATTGGCTGAGAGTTGAGGAAATATAATGAAATGTATCGTATTATTGCTATCATTTTATTATATTACTATAAACATGCTGTTTATGTCAGTAGAAATTTGTAAGTAGACTTAAAAAAATCAATTAGGTAGCTCTTCTTGCCCACATGCGATGTCATTACAGCACCATGACTGCTGATTTTTCTCTCTCGCTTCTCTAGAGTTGTGTTGTACCTGAAGCTCTCTTGTTAAAAAAATGTCTTTCAACACAAAGCATGAAGTCGTAGAAATGACAGCTCGTAATTTGAAAAGGTTATTGGTCATTAGGCGTAGAAAAAAAAGTAGTGTGTTTCCGGTAACCCGACCGACCGAGAATTTCTACCTCGAAAAAAACTTTACGGTCGGCATATTTTTTTTTCAAACAACCTTCTACATTTTTGTGTAATAATAATAATACATTTCATTTATAAGCGCCTTTCAAAACACTCAAGGACACTTTACAATCAAAACAAGAACAATAAAACCACAGACAAAATTATAAATAATAAAAGGAAAGATGTTTACATCGGTGCAAACTCTCGCGATATTCACGTAGAGCATGCGCGTCGTTTGCCCTGTCGTCTGTCAACAACATTGAATCATGGCGGCGGCCACGATCTCCGACAACCGTTTAAATCGCGTTTTGTGTGTTGCAGTCGCATGCTCGCACCATAATATTAAGAAAATAGCATCCATTGATGTATCGAAAAGATTCAGCAAACTATTTGACGAACACCACGGCCCGTCTAGGACGCGGGACGCAGAGGTAACGAGATGGCTGTAACACCCCGCCGCCGGGTACCCAACTCTCAGGCAGCGAGCGGGGGTTTCAATGTCTCCTTGTTTTATGGTTATTTTGTTTACATTTTTGATGGGGGGGTTTAAAAAAAAAACTTTGTCCGAACTACCGACCCTATGCTGAAATTTCATGTTACCAGAAACACATTACTTTTTTTTCTACGCCTTAGTATTTGTGTGTTGGACGTTTGCCTTTCAGGGCCGTGGCCTTGTGACTGAAATCAGGAGCTTTCGTTGAGTCGCCATAATTAGATTAGTCTGCACGGTTGTCACTGGATGGGGGCAGTGGAGCAAAAACAATGCCATTACAAAAATAAAATGTCACTCTCAGACAGCTATATATATATATATATATATATATATATATATATATATATATATATATATATATATATATATATATATATATATATATATATATATATATATATATATATTGATTACAAGAAAGCCTACGATTCGATGCCACATACATGGATCACTGAATGCTTGGAGTTGTATAAGGTGAACAGGACCCTAAGAGCCTTCGTTGCGAACTCAATGAGGGTGTGGAAGACCACACTTGAAGCCAATGGCAAGCCACTTACCCAAGTGTCCATCAAATGTGGCATATACCAAGGTGATGCACTCTCCCCACTGATGTTCTGCATAGGACTGAACCCCCTAAGCCAAGTAATTACCAAGACAGGCTACGGATACCGCCTCAAAAATGGAGCTACGATCAGTCACGTCCTCTACATGGATGACATAAAGCTGTATGCTAAGAGCGAAAGGGACATAGACTCCCTGATCCACACAACCAGGATCTACAGCAGCGACATCGGGATGTCATTCGGGCTTGACAAATGTAGTCGGATGGTGACTAAGAGAGGAAAGGTAGTCCGCATTGAAGGGGTCTCACTCCCTGAAGGAACAATAGCAGACATTGAGGACAGCTACAAGTACCTCGGTATACCACAAGCCAATGGCAACCTCGAACTGGCACCAAGGAAAGCGGCTACGGCCATATACCTCCAGCGAGTGAGGCAAGTCCTAAGAAGCCAGCTCAATGGCAAGAATAAGACCCGGGCAATAAACATCTATGCCCTGCCAGTGATCAGATACCCTGCAGGAATAATCAGGTGGCCAAAGGAAGAGATTCAGACCACGGATGTTAAGACCCGAAAGCTCCTAACCATGCATGGAGGGTTCCATCCCAAATCCAGCACCCTGAGACTGTACACAAGCCGAAAGGAAGGAGGCCGGGGACTAGTGAGTGTGAGAGCCACTGTCCAGGATGAAACATCCAAGCTCCATGAATACATCAAGGAGAAGGCCCCAACGGATGATGTACTCAAAGAATGTCTCAGACAATGGGGAACAGAGGATGAGGTGCTGGAAGAGGGACCATCATGGGAGGACAAGCCCCTACACGGGATGTACCACCGGACCATAACTGAAGTGGCTGATCTCAAGAAGTCCTATCAGTGGCTAGAGAAGGCTGGCCTGAAGGACAGCACAGAGGCACTCATCCTGGCTGCTCAGGAGCAGGCCCTGAGCACCAGAGCCATTGAGGCCCAGATATACCACACCAGACAAGACCAGTTATTTCCGTTTTTCATTGCCCTCTGAATAGGGATCGTCGGTCAGCATGGAAGGATTACTCTTTTTTTGACACATTTATTGCAGCACTTTGCAGCAGTAGTAGTAGTAGTAGAAGATGTAGATGTAACAGAAGCAGTAGCACAAGCAGTAGCAGTAGCCGAAGCAGGTAATAACCTAAAGCACACATAAATGCAGTAAAAAATGAATATATCTTTCTGCATCACAATGTAAATATGTATATAATTGACATTAATTAATACATTTATTTAACAATAAGTTTAATAAATTATTTAATCAACCATGATTTCACTATGTATCATTATTCATTATTTTAAACGTAAGAAACCATACAACATAAACATCAAGCCGAACCGTACTAAAGAACTACAAGTCCCAACAGTTAAACCTGGAAGTGGAGCGCCGGCATGATTAACCCCATCTGCTACGCAATGGACTTCGTTTAAACATCAATTTGCAGCCGGACAAACATGACAACGATGCAAAATGAGCTAACTAAAGACACCACTGTTCGACCAACACTTTAACACATGCTGTTTAAATAGCCGATTGTGAACGGTAACTGTGACAGCATAGCAAATCGCGATGCTGCAAACACAAAGCACAACGGACAAAATGTGAAGCAGACAAACAAAGTAACCGATCATGATCGAATCTAAAGCTAACTAAAGAAGAGCACACGCGTAGCTTACCATTGGGCCATGCCGACGACGAAGCGAGTGTATTCACTAACTCATCAAAACGCGATGCTGCTTTTATACTTCGCGTGATAGGTCACCTGTCAGTGGCGGCCCCGCCCCTCTTAAAGTGCCAGGTGAATCCAACACAAGGTGTAGGTTGTGCAAAGACGCACCCGAGACGATCCAACACATAACTGCAGGGTGTAAGATGCTGGCAGGGAAAGCCTACATGGAATGCCATAACCAGGTGGCTGGCATAGTCTACCAAAACATCTGTGCCGAGTATGGACTGGAACCCCCAAGGTCAAAATGGGAAACACCTCCGAAGGTGGTGGAGAATGATCAAGCGAAGATCCTGTGGGACTTCAAGATCCAGACTGACAAGATGGTAATGGCGAACCAACCGGATATCGTGATCATAGATAAAGGGCAGAGGAAAGCCGTTGTAGTGGATGTAGCGGTCCCAAGTGATGGAAACATCAGAAAGAAGGAACACGAGAAACTCGAGAAATACCAAGGGCTCAGAGAGGAGCTGGAGAGAGCCTGGAAGGTAAAGGTGACAGTCGTGCCTGTGGTGGTCGGAGCACTCGGAGCAGTGACCTCCAAACTAGATGAGTGGTTGCAACAGATCCCGGGAACAACATCGGACATCTCAGTCCAGAAATGTGCAGTGCTGGGAACAGCAAGGATACTGCGCAGAACCCTCAAGCTTCCTGGCCTCTGGTAGAGGATCCGAGCTGAATGGGGGACGGACACCACCCGAGGGGTGAGACGAGGATTTTTTTTTTTTTATATACAGTGATACCTCTGCTCACGAACTTAATTAGAGTGGGAGGGGCGGGCAGGGAGGGAGGGAGTTACGGTTTGGAAGGAGAGTCACCTTCCATAAGGACTGTAGGTAACTCAACCTCCGGTGTGGCTTCTCTTCTTTGCTTCTTAGAAGGAGACTCTTTATCCTTTTTGCTGACTAAAAACCTCTTAATTGACACCTGTTGCGTGTTAGCGTACTGGTACTGGGACGCTAAGTCACACAAACGCACACCTCGTTCGTGTTTTTCAATGATCTCCTTCTTCTACTCGATCGTAATTTTCTTTAATGTCTTCTTAGGCTTAACACTAGCCTGTGGCGGGGTCTTTTTCGGTCCCATAATAGCAAAAGTACACTCAATATGGTCCAAAAGTCTAGCAAACACAAACCACGTCCGCACTCAAAGAAAGGGGTGATTTAACTGGGACGCCGTGAGCGTCGTCCAGCTTCTCGTGGCCGCCACCGTGGCGCTGTTCGACCGCTTGGTTTGGTTTGTCCACCGAAAACTAGTTCGTCAGCAGAGACTATATGCTCGCGAATTTAAAGTTCTTGAGGCGGAAAGTTCATGAGCTTAAGTGTTCGTGAGCGGAGGTATCACTGTGTGTGTGTGTGTGTGTGTGTGTGTGTGTGTGTGTGTGTGTGTGTGTGTGTGTGTGTGTGTGTGTGTGTGTGTGTGTGTGTGTGTGTGTGTGTGTGTGTGTGTGTGTGTGTGTGTGTGTGTGTGTGTGTGTGTGTGTGTGTGTGTGTGTGTGTATATATCTACAATGTTTTCAGTATTGCTGAACGCAACCTGTCAATGGACCTGATGTTCACTGATGACATCTATCCTTTTTGTAATCTGATGGGCAAATATTTGCACTCAATAACTCACATCGAATTGGGGAGTTAGGAGACTCGAGTCGTTGCGACTTGAACTCCAGTAGGCGTGGGGCCAGTTACCAGTTTCAAGGGATCCAGTCATTAAAAGTCAAAACTTTCCTTTCTGTGACCTGTTTTGTTTTGATTTGTTTGGTGCCCCCTTTGTTTTTTTTTTGTTTTTTTTCTTGAGTCATCTGTGAGGGGGCCATAGGAGTCCTATGACTTTGACGTCAGTTTTGGGGGGAATATTTCAGCGACTGTGTGTCACTCTGTCGATCCACCCTAAACCGTATAGAACAAATGTCATCAAGAATTACAATGAAGCTGATGCGTTCTTTATTTTTACATGCAAAACAACGAACTACATCAAAATAATATTTCCCTCAATGCTTAAACAATACAGTATAAAGACAAAATAGCGAATAACCATTAAAATTTATCATTACTATATCATGAATACTGTACCGATTCTGAGAGGGGAACCGCAACTTGGCCCAAGGTGAATCACCTCTCAAAAAGGATTAATATCGAACCCAGAGATTACAAAAACGCCGTCTCCAAATGAACATTTGCAACCAGCTATGAGATGTAGCGTGTCTCCAATGGATTAAATAAATTCTGCCGACTTGCTTCCGCTTTGAATACACTTCACAAAACGGAAAAAAGTCAAGAAGTGGCTCTGTATTTTCTGAGAAACAAGTAGTTTGGAGTGCGGTCCATTAGAGTTTGGACTGCTCTTTGAGTTTCAGGTTGTTGTTATTTTTACACACAAGCCCGGCAGGATAGAGGAACATTTATTTCCAGGAGTCTTCCTGTTTGTTGTGGGCCACCAAAAGACTACCTGTAAAGTGCGTTTAACAGGTGTGCCGTAGCGTTGCCATCTCAGCAGGCGTTCAAATGCAGAATGTTGTTGACATTTGTGTGTCCCCCCCACCCCCGCACAACCCTCCACCCGCCGTTCTTCAAAAGGGATCCTTTTCTATTTGACTGAGCTGCGCAGATCTTGTGATGTGTTGTACAGAGACAAGCCTGTATTGTGATGTTGTCATTAGTAGCCGAGGCTTGCCAGCCATTTATAGTCGGGAGCCGAGCATTCCCTTCCCAAACTACCCCTGGGGAGTGTGCGCGCTGATTGCGAGTCACTGTTCTTCCTGCTCCGCTTGAATGTCCACAGATGAATGGCTTTGGAAGGCGGGGAATGCGAGGCGTCGTTTAGCCAGCCTTCAGGTTGCACGTTGCCATTTAGATGCTCTTTCTCTCGTTTCTTCCTCTCCATGCTTCACAAAGGTGGAAAAAGTACTACGACACTGTGCTTAGGCGTAGAAAAAAAAGTAGTGTGTTTCCGGTAACCCGACCGACCGAGAATTTCTACCTCAAAGAAAAACTTTACGGTCGGCATTTTTTTTCAAACCTTCTACATTTTTGTGTAATAATAGCCTTTCAAAACACTCAAGGACGCTTTACAATCAAAACAAGAACAATAAAACCACAGACAAAATTATAAATAACAAAAGGAAAGATGAATTTAGAGCGTTTACATTGGTGCAAACTCGCGATATTCACGCTTATGTCGCTTTGCCCTGTCGTCTGTCAACAACATTGAATCGTGGCGGCGGCCACGATCTCCGACAACAGTTTAAACCGCGTTTTGTGTGTTGCAGTCGCATGCTCGCACCATAATATTAAGAAAATAGCATCCACTGCTGTATCGAAAAGATTCAACGAGGCGAGGGCGGCGGCGACGTTCGAAGTCGGCCGCGGGGAGAGGCGGGGGGCGGGCGTGACGGTGGGACGGGCGGGGGTTGTGGTACGGCGCGCCGGTCGTTGGCCGGTCGTCTACTCTACCCCCCGCCACGAACCCCCCGACCCCGCGGCCCGACCCCGCGGAGCAGCGGGACGACGGCGGCGGGAGGCGTCGCGGGGGGAGGGGGACGGTGTCGGGCTTTTCTGCATCAGATTGGATGCCTGTGTGCCAGTTCGATTGACATTGAAATGAGCCAATCACCGAGCTTTTAGTGATTGACATTGAAATGAGCCAATCACCGAGCTTTTAGTGTAGGCATCTGTGCGAGCATTTTTTTCTACTCTCATTCTGTTCCGAGTTGAGCTGGAGACTTCTCCTAATCATTTTAGCGACACTCTTTGTTGTAAACAACTAGCGACAAATTAATCTTTTATTTTTGGTGGGTTTTATTGTAGTTCCTATAGTTGTAGGACACTAATTAAGTACGGGGAAAAGACGCCTTGTTGGTATGACAGGGTCACAGATCATTTTCTTGAAAAGCAACGGAGCTAGAGTAGAATTCGCGTATAAATAAACGGACACATTTTATGATGTCGATCAAAATTGAGCTTCCCCTCTTTGACAGACGAGCATCCGGCACTGGTTTCAATGTCTCCTTGTTTTATGGTTATTTTGTTTACGTTTTTGATGGGGGAGGGAGGGAGAAAAAAAGATTTAAAAAAAAAACTTTGTCCGACCTACCGACCCTATGCTGAAATTTCATGTTACGGAAACACACTACTTTTTTTTCTACGCCTTATGGATTGTTAAAAAATAAAATAAAATACATGTGCGGGTTCAACTCTTGTATTTAAGAAAAAGTAGTTTAAAAGGGGGGGCAGTGTAATATATAGTGTGTGGGGGGTTATATACAATACCCATAACTTGGCACAGTAAAAAAAAAATCTTCACACAAAACTTGGATCCAGCATGTGCTGAGAAAAGGGGGAAAATATCCAATTTGTATGTTTATTTTTGTTATATTATAATAATATTTTGAATACTGGAAATTGGGGATCACACACAACACAATGCATTCTCCACGAATCATTCTTGTAGCTGACGTCAAAGAATTCTCTTCTAGTCCCCGTAAAGTGAAGCTTTAAATTGTCTTGTAAACTTGACACACCTGCCAATGTTAAAAGAGTAAATAATTGCAGAGTCGATAAACTAAGGTTTCAAAATCATTCAAACTCAACAAAAAATCCGCAGGGTTGCTGAAACCAGACCCCTCTCAACTGTCAATCAAATTGCCACAACCTGGAAAATGGACATTACTTCATCTTCCATCATGCTTATGCCTACACATAACTTCATGTTTGACCCACAAAAATATGTCCGCTATATGGTGGCTGGAATCTACTGTTACTCACTAGGTCGTTGCAGGGCTTTTCCACGCCTTGACAACGTGGCGCTTTCAAGTGGTCACGCCAGCCTGAAGCCCCGGTCCACATTTTGGCTTTCACTTCAGACTTCACTGCATGTCACAAATGCACCGGACAATTGCCGATGCGAACAAAAGCGCACACGTTCTTTTATAGCGGGGGAGAAGCAACTCATGCTGGGTGCCGAATTGCATCATCTAACGGTTTAACCACCCCCCTCACCCTACCCCCAAAAAATATTCTGTCAAACTTTAATGTTGGAAAACATTTTAATGCTTCACAATTGATGATTACATACTTTGTTCTTTGTTGCAATTATCTCTAATTCACTTCCCAGAGTATTTTAGTACTGGGATAAAGTCTTTGTGTTTCGCTGCTTCCCACCACTGCAAGTGGAACAGCCTGAGTCACCCTTTTTTTCCCCCAGTCCACATTTGGATGCGTTTCCTGGGCTGTGGCAGTCAACAGGTGTCTGGTTACTTCACCTTGGTGCCTCCTGTTGCTCAGACCAGGGTGACGATAGCAGCAGGCCCGCAGGGGAGGTTTGTCTTTTATCCCCCTTAGGGGGGAGGATGACCTCCATTTTGTTTTTGCACCTGCTCAAAGGAGTGTGAGTAACTCCTGTGAGGTCATCCTCACAAGCGTAGCTGTTTGCTTTTTCGAGGCTACCTGTCTGCTGCCTGGCTGCAGTCTGGACTTTGAGCGGTACAGGAAGCGTTGGCGGCTGTTTATGATTACACTGGAAGTTCGGCTCCTGCCAGGCGTGTTTTATATACGGCGGCGATGTAAGTTTGGAGCATGACGTAGTCTTTCACTAACCTACACGAATATAGTTTTAAGTCAGATTTGCCATAGGTATTGGTGTGAGAAATGTTTTAGCGAAAAACAGTAATTGGAAAAAAAAAAACAAATACTGTACAACCAAAATTCTCACGCTGCTGGGCAAACTAGTTCATTACTCAGCATTCACAATCTCAAAATTTCATAACGATAAATTTAACAAACAAGAATCTACTTGCCTCAATGTTTGTGGATTATGGCATTTTAATTTATTTTTGCATATTGTTGTTGTATTTCAGGTAACAATTTGTCTGAAATACTGAAATAACAACCATAGCATCCAACAAGATAATGACAGTTATCATTTCAGTCGCAAGGTATAGAGCACTGTAAAAGGGTGTGAAATTTTGCTGCTTGCTTTGAATGCGCTATAGATTTGTGTCACCCGCTGAACAAACAACATACCCCAAATGTTTGTCCGACAGTGCCACTTTTACTCGTGAAGCACTAGATGATAACTAGTAGAATTGTATAATCAAGTAGCACGCACTTGTCAGCTAGTGTATAGTTTCCTCACGAGCAACATGTCTTGTCATACTACTAGCATGGCAAAGTTATACTGCAAGTGTGTAGAAGTTTCATGCAGTAGTGGGAAAATACGTCAGACGTATGATAGTTGTCGTACTCGTGCACTGTTTTGCGAGTGCCAGGAGCGTGCCAGTAATTCAAGTATTCAGCTCACTAGTAGGATACGGAATCAACGCACAAACCCTATCAGCCGATGTTCCGTTTCCAGTGAGAGCCTTATAAATGAGCCGGCTCGGGTGAAATCATTCATCACCAGGCACGACTGGATTTGTACTCTTATGACGAATGAGCACGCTTGCAGTGTTGTTGGTGGCCTTCCTGCCCCCGCCCCCCCAACCCTCTATTGAACCATGCTAAAGAGCCCATGTTGAACTTCATTAATTTGTATAATATGTGTAATTAATTACCTGTTATGGGACATCGGCGTATGCTTTAGCCAGATCTGTGATAAACCATCTGTTCCGGGGCTCATTAATCAACGCGCGGTTTCATTCAATTTTCCTTTATTCATTTTCGGCCCCATCCTGAGACGCTTTTCCCATTGAAACCACCCACAAAACACAGAATTTATAGCCCCTTTATATTACACCTGATTATCACAACCACTTTATTTCTGAGTGCTATCCATCCATTTTCTATAGCCATTGTCGTCATTAGCGGCTGTGGATAACTGGAGCCTATCCCATCTGACTTTGGGTGAGAAGTGGTTTATACCCTAGACTGGTCGCCAGTCATTCAGTTAATCCTTCACATTCACAGCTATGGACAGTTTAGTCTTGGGGTACAATCTTTGTGCTTTGCTTTGTATATATTACGTGCAACAAGTTGTTAATATCCTGTCGAGATGAAAAAAGAAAAATAAACAACCTCATGTTGGAGTAGCTTCTTCCAGGTGAATTTTGGCTATATTTGTCAACTTTTTTATTAACCTCCAACCCCACCACAGAGTACAGCCGCTTTGAGTCCAAAATCCACGACCTGAGGGAGCAGATGATGAACAGCAGCATGAGCTCAGGATCCGGCTCCCTGCGCACCAGCGAGAAACGCTCCCTCTACGTCAGGTAAGATGGAGGATGCACTCTCAACTTCGGCGAATTACAAAATAAGACTAATCTCGCATGAATGAACTGCGGCTGGCCTGTTGGAAACCTGGGCAATGGGGGTCACATGATGTCCAAAGCAGATACACTGTTGCCCGGCAAGGATTAAATGGTGAAGCCTCTTGCTTCATTCCAGCCTACAAATAAAGTCAACCACCAACTGAAAACTGAAATGGGACAAAAGTATTTTCCATTCTCTCCATGACATGGTAGTCAATGAGCACAGTCTCCACTTCAGTGGTCCTGAAACTGGGTAGGGGGGGTGTGAGCTGTAGCTTCGGGTCTGCAAAATAAACTGCAAATAATTCAGTCATCCATCATTTTTAACCCAAATGGCATTCCTCTACATATACTGTATAATAAAACAGAAACTGATTGTTTCTCCCGATTTTAGCTTTGGACCGATGAAAAGCTCCGACGCATCACACAAAAGGAAGAAATGGACAAGAAATAAAGGAGAGCGTGTGGATGTTTGAGATGCTATTGGCAATTGTCGTCTTATTCGTTAACTGTAATTGTACATTGCGGGAACAAAAACTCTCCAGACTTCACTTTTTAGCCGCAGGGACAAATGAAATATACTGAAGTATTTGTAAAACCAAATATTTGTGCTGGATCTCCCTTCATACCTGAAAATGTTTGGACTTTTTGGTGGGTTCAAAATCGATCAGGTTGACGGGGTTGTTTGGTGGCAAATGGGCGTGTGTTAAGATCTCTTCTCAAAAGCCAAATGGACACGTAGCATGTATAACATTACTCAAAAGACTACTTAAATCAAGTAAATCAATGTAATGATAACACCCGCTCTACTTAAATATTAAATACTTGAATTATCGCAGCCTTTGAAAGTCACTCTGGTCAAAATGGAAGCCCCACAATGCCACAGCCCCCCCCCTGTTAAAAATAATCGCTTGATGATCGACTGAGCCATTGCATGTTTTGGGAACAACACCTCTCTAACAAGAACATTCCACAAGAGTGTGCTGGAAAGCCAGTCCAAGCTTGTGTCAGGCACTTCCATAGTACACGCGTGTGCATTAGAGTGGCGGTGAAAAGAGGCTCCGCCATCCCCGACTTGAGGCGATCCAGCCACAAGCGTTTTACAGTCAACAAAGCAACACTTTTATGAAGATGCATACACGTCATTTTATGGGTTTACTTAGCCTTGATATTGGTATGTTGCAGAGCAAACCCTGCCATTCAAAAGGGACAAAAAAACAACCGCAAGTACTTCATGCCCTCTAAAATGTTCAGAATTGCCGAAATATTCATGGTTTAAACCTTAAAGGGGAACTCGGGTAAAACATTTTCTCTATGTGCCCTCACTGGTCTCAACATGGTATTCTGATTGATAGTGAGTTTGTGGAATTAGAACGAAGTAGATGAATGCAAGTTTCATTTAAAACTGTTTCAGAAAAAAAATCAACCAACTTGGTTATGTCGACCACAATCATTGGTTGACACTAAACTCAAAACTTATTAAATAATAACAATATATATATTGTTTTGCATTACAGCAAAAGCAGAGTTGGCAGAGCAACCGATTCTTAAAGGATTAGTTTGTGACAGCAATCAATTGAATGCAGGCTGAAATTACTAAGATGTTTCAAATGCCGACATTTGCCCTAAAAACTTGACTAAACTAGCGCTAAGATCCAAAGCGAAGATTTGGTGAGAAGAGCAGTAAGCAATAGAATAGGTCATGCACTTAACCAGTCCATTTTTTTCATGGATTTATTACTTGTGGAGGGTTTCAGAGGCATTTGAAGTGCTCATTCAGTGTTTTTTAGAACATTCCATAAAGATGGTGGCTGCTTGTCGCATTATTTTGACATTCTATAGACCTCTGTTGTCGACTGAAATTGATTTGAAGTGCCCTTGGCCTTGCGTAGCAAACGCCCCTGCTCACCTGCTTTCCGGTTTCGGTCATGTGACGTTTATGGGTGTTCTTTTTATTTTTTTATGTTTTTCCTGCTCAAAAGGCATTGCTTCTCCTCCCTTTCAAGGCCACATAGATTATGACATCACATTGTAGATTGACACTGGTTACTGTCATAATACAACGGCAAACAGAGGTGGTGGAACCGGCGAGTCACGCCAGAGTCAAGGTGATCAAAGTGAAAGCGCTGTGTGGCGTAACTCCTCTACGCCCAAGTTATTTGAGCCCCCTGTACTCAACACTGGCCCACTACATACAAGGCTGGATTGCGTTGGATTCATCTTTGTATCCAGGCTCTTATGAGAGGCAAGTAGGGCCTAGCCTGCGCGGCTTACTAAGAGCGTAGCAATGTTGTAAAAGCCGTCTCGCTATCCAGCCGATGCATGTCCCGCTGGCCCTGCCTCAGGAATGTGGAGGCGTTGATCCTGCAAGGTGAGCTTTGAAGCGGGGGCGAAACGCAACAAAGCAGTCCAGCCACGAGTCGCCTTACCACTCATCGGCCCGGGGAGAAAGTGGAAGCAGCAGGGAAGGTGGGGTATTCAAGAACCAAAGCAGCTTGGGGATGTGATAAAGTAGCATTCCAGCTACCTGTCCCTGTCTTTGTATTATTTGATCATTTGCCGTCCAGAAACCGTCTTACGATTCTTCTTTGTGCATATCCACCAGACATGACTTGTTCAGTCTGTGACGCCACATAACTGATGACAGTGCTTGTGCTACAGCCTACATAGTAATGGCATTGCATTTTCATCACTACATTGTAAAATGTAATGACATTAGCAAGTCTCGGTACTTGGTATCAACAAACACTGAAAGATACTCTCTTAAAAAGCGGTATTAGTGCATCCCCAGTTTGAAATGAATTGTACACCATTCCGGTCAACCCTGCTGTTTTTAAATGTGCTTTGTAAATAAATTGGGATTGCAATGGAAAATCTTGTAGTTGATCCAGTTGAGTTGGAACCTGCAAAGCAGGTATGAAGAATGTGCAGTCTTGTAACATGATAATGACACGTTTATACTGACAGCACAGAGACTTGAGGCCGTGCCAATGCAAAGCATGCACTGCCATTGTTTGGGGTGTGTGTGTGTGTGTGTGTGTGTGTGCGCGCACAAACATACATAGCTTGCAACTACAATGAAATTAATTTTAAAAGAAAGAAAGCAGGTTACAGAAAAATAAGTAATTGGAACAAATCACTGTTACCCTGTGGAACATTATACAAACAATTATTTCGAAACCAAAACTTGTATGCTGTAACATAAAAGCCCGTCTGTGAGGTGAGTTGCACATTTTCTGTTTGCTCAACTTGCTTGTGTTTCGCCATGACATTTTAATGATTGCTTACACTTGTGGCAATGAGCAATGATCAGCGACATCATCCCTCCTTCCGTCTCCAGGCATAACCACTCGACCCCAGATTTCCTAAACTTTTAGGTCAGTGTAATGGTTGCAATGTAAATCGATTAGTCATGTCTGGAGTGAAACGCTCAGCTGCTACGTTTGAATCAATGTAAATGACGCTAGCTTTCACCGTGTGAGTGTACAATATTAAAACCTCAAATCTCGGAGCCTTCAACTGCTGACTTTGTGCCCCGTGCGTGGCTTGGAGGCCCAAGTAGGTGGGCGCTGGCACGGCGGAGTTGCCGCCACGTCACACAAATGCTGATTTCACACAACAAAATAACATGATAAAAATCATCGGGCGTGATGGACATTTTTAAATATTACACACCTCGTCGTAATATGATCACACTGCATTGGCGCAGAAAGAAGTCGCAGCTGCCTCCCGCACTCAGCGCTGCGGTGGCGCGAGATGGCTCGCCTAACCCCAACCCTAACTTTTACAGTCATTTCATTGTTTGTTGGAAGGGACTTCGGAGAGGTAGAAAGTCTAAAATAACCCTCATGTAGCCTAAAGTAATCATAAAATTAATTTGAGTAACTTCTCCAAGACCGTTAGAAAAACCGTTCAGGGTGGAGCTAATTGATTTTTCAGTTTTTAAAAATTCGGCATCTGTTTGGTTTGGTTTGGTTTGGTTTTATTGAACATAACATAAAACATATACAGTAATAATAAGGTAAGAGAAATCAGTCATCATTCAACACAGTCATCATTAAACAGTTATTATGTTCAAGGGAGTAGGAACATAATAGTGCCAGTATAGTAGCCAGCTTGTTACAAATCCCGATTGCTGACTTCATAGGACTTGTGATTTGAGCATCCACCACACCCAACAAACAAGCGGTTGTAGTAAAAAAAAAAAAATCTCAAGTCAGACAACATCTGAACCAGATTATAGCCTACATTAATGAATGCTGCGCATACCACATCTGCCAATTTAGGACCAAAACACCAAAAACTGACGGCTTCTTTTTTGTCTTTCTCTTTGCAGAGCTTTGTTCGACTACGATCGGACGAGGGACAGCTGCCTGCCCAGCCAAGGGCTGAGCTTCTCTTACGGCGACATCCTCCACGTGATCAACGCTTCCGATGACGAGTGGTGGCAGGCCAGGCTAGTGACACCTCACGGGGAGAGCGAGCAGATCGGGGTCATTCCCAGCAAGAAAAGGTACATTTGAGCTTCTGTTGTAAAAAGCAAAGCATGAGTGGCAATCCTGCAGAAGGAAAATCCCCCGGGCTAAATAGAGGCAAAGGAATAATGAGGAAAAACATGATGAATTGAAAAGATTAAATGAAGACACAAACACATAAAATGTACATAGCATGTCGATTAACGTTTTAACTCACACAAAAAAAACGTAAGATGGTGAAAAAAGGAAACCTAATGAAACTGAAAAGCACTTTAACTTTAGCAAGAGAGCTTATTTTGACTTGCTGTAAACTTTTAAATGCATGTCCAATCTCAGGCTACAACGATTGAATATTTTCAAATCTTCTACTGATTATCCCGTTGATTAATCGAGTAATCGGATCTACATTTATTTTGTATCAGTAAACACAATGTCCGCGTGAGCTGTAGCTATTTATACACTTGCAAAGCCTCACTTTCTACTCTAGCGTCTGTGACCTGGAGTGTGTGCTTCAAAAAGGCGGGGCCTGGCCTGGTGAGTGCAAAAAAGAAAAAGGGGAGAAAAAAAAAGCACACACACACACAATAGTCTAATCTCTTGAACAGGAACGTGTGAATCAGCTTTCCTGTGTCTTGTTTAGACAGAAAATCTTTTGATTCTGTCAATTTTCATTGAGTGATAAAAGAAGACTTGGAAGCTTTGTGCTCTCAATGCCGCTTGACAGCAAGACTTTCTTCAACTTATTCTGTCCAGAGTGGAGAAGAAGGAGCGGGCCAGGTTAAAAACAGTCAAGTTCCACGCCCGGACAGGCATGATTGAGTCCAACAGGGTAAGTGGAGCGGAGGAGCCGCGTGGGAACGCTAGGAAAGCCCACACGAGGAGCCGTCATGTCGCCACAACACAACCGCACAACACACGGCAATCACACACTACACCAAAAACATTTTGCACTCGGTGAGTATGTATGTACCGCGCTTCCTCAAATAATGGCATCTAGGCAAGTGAGCACCATTTTTTTTTTTAAATGCCACTGATATAGTTATGTTTGAGGAAAAATAATGCAAGGACATCATTTTGAAGGGCATTACAGTATATTTGTGACTAAACTGAGAGGAGACAAAATCATTATTTCAGTACAGTAGTTATACTTTTTTTTTAAATATATTTTTGTTTAGCGATTAACAGTTTGAATTTTGTCATGGAAAATGGGCATCTTGGCTCTGCAAAGGTTGTTTTTCAACTGATCTAATCAGTACTCACCCAAATGAAAGCTCAAATGAATAAATATTACATCATGCCCGTAGACTGACGTGTTTTTAATAAACGTATCAGGACTTCGAGCAAGCCGTAAGCTCCCTCGATGCATCGACCTTGGAAAGAGACAGAGAGACGCGTTACGCCGGTCTCCCTATCGACATCGGGTGCCCGTCGCTAATCTCTTTAAGTTGTTGCTGGGCGTAACGAGTGTTCGCAGAAACCGATGGGACGTAAATAAAGTGGCAAAATAATACGAAAAGCTGCACCACAGACGCAGAAAGGTCTGCGAGCCCATCGATGCCCATGGTTGTGTCGAAGAGCATTACTGCTGCAGCTCTTTTTAACAAAATGAGAATCTTATCAATCCATCTTAAACGATAAATGCTACTTTCACTTGACCTGAATTGTAATACATCAGTATCACTGTTGAATATTTCCCCCCCAAATATATCAATACATTAGCAAGCCAAGTGAGGAACGATTCCAAATCCTCAATGTCCATCTCAACCCTTTCAGGGACAGCGTCTACCGCAATGGATGGCTTTTCGGACTATGAGTTAATTTTTGTCCTACTGCTACGCAGATCTTGCTCGTAAATTACAGGGCACAGCAGTTTGTTAGCAAGGTTCAATTCCAAACTCATTTTGTTGGATCTTTATCAATAGTTGAGTTGAACAGTCGCCGGCAAGTGGCGGTCATCACAAAACTACTGGCTAACAGTTATTCAAAACAGTCGTTCTACTAGTTCAATGAATTGTCCTACGAGTGAGGACAAAGAGTGTACACGTTTTACATTTCTTATGTTCAGACATTTCTTTTGTTGTTGTTGTGTTTTATTTTTTTTTATTTTTTTACTGGGGCGGAAACGAACATTTGTTTGGACAATAGAAATCTAAAACCCACAGAACGTACGAGTTGACCCTAAAGCTGGATATCAACGATATTCAACAGTGATACTGGATAGCAAAAACTGTACATGTTCAAACGGCTCTCGACTACGCCGCTGGCCGGCCATTATATGAGGAAACGTGTTAGATCATGTGTGTATTGTAACGACAAACAGTGTTATCGAAACGAAGCTATCTATTTGTGTTCATATTCATCCATGACCTGCTTCTCATTCCATTATGATTTGACGTTTGCCGTACATTCCATTTTATTGTTTTGCATGCGTGTTGAGTACCGTCATTGAAATCCATTCTGTTTTTTTGTTTGTTTTTTTTTGTGTGTGTATGTGTGTGTGCGTTTGCCCTCTCATCTCCCCCTCCCTGCCTCCCTTCCTCCCTCTACGCCTCCCTCGTGGACAAAGCAGCCGGTCAAAGTAAAGCGCAAAAAAAGCTTCAACCTGTCGCGAAAGTTCCCGTTTTACAAGAGCAAGGAGAATATTGTGCAGGAGTTGGTGGAGTCTGAACGTGAGTACCAGCTGCGTCACACAAACGGGGAGGGAGGGAAAGGGGGGAGGGTCTCATCGCTTTCATCCTATTTTTTCCTCTTTTCACACTTTTAAGTTCTGTCTGTCCATCCGTTATCCTTCCTTCCTTCCTTTCGCTCACCTCCACGGACGCGTTGCTCTCATGCGGCAGTGGTGGGCCGCGGGCTACGTGTAGGCAGAGGGGGCACAATTTTAGGACTCGCTACTTGTTTGGCTAAAACTTGGGAAAGAGCCGACTTGACTTTGACTTGACCTACATGACTTAACAAATCTTGCCTGTATATATTTGAAAGGCTCGTGATTTCCTACGCATCTGGTCTCGGGTGCAAAAGAGCGGTTTTATTATTTTCTGAATCGCCTCATGAGCACGTCCTCTCTGTGCCCAGTTTCCCAGGCCTGACCGATAAACCTGAGATTAATCCAGATGTTAATACAGAGTAACAGTGGAAATGATAGTCATTTTGTTACAGTATGCCAGAAAAGTGAGACGCAAGGATGACGGATAGAAAAGCAACATCTTCGGTGCCGTATGCTACGTTAGCCTAGCAACAGGGCTAACCCCAAAACCCGCACATCCCAATAACAAAATATACAATGGAGTGTTGTATCGTAAAGCAGACTAACGCAAGTCCCGGCTACTGAGTGCAAAGTGGCTAGCGTAGAAAATTTTTGTTGCGACCGAGCAAGATTGTATGGCTTGACTCCACTAGCTTAAAATTCAGTGTTGACCAGACGTGCTTGAATGTTGCTACAGTAACGTGGAATGTGAAGTTTAAGACTTGAGAGTGACTCCGATTAACTTACCTTGCACCTCTGCCACATGTGACCGCCTCTCCGGTGCCCTCCAAGAGGAGTCGTGGCTGTGTGTACGTGTGTGTGTCGCATGCATGCATGTGTGTGTTGTTGTCGGCCGCACAAACACACTTCCTAACAACTGGGCCGCTGCACGACTTGAACCAGGACAAGGATGTCACAAAGCACTAATGTACACATGGATTTCAAAGTGATTTTTTTTTCCTCTCCCGCCTCATTACCGCACATGCACACAGAGCGCTCCTCCTCCTCCTCTCTGCCCCGACTATCACTAACCTCTTCTTCTTCCTGTCTGCTGTCTTCTCTTGTCTTTGTTCTCTGCTCTCACCTGTCGGGACATCTAGGACTTCCCGGGGTTAAGCGATGACTTTTATGGATCAAAGAGTTTGAGTAAGTGTTGTGGTTGTCCCCTGAGCACCGGTCGAGCAAGGGGGGTGGGGGGGGGGGGCTGTGTCATGGCGGCACACCAAAATTCTCAATGTACATGCACTCTTGATATGGATTCAGGTTAAACGGGCAAATGTATTGGGACACCAAAGTGCCAGCAGAGCCTCCAAGTTGGAGAATTTGTAGTTGATGGACTTGAATGAGTCTTTTCCAACCGTTATTGAAACAAAGATAAGCGAGTCTCACTTCACTTCCAAATGTACTAAGGTGTAGAAAAAAAAGTAGTGTGTTTCCGGTAACATGAAATTTCAGCACAGGGTCGGTAGGTCGGACAAAGTTTTTAAACACCCCCCAATCAAAAACAAACAAAAAAAAACTACGGCAAGCATGAGGATTTCACGGTAAAAATAGTTACTGGTAGCGTGTCGTTTCTGTGGGGTCATTTTAACGGTACCGAAAAATAGTTTGGCCATTAAAGTCACCGCACACGACTTGACTGTGTGATCAACGCGATTTCACTGTGCCTCTGTGTGTGTTTACGGTGTGGTGTGCGAGTGTGTTTCTTCTAATTTACTTTCGTTTTGTTTTGTTTTCAGTGCTGGGGGGATGCAACAGATAACGTTATGTGCGCATGCGGGTTGCTATTTTAGTCCGCAAACTGAGGAATCGCGCGGATGAAAGTTTGAGATGGCGCCGAAAAAAACTCACAAAGGCCTACTAATTAGGCGTAGAAAAAAAAGTTGTCGGAGATCGTGGCCGCCGCCATGATTCAATGTTGTTGACAGACGACAGGGCAAACGACGCGCACGCTCAACGTGAATATTGCGAGAGTTTTCACTGATGTAACCCCGCTACACAAAAATGTAGGTTATTTGAAAAAAAATGCCGACCGTAAAGGTTTTTTTTTTTTTTAGGTAGAAATTCTCGGTCATCGGGTTACCGGAAACACACTACTTTTTTTTCTACGCCTAACGCAGTGTGAACACTTTTTTTTTCTTACTTGTGTGAATGGTGACGGCTGGATGCAGGTTCATTGTCCCTTCTGCCATCTAGTGGAAGAGCTTTTGATTGTTCTGCATGTTGCTGGCATTTGAAAGCCGAACAGAAATGTTAGCATAATTTCGACAGTAATTCTAACTGGTTGGTGGTCAGCGAACTCAGGTGCCGGTCTTCTGTTTATGGTGGTTCAGAGGAGAGCTCCGTTTGTCGGCTTGCCCCGTTTTCTTTGCAGGTAACAAACACCCTGCACTAAAAGATAATCACTAGCGATTACCTGTTAGTGATCTCTGCTCATCAGGCCTTTGGTTGCAAAGAGGGGATTCTTAAATTAAGCATTTTAATATGTGCACCACCGACAAAGTCTTTCTGGACCTTAAATGCAAACAATCGTCAGCGTGTCCCAATCCTTTTGTCCAGAGAGCCTTGGTAAGTCCACCGAATAAACAGTTTGCACTTGTGAGCGACAATGGCTGTCAGTTAACCACAACAGGAGTTGTGTCAAAAAAGGTGACGTGCTCACTGGGATCCCTGTTACTGGAGCTGGCTGTTGCCCCGGCAACGCGGACTTAACAAAGTGCCGGCTGCTGTCTCTCTCCAGCAGTCGGTGGAGTACCACACTCCCTGTTTTCTTTGGACCGCCCCCGACGTGATGACGTGTAGCACGAGGCAACGGTGTTTGGGGTGTGATTGCATCTCATTTGGCAGGAAACGCTTGATTTCCGATTGCCCACACTGAAAACCGCTTCCCGTTATTGACACTTGCATGGCTGCCACGCGCAGCATGACTTCTGCTTTCTTTCTGACCACTTTTTTTTCCTTCTTCCTTTTCTGGTTAGCTTATAAGAGTGATTCCCAACCACCGGGCTGTGGAGAAATCATCACATTTCACTGAATCGGACTGAAAAAAGTATTTATTTACTACAAGTAATGGATCGTTGTTCGTCTTCTATGCCGGTGAAAGGGAACGATCTTGCCATGAATTACTTGTGTACTTGACACCCACAGTATTTAAATCGTACTAATAGAGGAGCCAGATGAGGTGGCTCGGGCATCTGATTAGGAAGCCTCCTGGACGCCTCGCTCGTGAGGTGTTCCGGGCATGTCCTACCCGCAGGAGGCTCCGGGGACGACCCAGGACGGACACGCTGTAGAGACGATGTCTCCCAGCTGGCCTGGGAACGGTATTCCCCAGGAAGAAGTGGCTGGGGAGAGGGAAGTCTGGGCTTCCCTGCTAAAGCTGCTGCCCCCGCGACCCGATAATATTCAAAACGATGATGCCCAAACACTGTTATCAAAAACTCATCTGCAATATGGCAACATTAGCGAAAGCCTCCTAGCACATCGGAACTTTACGAAAGGTTAATCAGCGGCACATTAAATGATGGCGGGTGTTTACTGACTCCCCATTCGCGTGAGTTTGAATGTGATTGCTTACATTTGAAAACCGCCACGTCCTCATCGCAAATGGATGTGCAGACTTGTGTAGCCACATCTCATCATTTAGTTAGACAGGTTATAGGTCACTTTAACTCATTCATTACCAGCCAATTCTAGACCAAGTCTGAAAAGATGTTTAAAAACGTCTTTGGGAGTGAATGAGTTAACAGGGGATGCATTTTTAAATGATTTTTTTTTTCCTTGGGCTTTTCTTCTTAAATGACCAAATCTAGCATTGAAAGGGGTCGGGGGTAGACTTTTTATATCCGCTGTATGGAGCCCCCCATAAAAATCAATTGTCGAGCGAGTTAGCTTTTTATCCGCTGTTTCCGATTCATCAGGACTTGTTAGAATGATAATAGTTGTGCGTTCTGGCAAGTAGTCCCGCATGTCACCCAGAGGAAGTCCGATAATTGAAACAAGACGATCATTATTTTGATAAGCGTGTACTTATTGTGACATTTTCATTTAGGTCACCACCCCCCCTCATCCCTAAGTCAAATATGCCCCGGGTCAAAGGTTGGGAAACACTGGACTAAGATTACGACCATCAACCACGTGCCTTGAAATTGATCTGACGTGACAATGGACGCTGAAATCGTCCCTCCCCCCCAAATTGGCTAATCTGCAACCTTTGCTCTCCTCCCTTTTCAGAATGCCTGACGTCCAACACGAGCGACAGCGAGAGCAGTTCAAGTGAGTCGCCTTGCGCACTGTTTCGTCTCCTCTCCGCTTGGTTTTGCAAAATGTTGCGGGTGGGCTCGGACCCTGCCACAAAATGGAGCCTGCACGTTTGAGTCGTCGTGTTTGTAACGAAAAGGACAGAGTAGCGAAACAACACAGTGCACCATTCGTGCCACAAGGAATCGAAACATGTTGGCGCGCCAGCAGGGTGTTAGCGGCCATGTGATGACTCGATTTGTTTTTCATTTTATCGCAGAGGGACAGGAAGACACAATACTCTCCTACGAGCCAGTCATCCGACAAGAAAGTGAGTATTTTTTTCTTGGGGTGTTGTTAAAATGGTCTCGTTTTTGTTGATTGCATGAATTACGTTACTCGGGGCGAACATTGAGTACAATTTAAAACAACATCCATCATCTTTGTCATGGGATGCAATTTTCAATGCAGCATGTCAGTAGGCTCTATTATTATCATTAGTATTATTTTTTCATAAATGTGTTCCATAAAAAAATCAATTCTTATTCTGTACCACTCAAAGGGTCAGATAGTTTTTTTCTTATTGTCTGTAGATAGGTTGAGTGCTTTGGATGGAATTGTATAATACATACTGACATACTTGTCGATGTAACAATCAGACAAGGAAGACGATTCCCAACTAAGCGACCCTAATATGTTGTTTTTCAGAGAGGATCCAGCTAGTTTCAAGGTTGAAAATTACATCACCAATGCTAGTTTTGTTAGCCCATTAACAGTTCCCCTTATCTGTTAGCATTGAGCTAGCCGACCTTTCGAGTGTGTGGTGGGTGCTTCAAACTCTGCTTGCTTGGCTAATAAAGACGATTCTGGTTCTGCTTCAATACGCAAGATGTAACTGTCTTGGGGCCGAACAACTTTGAAGCTTCTGTCAATGAGCCGTTGATGTTTGTGTTGCTTTTGCGCCAACCTCAGTCCACTACACAAGACCCGTGATCATCCTGGGCCCCATGAAGGACCGCGTCAATGACGACCTCATCTCCGAGTTCCCTCACAAGTTTGGCTCCTGCGTACCCCGTGAGTTGACAGCACGCACGCACGATGAACCCGCACAAAAGGTCCAAACGAAGCCCGGATGACTTTCTCTCCGCCAGACACGACTCGTCCAAGACGAGAGAACGAGATGGACGGTCAAGACTACCACTTTGTGGGCTCGCGCGAGCAAATGGAGAAAGACATCCAAGACAATAAGTTCATCGAAGCGGGACAGTTCAACGAGAACCTTTACGGGACCAGCATCCTGTCTGTCAGAACTGTGGCTGAACGGGTACGTAAAACGGGCACCGCCGCAAACGTATTTGTGCAAGTACGCTCCTCTTTGTCACCGGTAACTGTGTGTGTGTGTGTGTGTGTGTGTGTGTGTGTGTGTGTGTGTGTGTGTGTGTGTGTGTGTGTGTGTGTGTGTGTGTGTGTGTGTGTGTGTGTGTGTGTGTGTGTGTGTGTGTGTGTGTGTGCGTGCGTGCGTGTGTGCGCGCGCGCGTGTGTCATCCTCCGCAGGGGAAGCACTGCATCCTGGACGTGTCGGGCAATGCCATCAAACGACTGCAGCAAGCACAACTTTACCCGATCGCCATCTTTATTAAACCAAAATCCATCGAAGCCCTTATGTAAGTCGTCCGCTCCGAGACGGCACCGGCCGACGCCTAACTTCCCGCCTAATTTTGCTATAACGTCCCCGCGCACCCCTGCAGGGAAATGAACAAACGGCAGACGTACGAGCAGGCCAACAAAGTCTTCGACAAGGCCGTCAAGCTGGAGCAAGACTTTGGAGAGTTTTTCACAGGTGAGGGTCCGCTCTCGCTCTTCCATTGGACCGACCGTACCGTAACTGTGCGGCGCGTGTTTGTGTGCGCATGGTTAGCTATCGTCCAGGGCGACTCGCTAGAGGAAATCTACAACAAAATCAAGTTGATCATCGAGGAGCAGTCCGGCCCGTACATCTGGATCCCTTCCCCGGAGAAGCTCTGAGCTCACCACCCACCATGTCGCCGCCACCACCATCTTGCATCGCCGCAGAGTCCCCCTCTCCCAAAGCACCCGCCATGCCTAAATGCCCCCCACCACCCCTGCCCCGCACCTCTTTTTACAACAATGTTTCATATAAAGTTTTAGTGTCATCATTCTGTTACTCTCTAAATGGAAAACAAAGTCTTATCACCATTGATTACTGTGACTGTGCACCCCCTGCATGAATTTCTCAACGCCATCCATTACACACTGGAACGGAGACCCGTCTTTTCTTGGGGAGGGGTCATGCGAAAAAACAAAAAAAAGTGGGAATCATTCCTTTTGGTCAACGGACGCAAGGTGGAAATGTTTTCGTGAGGAACACGTTGAGAGAGACAGAAAATGAGAAAGGAGATGCAGGGGGGAAACAGAGACAAATCACACCGACTCGGAACACTTTGTAAATGTTCATCCAATCTCATTGAAAAAGACAAAACGTGAAGATGAGACCTTTTGGGTTGTTTATTTTTTTTTTTTTGTTTTGTTTTTGTCCTCTTCCCCCCAAAGTGACTGGATGAACGGAGCCCTACTGACGGTACTGTTGTTTCTAGGGAATTATTTATCATCTCCACAGGAAGAATCCCTAGATTTCTATTGTGACATCACAAGATGAATAAAATCCTACAGATTTTACTATACATATAAATATATATAAATATATATATATATATTGAGAGCGCGCGTGAGAGAAAACCAGTTTTACACTTCACTCGAATGGTCTATTTGGAGGGCTTGTGATTCTTTTTTTCTTTTTTTTGGGCTTGTGGTTTTTTTCTTTTTTTTTTTAGCTGATCTTGGGTCAAGGTGGGCTGTGGGGGGTGGAGACGTGTAAGTGGGCTCTGCAAAACACCAAACTGCCTTACATCCAATACCAATTGACTACCTGTTGTCCTCCGAGTGCAATAGCACCCCCACACCGCAACCACCACTAGGACAACAATTGATCCACCCAATTAGGATTTCCCCCACACGCCAACCCACTAACAAACTAAAGAGTGTGGAGCTGCAGACCACCCTCTTACACGCTCTGCCTTCCAAAGAGATTTTTGGGGGTTGTTTTCTGGTTTACTGGTCACACGGTACTGTCCTATCTGCTGCCATGGTGGCAGCCTTATGACGGGTAGAACAAGACATTAATTGTACTGGATGTCATGCCCATTTAAAAAAAAAAAAAGCTGCTTTGGATTGTCCAAGAAAATACAACAACACTAAAGTTGAGCCTAATTAAAAGCTTTGTGTTATCGATATGGATTATTCATGATATGCTTGGACGACTGTACTGGATGGGCGAGGGGTTAAAAAAAAAAAGATCTTTGGGTTTGGGCTGAGCTCAGGAATCTCAAACATACGACGACTGCGAGGCCGTCCGAAACGCAACACGACAAGGGCGCCCGCGCGCAAGCAAGCTTCTTATCGTGAAGCTCAACTGTGAAAGGGGATCTTCTCTTCTTTTTCTCCTTTCTCAGAGAGCCAAACCCCCTAACAGGAAGTGCCAACTTAGACCTCTCTGGGTCCCCCTCCGAGCCCCCGCCCCCTCCACATCCCCCCATTTGTTCTCTTTTACTCTCCTTTGCCAGACAAGCAGCTGTCATCACCTGTGTCTAAATCCCCCTCCGCCGAGTTCAGGGAATAACTGAATGGAACACAGCCATTTATAAACTGTTTGCAGACTGTTTCAAAGGGTGTGCTAGCTGTACAATGTAAATAAGCCCCCACTCACATCCCTCCAGCATATAACCCCCACCCCTCCCTCACCTGTGCTTCATGCATGTGTGATTGAAACTGGGACAGAATATGTTTTAAAGACTACAAATGTCAGGTAAGTCAAGTTTGAAGCTATAGTTTGCAAACAGAACAACAACAAAAAAGTGCTGTATTGTTGCTCTTAATCTTCACATGCCTACGGAAAAGGTCGGCGCTCAGTCAAAGGAGGGGAGGCCCTCTTGCCAAAGTGTCTGCGTGTATCCAACAAAGGCATCTATATAAATATGCTCACAAAAAGTTTGAGCTATCGGGTTTTAGTGGAACATCTCTAAAATGAATGCATTCTATTCGACAGTTACAAATTAATCTCCTGGGAATCCATTTTAAAGTATGCCCCACTAATTACGCAAATTTTTTTACACATTTACTTTTCTTAAAAAAAACATTCATACGCGTAAGTTCAAATGCACACAGAAAATACTGTATTTAAGGCGCACCCAATTCAAGTGTGCCGCTGAGCTTTTTTTTAGGAAAGGTCTGATTTCTTTGGATTACAATCAAACAGTGCAGAAGTAATTTGTTGAACAAACATTTCACTTAATAAAATTATTTGCTAGGGCTGAACGATTTTGAAAAATAAGATATTTTTATTCACTATTGTGTTTTAATTATACTAGGCGATAATTTTTATCTAAAGCCCTCGTCCTCTGTTTTTTTTTAACAAGCAATAAATTATTAACAATATCAGATTTATTTCAGATAGATGTATTGATCTCATAGCTTAGCAAGATATTCTAAAATGAAAGCGGTCACTGAGCTGAGTGTCATCGGTCGTTTACACTAGGCTGGAGGTGTCACGAAAAGGCGTTTAAAGCGCATTTTAGGTTCATGCTGCCATTTCACGCCAAAGCCCGATCACCCAAACTTTTTGCAGCATCATTCAAGAAGGATGGAGTGGAAATCCAAGCTGACTGTTAATGAAAAAGCGCTCGCGGTATCACCAACCTTAGTCAGCCATGTCCAAGCCCAAAGACTTCACTCTCTGCGCTTTCCATTTTGAGGATGTGATGTTGTATAAAAAAAAAAAAAAAAAAAAAAAAGATGGCCACCTGCGTGTGTGTGTGTGTGTGTGTGTGTGTGTGTGTGTGTGTGTGTGTGTGTGTGCATCATTGATGAGGCTGACGAAGGATGACATCATTTTCTTTACTTTTTGTGGGGGCGGCAGGGGTCTTTTTTGGCCGGGGAGGGGGGGGGGGTGTTCTGTTTATGGCACATGTGTGCAGTAAGTGCTTGCAAATATGAACCCTTTTGATTGTACAGTCCAGTTGTCTCCTTGTGGCCACAGATGGTTTACGGCCTGTCGGGACACTTGGGGCCCAATCGGGCTTCCTTGTCCTAGTTCACCAGGTGAATGCCGTCCTGCTATATATAGGATTATAAAACAAGTTTTTTTTTTCCTTTGGGCTTTTATTATTTGGGAGGACTTGACAAGATTTTATTTATTTGGAAATAAAATATGTGTTGTTTTATTATTAGTAATAACCTTTACAATATTACACTGCTAGGGGGCAGTGTTGCCTCAACGACGGGGAATGAGAGCATTGGTTTTTGGGGAGTGAGTTGTGGTTGTCCTGCTGTTGGTGATGGTGAGCGGTCGCGAAATAAAGAGTTCTACGACGATTATACAAGTGGAGTTATTATTCGAGTTAACAATATGTGACTCAGTTACGGTTTTGGCACGCTTCTTATTACACGATGGTAAGACTCAAATCAGATTTTTTTTTGGGGGGGGGGCAACACAGCAAATTGGCTACTTCTTGTTTTCTGCTAAATTAATATGGTTTGTTATTTTATTTTGGCAGAAAATATGAAATCACTATTGCATTTTTTTCTCCAAAAAAATCTCCCCACCAAAAACACTTTTACAGTCTCTCAAAACTGAATTTCTAGTTTCTAAATAGATTTGATATGAGTGAGAGTGAATGAATGAAACTGAGAACTATGAACTACTGAATTGTGGCGATTATGCGAGAAATGTTTTTGGTGGAGGTTTACCGACATGAATTGCCCGTGCCCCATTTTATAATTTAGCAGAGATTCTACTACAGTGTGTGGTTAGCCAAGCCCGATGTTGCAAAAGATTCTTTCAAAACTCACGCACGTTCCCAGCTTTCTTGTAGGTCAAACTAACCCCCTGTTAAAATATAAAACTAGAAGAATATCAAATGCCATCAAATAAAGATAGATATTTCTTTTTTTACATTTTTTTTTTGTTGGACCCAGAGGTAACACAGCGGACTAAGCAGAAATGTAAACTTTAAAAAAAGGGCACCTTTTTTTAATGTGCAATTAATATACAACAACAAAATGTTTACAGATTTCTGCAATCTCCAATTCTCACAAAAGCAATTCTTGAAAAATAAATATTCAAACAGCGGGTCGCATTGACCCAGGACAGTTTTGGTGTACCAAAGATCCAATCAGAAGCGGTTAATTCTGATTCATTAAAAAATAACTTGGAAATTCTGCATATTTCACATGTAACCCCTTTTGTTTTTTAAACTTCATTCCAGAATTCAAACATGCCCCTTGAGCACAACCATTTCTTGGCGTAGAACAATCGGAATATGTGTTGCACAACAAATTGTGTGCAGCTTTTAGTGTAACGGTTAACGTAAACGTCATTGGGAGAACCCCCCCCCAAGAAAAAACAAACCTTGCTGTGAAGCAAATTCTGATACGTCACCGGTTTGAAAAGCCATGTGCTGCCCCAGTGTGCTTATCCTTCCAGGAATGAGGTGTTGTTCTTTGCGCTATCAAGACGGTCCAGGATTTTGCTGTAGAGCTGAGTCATCTGTGGACGCGTGTGGCACAGTCAGGTCAGAAAATATTGGGATGCGGCCAGTTATCTTCCACGCTGGATTGGAGATGAAAGGAACAAGATGTGCTTTACTCGCAGACTTTCAGCTGCCATTTGCATCGAAGTCGGATCAACGACAACAGTTTGGAGATGTGATTCCCGCTTTTATCATAAAATCACATTTTCGCTTTGTCATACTTTTTTGCTTTGCAGCAGTCAATCTTGCAAGTGTGCTTCTGTTCCTGCTTATTTTGGTGCATTTTCCCTCTTTTTTTGGGGGGGGGGGTGGTCTTGAAGTAGGAGACTGGACTGGTTCAGTGTTGTGTTCATGCCGATGTGAAAGGAATAATTCCTTTGCTGTGGTTTCACAAACGCGGCCATGAAATTTATGTGGGGAATCTTTGCTGGGTTTTTGTTGCGTTTCACTGATTTTCCTCATGCCGTTGATGGTATCACTGATTTACATTTTAAGGAGGCGGTCTTTGAATGTCTCTTGAGCCAACTCGAGTAGAGGCGGCACATTGTGGAAGAGATGCGCTTGTATTTTTTTTTTTTTGGTGGGCTGGGGGGTGGAAAATAAAATATTGCGACATTTAAGTGAAATGCATGCTCAATGGGATTCAGATCAGGTGACTCGCTTGACCGTTGCATAATATTTCACTTCTTAGCCTTGCTTTCACTCTTTGCTTCGGGTTATTGACCATCTGCACTGTGAAACGTCGTCTGTTCGTTTGGCGGGTTCGAAAGCAGTAGGCTGAAGACGATCGGACCATCTGATTGCCCAGAAGCACTCGGAATTTATCCTGTTGCTTGTCGGCGGTCACGGCATCAAAAAAATATAAGGCAAGCAACCATATGTGGGCGAGCCTCGAACGAGAGTGAAAAGTCTGCATTTTAAAGCACATCTTGCTTCATTTCAAATCAACTGCGGTGGTGTTTTGAAAAAAGAAAAAAAAAAATAAGATGACAATCATGCCCACGTCCCATACTGGCTGTAAGTGGGAATAAGATAAATACAAAGTACATGAAGACATGTAAATGTGCAAATCGTGTAATCAGTTTGCTGCCATAATTCATAGCGACAATAATAATATGAGGATCAAAAAAAAAAAACGGTGCTATTTGTATTCAAATCTCAACCTTTTGCGTTCTCTCCCCCTACCTGCGTCTTGTAGCTGTCTTGCAGGGGTCCCAGGTGGCGCACGAAGCTCATGCCCAGGCCACACCACTTCTCCGCCTCCATGTAGCGCGCCAGGCTGTACAGCAGGATGCCCGTGTTCCAGGCGCGGGTCAGCAGCCACAGGATCTGCGTCTCCGGAAGAGCATCCGGCTACAGGAAAGATCCGGAAAAAGAGCCAGATGGGGGAAGATGTGGACCTTCATGAAAGCGAGTGGGAACTCTTTTCAAAAGATGAGAAGCCTCCTTGTCAGAATTCCTCCGGCTTTGCTTTGAGTGGCGGCTCGCCGAATGAAAAGTGTGTGTGGGGGGGATGCAATCCTGCTGATAATTTGCCACCTCTTTCAGACTTTGCAATTGGCAGGAAGTGGGGCGGTGAATGGAAGCATCCGCTAATTGTGCGGTGTCAAAGTGGTTTGGTAGTCATGGTTGATTATAACAGCGAAATGGGGAAACCACGTCAATCTATCCTCACTCGGGATGTCATGCCCCCCAAAAAAATTGCAGTTTGTAAGAAAATAAAATTGCTTTGTAATTGTGTTGAGGTGGCCACATATATTTTTACTTTACTCATGACTCAAATAAAAGTAAAAAGTGGGACTCCACACAATGACTCAAGTAAATGAAGTGAAGAAAAATACTCAAGTATCGAGTAACTGGTGAGTAGCTTCTCCTTTATCAAAGAATTTAGTGAAATATAAAACAGGAATGTGCAAATTTACACATTGCGCAACAATATCCCTTTGACCAAAGATCTCTTTTTGCATTTTCGTTGACACTCACGAAAGTTGTGAAGTTGAATATGAAATTATGACGGGATCATTTTCACGTTTTCGGCAAAACAAAATGAAGGAATTCCTTCCAGTTCATTCAGGTGACCGGTGGAGTGTGTTTTGTACTGAACTCTGTTCACAGGGAGCAGGAAAGTGATACTTTTAAAAGGTTGAAGTTAGTTTCAACCGGGTTGAATGCAGGTGGAAGGGTGAAAACTATTTTGCGCATGCCTGTGTATATTCACGTTTCGTTCTCGGGGCATTGAATCGATCAAAACCGGACCGCTCGACACAAAAACCAACGTTGCGGGTGGAGGTGGCACGACGACTCACGGAGGCGGCGATGATGGCCAGCGCCTCCTCGTAGTAGTCCCAGGCCTCGTGCAGCAGGCGGGCCTCCATTTGGGACGCGCCGCTGGGCAGCGAGAGCTTGATGAGGCTGTGGATGCACCGGCTGAGGAGGAGACAAAAACGGTGAGGGTGGGGGGGCAGTTCACACTGGGGGGATTGGTGTGCTCCAAAGTGGCTGGCGGTGGGTGCCCTTGCCTGCACTGCGTCGGGTCCACCTGAGCTTGTTTCTTGTGAACAGACAGCGCCACCCTCAGGGCCTTCTTGCATAGCAGAGGGAAGTGGGCTGGAGGTTCCATGGCTAAAGCTGGAGGTGCAAGGCAACATCGGGCCAGCTTAACAACAGGAAGGTTTCCTGCGCGATTAATCTGTTTTTGGGGGGGTCAGGATTTTTTCTTTCAAAGCACATTTTTGCCAAGGTTATGATAGTTAACTTGAGAAATACTCCACATATTTAAAAAAAAAAAAAAAGAAGTCAAGCTAATGCTAATAAAAGCAAAATTAAATGAAGCATTTAAAAGTAAAGAAGTAAAAGTAATAGGAACTAACAAACTAGAAGAACTAATCCAAACCAACCTAATTTAAAAAAGTGGAAACAGAATAACCTTAACCCAGGCCCTCATTGACACGCGCTGCTTCCACTAACAACATGGCTGTGAACGGAGAGTCGCTCGTTTACAGAAGTACATTTATGATATTTTCTAATTTTTGGCATCAGTCACTTGGTATTTCAATCCCTGCACGAAACAGACAACACGGACAAAATCGTTTTCACATTTGTTGGATCCCGGTGTAAGGCGATGACCTGAGTCCAATGCGCCGAACGCCGCCAACGCCATGGTGACTATTTATACATTGCAAAAGCATTCTTTCAGCCACAAACTGAAAACTTTTGATGCGAGCTACGTGCTTCCGAGCCGCGGATATTGAGAGATTTCATTTCGTTTTACCTGCAATGGTCTGCAGCACTTTGGCCTCCACGTTTTCCTGCTCCAGGATGGAGTCCAGCACGCTGGCCACCTCGGGGTCGTTGAGTTTGGCGCGTGCCTCAAACTCATAGAGCAGCAGCAGCGTGTCTGTCGGGTCCTTCGGGTAGCTTCCTGTCCGTGGAGAAATTCACTCTCTTCATTTCGTAGTGACTCTCAGTTCCGATTGAGACAACTCGCATGCTACCTATTGCCTTCAGCGTTTTCCACACCTCGGTACATAACGCGATGTGCTCCAGAGCCCCACTGAGATCTTGTGTCTGGAACGAACGAGGACACATAAACGCCACAGGCCCAATCGTTGTTATTTCGTGTTCACCATGTTTGGCCACTTTTCTATGCCAGTCATACGGTCGTGATTTGTACGGAAACTGGAACATGCTGGAAAAACTTGAACTCTGCCTCCCTGGAAGACATTAATTCATCACAATGTTTCCAATGGGAAAAAGATTTGTGGGCACACAAACCCGGTCGGCGTGAGGAGCGACCCTGCACCACTCCAGCGCGGCGGCGGCGGCCATGAGCAGACACGTTTTCTGGGCCATTAGAATGGCGCGATCGGGACGACACATCTGGGACAGCTGGACGAAAAGCATGTTCATTATTGTTACATGAAATACAAGAGCCCCGATGCTGCGTTTTCATTTGTCACTGCCAGGGAGGTGTTCATTTATGGGCATGATTGAGGTGGGTTTTCGAAGGGCCATCCAACTGTACTGCATCACACTAACCGACAGCTGTTTCAAATATTTGGATTATTTCCTCTTTGCTCTCTCTGACCGCATCAACGGAAGCTGTGAGTTAAGGCATTGTGCTGCAGGTGCGCTGACCTGGTAGGAGAGCACAAAGAAATCCCGCATTCTGTCCGGGTTGCTCTCACACTGCAGTGCCGAGTTCCAAGCTGTGAGAATGCGCGCCATTCCAAAAGTGTTAGCGTTTGTCGTCAGATAGCAACAAGCAAAGGAGGAGTCTTTGGTACCGATCTTCCTGAACCAGTTGGCTTCCTCGGTGCACTGCTCCGCCGTCAGGCACACCCGCTGTGAAAGCTTCTGCAGCGCTGCAATGACGGCAGACAAAAAAATATTTGTAGCTTACGATGGGCTCAGGACACGTTCTACACGTGCGCGTACCCATTTTTAAACGAGGCAGCAGCGCATCCAGACTCCCGTCCCTGTCCAGAAGTATCAAAAGTGAAGTTGACCGGAGTATTTGGAATCGATATTGAGCGCGTACCTTTTCTCATCATCAGATGCTTCCACGGTGGTGAGTACGAGTCGAACCAGACACCTGGAAATTCGATGAATAGTCTTTACACCGGTCGCTATTTTCAACGTTTTTGACTGACACATTTTTCAATGGGAAGGGAATATTGCTGATGTCGATCAAGTGTCGAAAAAGAGAAGCATCAACTCACTCCAATACAACAAAAGTTGTCAATTGGCCAAGACAAAACTAACTTTTTCAAAATGTCTGATCCTCGTCTGCCACATGGTCGAGAGGTTCTGAGTCTGAGTTTTCACTTGATTATTTGATATATTGTCGCTGTTGTTGTTGGGTCTTAAAGCCAGACGTAATGTAAGAAATAAAGAAAATGAGCTGACAAAGCAGTGTAAGGGCCAAAAATAAGTTTGTACGCGCATACCTAATGGCTGACCTGTTTCTTCTGCACCAAAGCATTATAGGGATCCATTTGGAACAAAACAGGATGACTGAAATGTATTTCATCCCCCCCTTGCCTATTTTTGTTTTCACCAACCTGAGAGCCTTCAGAACCAGCGCTTCATCTTTGCAGGTGTCACACAGATTCTCCAGCACCTTCGTGGCCGTGTCCTGCTGTTTGTTCTGTCACAAGAAGCAAAAACATCCTTGTCAGTCTCAAGCAAACTTGTCAGTCGGAGACCAACAGTCGTCTCAAACACGTCACGAAAAGTACCACACACACCATAACCACACGCGAGTTAAAGTACAACCGCAATGACGGCAAATATTGTTCCACGCATACCTCCAAGGCGATCTGAGCGGCCCGGCAGAGGAGGCTGGACGTGGCATTCTCAGATACGGGCCCTGCGGCTTCGAGATTTTTGGACAGAAGCGCCATCGTGTCCACCGCCTTGGCAGCTGATTCACACCACAGGACGATGGGCTGATTACAATCCAATGACAGCGAACGGCTGCGAGCAGATTTTCAAGGCAGCCACCTCTCTCCGCATCACTCTCATGCATGGCGATCTTGAAAATACTGAATTGTGTGAAAATGCTGTCGGGGTCGCAGCGCTCGGCCTCGTGAACGGCTTCTTTGGCCTGAGAAACACACCGATACCGTTTACCTCAACTATTCGGTTGAAATGAACTGAAATGGGTCTGGCTACTTTTTCCAGCTGCTTCAGTTGCATGAAGCAGAAAGTTCTGTTCCTCTGCAGTTTGGCCAAGTTGGAGTCCGTGTCTCCGGCCTGGAAGAAACTAAGAGAGTAGTTGTACCACTGCAGCGCCTCAGAGTAGTCCGTCGCCTACGAGGAACATCAAATGAACATTCAATCCTTCCTGTTTGCATGTTCGAATGAGAGTCTTAGCAAGAGCGAGATCGGAACACTGACGGGCAGTTGTGGCGAGTAACCAAGTACAATACAACAATTACGTCCTTGTGTGGTTGAGTTGAGCACTATTCAAATCACGTTTGAGGGACTGGTTAATCAAAATATGAACTGCGCATTATTGTCAGTAAAAACATCATTTCTAGTTTTGTATATTTTAGTCTATTAGTATAAACCAATGGACACAAATGGACTGGATGTCGAACATTGGTACCTCGACGTATTTTGCTGCTTTATCCCACAACATGGCATGTAGGCTTGTGAGGTCCTGCGGTGCCAGCTGCTTTCCCGTGTAGTGCACTGCGCAGACGCAAGTCCTTACATTTTTTTGTACACGTGACGAATTAAGATGCGTCCGACGGCATGCGGCACCATTGATGACATCCTCGATCTTCTGCTTGCCCAGCAGCTCTTTGTCTCTGTGCAGCAGGAGCTCGATGTGCAGGATGAGGGCGGTTCCCAGGGCGGGCGACGACTCAAACTGCTGACTCGCACGTTTCAAAAGCTCGAATGCCGGCGCTTCTCTGGGAAAACGCATGGAAAGAAAAATGAGTATGCATTTCAGATTCTGGATATCCAGATTATGTACAGTTAAATACTACTGCGCTCTCAGTGTTACCTCACTTCATGTCAATCAATTTGATACTCTAGATAGGGAGGCTACTATCCATCCATCCATCCATTTTCTGAACCGCTTAATCCTCACATGGGTCGCAGTGGGTGCTGGAGCCTATCCCAGCTATCTTCGGGCAGTAGGCGGGGGACACCCTGAACTGGTTGCCAGCCAATCGCAGGGCACACATCGACGAACAACCATCCATGCTCACACTCACACCTAGGGTCAACTTAAGGCGCGTTCCCACGTTGCAATTTGTCGCATAAGTTTTGTGGCATGCAACACATTGCAATGTGTGAACCCCAAAGTTGGACAGACTTTTGTGGCATGCGACGTGTTGGATGCGTGTTGCATGAAATAGGACTTGTTCTATTTTCTTGCAACGTGTGGCATGAACCCGACCAATCAGAACGCGTTGGGCTATCACGTGACAAAAACATCGCGTCGTAACACGGAACGCGGGAAGTATAATGGCGTCGAAACAGAAAAAAAAAATCGAGCTCTCCCGGGGCGACACCAAAAGGTTTATTAAGGCGTAGAAAAAATAGTAGTGTGTTTCCGGTAACATGAAATTTCGGCATAGGGTCGGTAGGTCGGACAAATGTTTTTATTTTTTTAAATATTTTTGCCACGCCCCCATCATAAAATAATAAAATAACCATAAAACATAAAACAAGGAGACATTGAAACCCCCGCTCGCCGCCGAAGGAAAACAAACAAACAAACAAAAAACTACGGCAAGCCTGAGGATTTCACGTAACAATAGTTACCGGTAGCGTGTCGTTTCCGTGGCGTCATTTTACGGTACCGAAACATAGTTTAACCATTAAAGTCACCGCACACGACTTGACTGTGTGATCAACGCGATTTCACTGTGCCTCTGTGTGTTTGTGGTGTGTGGGTGTGTTTCTTCGAATTTACTTTCGTTTTGAGTGTTGGGGGGGACGCAACAGATAGGTGCGTATGCGGTTTGCTATTTTAGTCCGCAAATTGAGGAATCGCGCGGATGAAAGTTTGAGATGGCGGCGAAAAAAACTCACAAAGGTCTACTAATTACGTCATTTAAGAAATGGCAATGCCAGTCTGATTTTTCGTATGAATCGTCCGAAGGGCGTATCACTAAACTCACCTGTGACGTATGCACAAAACACGAGAGCGAGACGGACGACGCGAGGCACGATTACATGGCAAATTGGTCATTAGATTTGTAGGCTAATCGCTGTGAAAAATATTATGAAAAAGTATTGGTTATTCTATAATTTACTGGTTGTAGCATGGTAACTTTATGAATAAAATATTCATCACAAGGTGTAGTAATGCTAGACTGCAACACACAAAACGCGGTCTAAACTATTTTCGGAGATCGCGGCCGCCGCCATGATTCAATGTTGTTGACACACGACGGCAAATGACGCGCATGCTCAACGTGAATATCGCAAGAGTTTGCACCGATGTAAACATCTTTCCTTTTATTATTTATAATTTTGTCTGTGGTTTTATTGTTCTTGTTTTGATTGTAAAGCGTCCTTGAGTGTTTTGAAAGGCGCGTATAAATGAAATGTACTATTATTATTATTATTACACAAAAATGTAGAAGGTTTGGAAAAAATGCCGACCGGAACGTTTTTGTTCGAGGTAGAAATTCTCAGTCGGTCGGGTTACCGGAAACACACTACTTTTTTTTCTACGCCTAATCATTACCATTCGCATGATTGCTTGTGGAACGTCGGGAGCCAGTTCTACTCAAGGAGGGAACACCGACAAGCTGCCTACACTAGCATATCGGAGTTGATGGGCGTCTGCATGACAGGTATGGATGGCGATCGAGGCAGCGTCTTTGATTATTATGTCGACAATAATATCATAATTACTTATTGTCGAATATTGTAGGGTGGTTGGAGTGAGAAAGATTACCGAATTTAATTTATTCGGCGACTATTTTGCCAAAATAATGAGCACAACAAAAGTTCAAAATTGGTGCGATCCATTTGAAGGAAATTTCTGAAACTATTGGGGTCCTCGGCCGCCAACTCCTGCATCAGAGCGTTGTAAGCGCCGAGTTCTTTCCGTCTCCCGATCCACGGTCGTACCCAAAACGAACGTTTGGGTTTCGGCTCCTCTAGCTCGGCTAGTAGACCGATAGCTGCCAGTTCGAGGAGATCATCGTCGCTGTCGTATTGCCAATTAGCCGCCATAGTCGCAGAACGAAATAACGTTAAACGCGCATTCGGAAAACTATTCCCGCCAGATTTGAAATTGTTTGCAACACATTGCAACGTGGGAACACATTCGGTTTGCAACATCATATTTGCAATTTGTCTTATGCAACACGTTGCATAAGACAAATTGCAACGTGGGAACGCGCCTTTAGAGTGTTCAATCAGCCTGCCATGCATGTTTTTGGAATGTGAGAGGAAACTGGAGTACCCGGAGAAAACCCACTCAGGCCCGGGGAGAACATGCAAACTCCACATAGGGAGGCCGGAGCTGGAATTGAACCCACGACCTCGGCACTGCAAGGTATGCGTACCTGTTTTCGGACAGGAGGAGTTTGACTGCACTGAGGCAAATTTCAAGGGAAACGTCAGCTCGCAGCATCTCGTCCAGACCTGCCAACATGTATCGGTCCAACTGTTTACATCTCATTAGGGAATGTTTGGAAATATACGAGAATGTAGAATGGTCCCGTCCATGAACTAACCGGCTGCGATGCTTTCATCGGAGGCCCCGCCTCTCAAGAGTATTCTGATCTTTAAGAAGAGCCCAGAGGTGCTCACACATTCCTGACAAAAGTGGCACATTGCTGACGCGTTGTTGTTTTTCACAGGTTATCCTTTCATTTTCATGTCTGACCTTGTTGGCCATGTCCACAGCAATAAGGGCCTCACCGTGAAACCTCAGAGCGTCCCACTCCAGATAAGCAGTGGCCAGGAGACGCAAAACTTTGGCCTGAAGGTAGTCGAAACAAAATACAGTCTTTCCAGCGTGTTCATGTCATTGCCGTAAGCCTCGTAAGAATAATGAACCAAGTTTAAATAATTCCAATGAGGGTCTTGACAGCACAACAATCTGAGTTTTGTAAAACTTTAAAACTTTTCTCACTCGAGACAAGTTATGTTGCCGCGATGAAATGCTTCAACCCTAATCCTACTTTAAAACCCTAACACGAGATTGAAAACCTAACCCTAGTTTGAAACACTAGTTTGAAACACTAACTCTAATTTGACACCCTACATTGAAACCATCAGCCTAATTTGAAACAGTAACCATAGTTTAAAACCCTATCTTGAAACCCTACTTTGAAACCCTAACTGAATTTTACACCCCTACTTTGAAACCCTAACTCTACTTTAAAAACCTACTTTGAAACCCTAACCTTAGCTTCAAACACTACTTTGAATCCTTAACTCTCCTTTAAAACCCTACTCTGAAAGCGTGACTTTACGTTAATACCCTACTTTGAAATCCTAATCCTTGTTTGTGACCCTACTTAGAAACCGTAACCCTATATTGAAACCCCACTTTGAAACCCTAACCGTAATTTTAAAAATACTTTGAAACCCTAACCCTAATATGAAGCCCTACTTTGAGACCCTAGTGTAAAATCCTACTTTGAAACCGTAAGATGAGTTTGAAACACTATTTTGAAAACATAACCCTAATTTTAAATCCTATTACGAGTTTGAAACCCTACTTTGATACGGTAACTCCGCGTTGAAACCCTAACCATGCCTTCAAATCCTCGCTGCAAACCTTACTTTGAAACCCTGAGTCTACTTTAAAACCCTACTCTGAAACCCCAACCCTACATTGAAACCCTACTTTGCATTCTTTACCCTAGTTTGAAACCCTAACCATAGTTTGAAAGTTTAGTTTTTTTAACATGTTAAATTAGCGACCAAACCAACTAGAAAGCAAAATGCCCCCAACCCCCAATCCTGTACAGGAGTGCTTTAGGTAACAACATTCATTCATCCGCTCTGACGGAGTTCCACCGTAAGGTACAAGCATACCTGGACCTGGGCTTCAGGGGCATATTTCACATGACTCTTGATGATGTCATAGCTCTGCCTAAAAAAATATATATAATAATAATAATAATAATAATAATAAAAACTTTTCCACAGCATTGTATATGTATTTGTACAAATTCATTTCTAAAATGCGATACATATACCGTAACCAGAAGGTACATTCTTCAAACTTTTGATGGTGGTATGTGTCGATTCCAAAGTTGTAGCACATTAGAGACAAGAAGCTCGTCTGCAACAGTGAGAGAAAAACAAAAAATACCAACATTCTCTTTTCTTTCCTCTTTTCTATTGAACATTTCAGTAGTCCTGCGATATTTTGTGAGTTATTTTCCCCCCCACCCCCAAAATTTGTTGAATAAAATGCATTCACTTTTTTCATTCCTTCTAATATTCAATTGTGTCAACTGGTTATGAATTTTAAAAAACACGAAAGTAAAATCTTAATACACTCTTATACTGCATTCATTTTTGTAAGTACCACAAAATTCAAATGGAGCAAGAATAATGCATCCATTATTAATCCATTCAAACGTTGATTAGTAAAAATATGTATTTATTTTTCATTGATGTGTTTAAATAATTGTTTTTAAAAATTAAATAACATTAAAATAATCAATGTGTGTTGTTTTTCTACTTTAATTGATTCATTTTGAACACACTGACAAAATACAAGGAACATGTTTCCATTGTTCCAAAATTATTTTACATATTCCAAACGTTTTTTGTTTTTGTTTTTTTGGGGCGGGGGGTTGTTTTTTTAATGAATGGCTGAAAGTGCATTAGCAAATGTGCAACTATTTTTTTTCTACTTCACTTGAGTGTCGGGGTATCTGTGGGGGTTCCCGGGAAAAAACTCTCCCGTGTAACCCCAAGTTGATTATACTGTACTTGAGTGGGTAGGCGATGCAGCATGTCTTTGCAACGTTGCACATGGGCCACAGCCTCTTGGTGTCTCTCTTGAATCACAGCCTGCAAGGAAGACAGAGGAGCTGTGTTCAAAATCATTCATTAACCACTACGTCAGATCTCTACATTTTCTGATCCGGGCTGAGGGGGTGGAGTCTATCCCAGCTGTCTTCGGGCAGTAGGCGGAGGACACCCTTAACCGGTTGCCAGCTAATCGCAGGGCGCACATCGACGAACAACCATCAGCGCTCACACTCACACTAAGGCACAATTTAGAATGCTCCATTAACCTGCCCTGCATGTTTTTGGAACGTGGGAGGAAACGGAGTACTCGGAGAAAACCCACGCAGGCACAGGGAGAACATGCAAACTCCATACAGGAAGGCCAGAACCCACGACCTCTGCACTGTGAGGTCGACACGCTAACCATTGGACCAACGAGCTGCCTCATTTTTTTTTTTTTTATTCTAAATTTGAAGTGCACTACTAACATAAAAATAAAGCTTTTGTCGGTCGTAGCGTCCCAGAGGACAGCTTACAATCGTGAATGAAGGTGACGTCTCACTGCCTTGATGTGCCGACACTGTATGCTGAGGTTCGGGAGCAAAAATCATGTTACCCAGGTCAACAAATATTCAAACTGCCTATTATTCTGCAAATACACAGTATATTCTGTAGTGCCTGATACAGTAACTTTTGCATTTTGTAGTTTGCTGATTCACGCACTATGTAGTCCACCAAAATTAAAAATCCCCATATAATGATCAAGGCATTGGGAATGATGTTGCTGTGTTTGGAATCATCCACTCATTCTCTATCTACTGGCGAGTCACTATATGATTTTTTTTTCGTGGACTTTGTGATCTACATAGTCCACCATGTAATAATTCCTATTAAGGAGTGGGAAATGAGTGAATAATTCTGAACACAGTCATGCGTGCAACAAAAAGTGAAACACATCTCCATCAATCCTGTTTCGCCCGCTCATTGTTTCTCACTTGACGTTTTAGCTGTCTGGCAAGTCTGTCATCACAACACCCCTTCGGCTGCCAAATCTCACAAGAACAAATGTGGAAGGTGTCGCCGCAGCCCACCGATTCTGCCTGATAGGAGAGGATCCGGAGAAGGTCTTTCTCCACGTCCATTTTCAATGAGTCACTGTCCGGCGTGCCGTGGCCTCTGGCTGTCAGCAGGCGGAACAACGTTTCCACACTCTGGTGAACAATTGGAAAATATTAGAGGACAGCAGGTTGTAAGTTTCCACCTTGGTGTTTATCGTGACCCCGTACTATATTGCAGTTTATGTTTTGCGTCACCATTATATAACATATTTTTAAGCCATCGTTTAGGATTATTATGGGTTTATAGTATAGATGTTCAACATTTTTTATTTCTTTTCGTTGTATGTGCTGCTGTTCCATGTGTAATAAAGTAGCAGTTGTTTGAAATCTCCTGATTTCCATAATTCTAGTATCGTTGACCTGGCTGTGTCAGTCCACTACAGTTTACGCTCTCTATAAGGACTTAGCAGACCACTTCTGAAGTAAAAAAGATGACATAAGTTTCGCTCTTATAGCTCATCAAAATGTAAGTTTTAATCAACCTGGACAGTCATTTTTACCAGAGGAAATACTGGAAAGTTTTGCTTGATTGGTGCAACGACACTTGGTCGACTTTTCTCCCAGGTAAATCCAACAACATGCCTTTCAGATCCAATTCCCACATCACAGACATTTTTATGGACACTATGAGGACCATAAGACTTCTGGAGTTCACTATTAGCTTCTGTCACCTTGATAGCCAGCCTGAGGAAATGGTCCGCCATCTCTGGATTCTTGCAATCCAGCCAGGTCCTTCCAGTTCTGCCGGCCATCTATAAGGAATAAACAATGGCAAAATGAGTTTGCGCAGCTTGAGACTTTTTTTTTAAGCAGGCACAGGGCCGTACGAGTATCTGCTTTCGGATGGTGCCCTCTGGTGGATTAACCGGCTCACTGCAGTACATCAGACAGCATGCTGCATGTCGTGCTGCAAAATTTGATTAGTATGATAGAACAGTCAGCCAGATATCCAAATTATTATCGTGTGTCCTTGTACCTTTGGCTTTCTGACGTGTACTGACGGAGTCGCCTACATTCTTACTAACAGCCCAGTTCCACAGCTGGATGGCACACTGTTCAAGCTGAGACCCAGAAGAATTGGAACATAACTTCAGTCAGGTCATAAAAGTGTACAGGTGAAAGATGCACTGTCGCAATCGAATCTACCTGTGGATCCACAATTTTCACATTATCTTCAAGAGCAGACACTTCAGAGAAGAGTGTGTCAATCACCTCATTGGAATTTGTTTGCGGATGCTGACCAAGGTCCGCCGTGAGGCCTGAGAACATTCTCACAACGCGAATGATTTTAGACTAAAAAACCTTGAGCATTTTTTTTTTTCACAGAACACGTCTGGGTGTGTTTTGTCAAGGTACTTGGTTTACCTGTGGCATGATATATTGCTTGAGGCATGGCATGAGACGGCCACTAAAAAGCTAATGGTATGATGAGCTTGCTTTCCTCGTCTTTTTTAAAGCCTTAAATAGGTCACTGTCGGTCACTCTATTCCTTCTAAGTGACGGAGTGATGGATTTTATTAAACACATGATCGAAATTACATCATGCAGGCTGGGTATAAAGTAACGAGGCATTAATTATTGGTCATAAAAAAACATATTCCTATGGCAATGTTATTGGAACATATGATGCATTTTCATTACAGTATTGCATAGGAAAATTAAAATAAATCATGCATAAGGGTGGCGTCAACCAGTTTGCTCAAACGATCTGGGGTGCAATGAACAACGTTCTATAAAGATGATTAAGCTCAATAAGAAATAAGACAATAAGAAATTAGGAAAACATCAGTGTCTAAAGAAATGTTGATGATGTCTTCATCCATCCATCATTTGAACCGCATTCAGCAAAACTTTGAGGTAAAATGACATTACCTTGCCAGTAGTTATTAAAATGGAATATTGTCATTATTTGTGTTGCTTGTAAACCACTACAAGCATTGGTGTGTATTTGGGCTTTTTAAAGAGTTCATTCACAGTTTGTGTTACTTTATTTAATGCTGATTGCCTCGTTTAGCATTAGCGACGTTAGCCTAGCCACATGTTAGCGAGCACGTGAATTCATTTGCGGCCCGTTTAGTCGACGATTCGTCGGCAAAATGGTATTTAAAAAAACTAGAATTGTCTTAAAGACGGTGTTGCTGTCGGATGCATCAGCTTCTTACGTGTTACAGATGAGACAAAGCGCTCCATTTCGATGTAGCGCCACCTGGAAAATACTAGCACAAATGAGTTTAACCCTTGATTGACAGCAACCACGAGGCAAGCCTGCCACAGAGGTCCTTAAAGATAAAAAGAAGACAAAAAAATATTTGATCAGTTTAAACACTTTCTACACCTTTGAAATCTATGTTTTGACCACCCTGCTCAATATATTGAATAAATACTGCTATAAAGGTCTTTAAAATAAGTTTTAGTATTTAATCTATTATCTACTTCATTAGATACATAAACTGCAACACTATGGCCTATGGTCTTCCGGTCAAACAAACTACTTGTAAAAGGGTGTCACTTTAAAATGAAATGATTGACTGCTTATTTTTTGAGTAGACAACTGTAGAAAATAAATAAACGCAAGGTTAATATTATTAAGAGAAAACAAAATAAGGGATCTCGGCATTTACCTTTTTTGACACTTAAAAAAAAAAAGAAATCACAGGCCAATATAATGTTTCACCAATATAATGTTTCTTACACAAATATATTTCATATTACTGTTGATGTAATTAAAGGAACAACTACTGTGGTAGTTATGATAACATCATAACCGCCATAAAAATCAGTCCTGTGGAATCTACTGCTTGCGTTCAACCTGTTCATCTTTTGTGTTTGGAGCACCAGAATAATCCAAAATAAGATACTTTAAAAAAGGCTCCCATCTAAGGCAGAAACTTCCACCAATTGTTTCTGAGGCGTTGGGAGTGTGACGACACACAGCGAGTGTCCACAATCATTTCTTGTGCTTGTTTTTTAGGGTCTCTTTTCATTGTCATACACATCACTATAAACGTCTTGAATCCAATTTTATTTTAATATATTTCCAATCAGAGTTATTAAAAGGCTTGATTGTTGAGTGCTTCTAAAAGATGAAGATAAAAGAAGATGATTACCGTGTGGTGTAACGTGGTGTTACTAAGAGTGAGTCATTTTAAGATTTATGATTCATTGTCGCAAATACTTATGAATGGTTCATGCCAAATTCGCCAAACTACGGACTGTTTCTCTTCCATTTTCAAGATCGGCTAGGGTGTTGAAAATTGGTATATGTGTGTCCTGTACTCCACTTTAAATCCCAACTGAAGTCCTTACCGCCAGTGTTGAATCTTGAATCTCTCAATATATCTGATATCTTCTTATTCACTTTCTCTTCTGATTGATATAAAAACTATTTATTAGATATAAACACATAACACGGGGTAGGACTAGATAAGTTCTTTACTTCTTCCTATTCCCTTGAACATAACTGTTTTAATGATGACTGTGCTGAATGATGACTGATTTCTCTTACCTTATTATTACTGTATATGTTTTATGTTATGTTCAATAAAACCAAACCAAACCAAACCAAACCAATATGAGTTAATTATCCTATGTAAATAAAAATTATTCCAGATTATGTTCTTAATATGTTATTACACTCCTGTTTTTGTGCTGCAGGGATGCGGATACCTAATTTGGGCAGAAAGGTGAGGGCAGGATGTTCTTATTTACCGTGCCTGCATGCTACTGAGACCTATCCGCAGCCAAGTATTAAAAGAAAACTGTCTGCGGCACATCCACACTCTGCGGGGCAGTGCTGGACAAAAGGAGATTATTGACATTGATATAAAAAACACAGCGTCCTGTTTCTTAAGTTAAAAATAAAACCACAAATAATTCCATAGAACAGTGGGGCACATGATTGATATTGAATTTCCTGTTAAGGCAAGACTTTGTAAGAGCTGCCACCTTTAACCTCCCAAGCATGGGTCTGATTTGATCAGAGAACGTCGCACAAAGGTCACTTAAAACAACAAAGTTACAAAACAGAGCGCGATTCAAGTCATCATATGAAAATTATGGAATTGTGTTTCCCTTTGTCGATGTAATTATTACTTTGCCATGTACATGGATGTTAACGTGGTGCACAACATAAAGGTGTAACAATACAAAATAAATAAATATTTGTTATCGGCACACCTACAGGGATTTTTAAATTTATTTTTTTTGCTTTGCCTTTCCTTGCACATATTTGAGATCCACGTGTTGTATGGTGGCAGTGAATGGTTTTTTAAAAAAAGCGGGGGCCAGCTTCAAGCAGTTTATTGTCATTCCAAGGTGAAGTTTACTGTCAAATTAAACATAAAACAAGGAGAATTACCGGTACATGTTGTGCATTTAAAGCAACCGCATAGTGTTGCCCAAACAAAATCTATTAAGCATAATGCTAACAAACAATGCAAAATGTTATAAGTGGGCAAATGCATTCTATCGCCATCACAGTGTTATAATACTTTAAGCAACGGATATTTGAACACAACCAGTGAAGCAATAAATATGGAAATGTTCCTATTCTTTTTTTGTCCTTTGCGGAAATTCACAGTGATTGGTGCATCTTACGAAATATGTTGCAAAACTGTTCTTCGTGTGGATCTCTGTCTCTGTCTCCAGGTGGCCAAGGCGGGCACATCAGTTCATCACAATGTCCACTGAATTGAAGTAAAAAAATGAGGCACAAACTGTATTTTCTTATTCGAAAAAAAAACATATTACAATACGTTGTATTGTTTTTTAGGGGGTGGGGGCATTTTTCTTAGATTCATTACGTTGTGATTGATTGTCATTGTATATTTTTACAAAGTTTAAAAATATATATATATATTGCATCAAAAATATAGAGTGATATTTGTCTCATAAAACCATCACACAGCGGTGAGAAGTAAAGAAATACAAATTGTGATTTTTTTCAGGTTCAGTATCTGTACTTTATTTGAGAATTGTATTATTTTTCTGATGATGATGATGATGCTATGTCACTCAGGCACTCTAAACTGCCCACGCCAGCCAGCAGGCTTTGATACCAGGGAAGCTATGTTTTGGTAGCATAGGAAGGGCTTGTTAGCTAACCATTGATGTGAACAAAAGTGTTCATGTTCTTACATGGGGATGGTGCGTCACCGGTCACCGTTTTATCGTGTCAAGGAAGAAATGTGGAATACTGCAATTCGTGAAAAACTGTTTAATGATAGCTCCACAGTACATTTCTCAGTCCTGCATGTACTCGGAGATGATCTTCAAACGTATTTAATGTCGAAAAGCAAGTATTTGAATACATTTGACACCGTCTTCAAAGTTTGTATGCTCTCATTCAGTTAGTCACATTATTCCCACCAGATGCTGCTAAAACAGAACTCGCCGTACATCTCCATCACCTCCCTCACCCCCTCCGCCGCGGTAATCTCGCTCGTGTGTGAAGCTCGGAGGCAAAACAGAAGAGGAATGTCCCCCCTCCAGAGTGACGTCGCGCGCTTCCTCCGTCACCCCCCCCCCCCCCCTCACATCACCCCCACCCCACCATTAAAAGGTGCCTTGACGCGCGGGGCTGCTCAGTGTGCGCACACAGGCACTGAAAGGTCGTCCATGGTTCATCTTGGTTCTTATTTTGCACCCCACACTGCGTACAAAAAAAAAAATAATAATAATTAGTCCTCTCTTGAATTCATCTGTTTGCTCGTAACGGCAGGGAGCACCTGCCCGAAGGATACGGAACCAGAGAAGCGGGAGTAGGGGAGGAGAGGTTCCCCGCCGAACGCGTCATGTCAGCGGGGAAAACCGCGGCTTCCTGACGCGCATCCACCTGAGGCTTCTTTTGACATTTGTCTTATTTGCAACTTCTCCGTCGAGGGAACTTTTTGTCATACGTACGGAATTTGAAAGCCAACTACTGCCGCGGACGATTATTTTTCATTCTGGGAGGGGACTTTGTTGAAGCTTTTGAAAAGGATGATGCTGCTGTGTGCCTGCGTCAAGCTGGCAATTATCTTGAATTGGTCGTCCTTCATAAGTGGTAAGAAGCCGTTCATTTTTCAGCCGAAGTCATAAGATTTTTTTTACAACTGCCTGAAAACCTTTTGACATATACACGCTAAATATGAAATAAAATAAATGTATGGTTAGGAGATCCGATTTTGGGTACAATTAGCAACTATTCTTTTTGAAAGCTAAATGGGACCCAAAATGAGTACCATTTAGCATTCAAAAGTACTATTTTGCACCCATTCTTAGTTGTCAAGGATGCTAAAAATATTTAAAAAGCGGTTCGTTTGCTTGTCCGTATTTAAGGCAACTAACTACTTTTGGGAACTATTTAGTGCCTATTCGATTTTGAGTGCTGTCGTACACAACAATGTACAGCTGTTACAGAAAAAAAGCAAACCGCTGCTAAACGATCTATTCAATTCTTCAGTGAGATGCATTCGTCATTTCTGGGTTTTCATCTTAAAGTCTTGATGATTCTGGCGCAATCAGAGCCCTCTTATTTGTTTTTTGTTTTATCTTGCAGTGCTCTCTTATTTAATGTTTTTTTCCAGCGTTGCATATTTATTATGTGTGATTTATATTCCTGGGTTTTGATCTTCGGATTTGCGTGGCACAATTACATTTTCACTCGCATACCACGCCGTCCAAGTCGCATATGCGAGTGTCATTCTTTTCGCTTCTTTGCCATTCCACTAGAGGTAGCCCTGTCCCATTGTAACTGCACTGATTAATTTAATACAATACAATACAATACAATACATGCTGATTTATATAGCGCTTTCACAACAGCGGCAGCTGTAACAAAGCGCTTAACAAAGCAGTTAACATAAAGTAAAATAATAAACACAACACACAACATAAAACACAAACAAAAAGTAAAATAATGAACACAACACATGACATAAAACACGGACAGTCGTGCAGTCCTAACCACTTTTCCCACATACGCTTTGTTGTTAAAGCAGTTTGAGATGAAAGAGGAGAGAATCAAAGTGTCCTTTCACCAGTGGATCAGAGACGTCATGTTCAAAATGTGCACACGTCGGCTACAAGCTAAGTTTCAAAGTCAACAAGAAGCTGTAGCATCCATTGACGAAAAAAGAGATTGGTTCACTTCTCCTGTCCCATGTAAATCCATTTCAATTCCAAGCGGTGACTCTCAGTTCCAAATACGCATCGGCGCAGAAGCCAACGCTCCTCTCTCCTCATCCTCAACTTCAGCAGCCTTCCATCCAGCCGCACCAACGCAGACTGTCCAACAGCGCCGACGTCTCCACTGAACAAAACGGGGCTGTGAAAAATGCTGCCCATTACAGGCGCAAAAAACACAAGCGCCCCGGGGCTGTCCAGCACCGACAGTCAATGGCGCCGACATTCCTCCCAATCAAAATCTGTGCTGGTACAGGCGTGCTGCCGAGAAGGCGCCACCACCAAGCACAGATTCTTCTCCTTTGACGAATGTCGTGGCCAAAAAACGCTGAAAACAGTCCACATCAAGTCCACACGACGAAACAACAAACATGTGACAAAACAAAAGACAAAAACTACAAAAAAGAACAAAAAAAGCAAGGCTCTTGAAGAGCACTTGCCGACGGCTGCCTACACGGGCGCCATCTTGGAAAAAAAAAAAAAAAATGCCTAGTGACAGTCAGCTATGTAAAATCTTTTCATGTAGGGCTATTTGCGTGAATGCAGGAATTGATTGATGGCGTCCCCGTTTATAGTGGGAGACATTTCAAATCAGCACATTCCACACAAAGTGAATGTTTGTTCCAGCTATTGTTATCAAAAGGATGACACGCCAGATAACGTACAGTGTGTTTCTTCTCCATGGGGCCAACTCCATGTCATTGTCTCTCGGGACGTGCCACAAATGATAACACGGAGTGTAAAAAAAGGTGGATGTCCTTCCACCATTAGGGCCAGCGAGATAGACACACGGCCTTTCCCCAAATAAACAGCACATCCAAACAAAGGAAACGCTGTTCCTGCTCACACCTTAAACCGCACACTGTTGTCCGCGATGTTATTTGGAAGACATTTCCTTCACCGTCCCCACACAAAGGCGTGGGAAAGACGCAAGGAGGAAGCAGACGTTGGAGCTGAAGGCAGGCAGACTGCAGGGAAGGTCACGGATGTGTGACATGCTACCTGAGCAAAGAATTCATCCTGGATGTGCTTGTGCTGTACTCACAAGGCGTGATTGACAGTAGAAGAGAGGGATTTGAGAGCATTGTTATTGCGCAGGAGGAGCCACTGACAGTGAGCAATTAGTGAAGGAGCGGCAGGCTGTTTCAAGCTGATTTAGTGCACTGCACTGTCACTGATGCTGATGCGTCCTGATATTAGACCAGGGGTGTCCCAACTATGCCCAGGGGGACCATTGTGGCCAGTTGCAGATTATAATCGCATAGTTAAAAAAAAAAAAGTTATTCAGAAGGGTTAGAAAAAAATTGTGTGGGTGTGTGTTTTATGTTTGCTTGCGCACACACATAATTACATATGACATATTTCACACAGAATTTAACAAACACATTACAACTTGATACGACAGTGAATGTGTGCAACTCTAAATTCGTTGTTTGCCTGTTTCCTGGGAAAATTCATTTAACATTTTTTTTTTTATCTGTCATACAGTTTACCTTGGTTTGTAACTGAATCTCTCTCTCTCTCGCTCTCTATCTTTTTTTTTTTTTAAATCAGGTCAAATATTTGCAGTAATAATGTGAGAAGCTGACTTCTATGTTGTGCCTGGCTTGTTTGGGAGCGTTTTTGATTTGCACTTTGGACACTTGAGATGGTGGAGTGGAAAATGGGAGTAATGAGAGGTCATCCAAGTCCAACAGAGGCTCAATGCTCACCGGCAAATATTACCAAAAAAAAAAAAAAGACAGATGTGCTGTGATGTTTAACGATACAAATTACTCTGCGCTTCTCTTATTATGGGATGATTGAGGCGTCTGATCCAAACTGGGCTTGCAATATAGTCTTTATAAATCCCGCATGAGATTCCAATTTGAAGGAGCTTCCGTGTGCCTGTGAGTTGTAATTCTTGTACGATGCAAGAAGAATCCTTTAGGTTTGGTTTTTAAGAGTTTCATCCATCCAATTCCTGTTTGTTGGCCCTTGGACGGCCCTTCACAACCCCCAGATGTTCCTTTTTTTTTTGCCTCCAAATCTCTGAAGACTAGTTTGTAGCTAATAAAACAGCTCGCTCTCTAAGTGTTGTCTTAACCTTGCCGCTGGCAAAGGGGGAACATTTGAGATTAATAAGAAGCAAAAATCCAACACACGCGGGGTTTGCATAGATTGAGCAGTTTGGCAGCCGATCTGAAGTGGCGTCCAAGGTTCGAATTTGAGTATTGACCTCTTATTTTCAGACTGCTTCTCTTGAGACTCTCCGCCCGAAAGGTAATTTGGTGCAAGATTTCTTGGGCCAGGAACTGCTGTGCGGCCACCTTGTAGAAGCTCTTTGCTTTGTCGGGCTGCGTGAATTTTCTTTAAAAAAAGTATTTTTCTCATAGCAGTATAAAAATGTCCCATGACAACCTGGTGGGATACGATTTTAAAGCCTCTTCTTTCTTTTTTTTTAACTTGGCGATTTTTTTTTTAATGATTCAAATTCTTGTTCACAACAATCATCTTTGTTCATGTGTCAAATTTAGAAGACGTTTATTTTCATTCTGCTGGTCCTTTAGGCATTTTGCAACGCTTCCAGAAGGTCAATGAGGCTGAGACAGGATGCGTGTTGCCATTTGCTACCGTTTCTCAACAAACATCAGGGTCACCATTTTTTTTTCTAACTCTATTGACTCTTCCCTCTTTTGTTAATAATGTCACTCACCCTCCCCTTTTTCTATGTCTACTCTTTGAAACGAGTGGCATGCCGAAACAAAAGCGTCATCGGGCCGCATTGTTTCATTCACCTTGATGGTGCCGTTGGAGACGACGTGGAAAGGAGTGACGGGAAGTCCTGACATTATTCCCCATTCTTTGCGGTTTCCTGAACGGTGATAGTCATGTGATGGTGAGCAATAATGGCATTTACTGGAGATAAAGTCAGCTGACAACTCCCCCGACACACTGACTTTGCTGCTTTGGAAAGAGAGTCGTGAAAAAGTAGCTAACACAAAGGCCTCAATCAAATCAAACTGCAAATTTAAACTAGGGAGAGGGTTTCAACGTAGGTTTTTAAACCAGGCTTATCGTTTCAAGGTACGGTTTTAAACTAGGGTTAGGGATTCGAATTCAAAGGTCACCCTTCTCTCTTTAGTTGCCCTTTTACGTGTTTGTTGCATGCCTGTCCTCTTCCTCTATTGGCTCCTAATGAGAACCAGCTTCGGGACTCTTTGAACCGACATGATAAGCGCAATTTCTGGCATTTTCTTCTGGCCGTCCGCCGGAGGAACGCAGGGCACACAGCTGTTGCAGGGGGCGGGGTGGGGGGGGGTCTGCACCCTTTGTGGGGGTCAGTGCTGGCTGGCTAAGCAGCAGCGCGGGTCGAGAGTTGGGGAGGTGGGTGTTGAGAAGCAACGGCGGGGTGTTTTCGTTCTTTGGTTTAGCGCGCTCCCAAGGGCCCCCGCCGATTCGTCCATCTGTAGCCAGTTACTTTGGAAGACTGTTTGGCAATTGGCCCGTTTTATGAAATGAGCGAGTGCAATTCAAGGTCAAGTTACTTTTTTTGGTGAGGTTACGTATGCGAGCAGATGTCTCACTCTTTACATGACTCGCATTCTATACTCGGAGCGAGAGCCAGATGCGTTCTTTTTATTTTTATTTTTTATTTTTTTGTGCTCCTAGGACCCAATTATTGTTTGCGCTTACCAAGTTGTCATTTCCGGCCATTCTTGAATATGCAGATGTGAGGCAACGCATTTGTGTTTCTCGCAAGTTAGCAGTCAGCAGATATTTTTTTATGAACTAGTGAAAAGTATATTCTCTCATTGTTTGCGAAGGACAGAAACCTTGATTTGCATCTTCCATTCCGCAGATGAAAGCACCAGTTCTTAGCGCACAAGCAACTCTTTTCCTTTGAGCGCCCTTGGACAATAAAACAATGATGTTCAAGTATTTTGAAGGGAAACCACCGCTGCGTTGTACTACCAGCGTTGGCACAGTCAGCTGTTTTTTTTTCGCCCCCGCCTGCATGACAGCTGTTCTGAATAACAGTCCAACTCAAGGCAAATGTGCGTCCGCTGTTGTAGCTGCAGGTGTAAATGTGCATGTGCGTCTATCAGCTTACTCATAGGTCAGAGCGCGTCGGTCCTATTGTGTAATTCTTTTCATTCTTCATTCAAGGCTACGACGAACCTCTCTCTCGCATGTTGTTGGTCGACTCAACAAAGTTGTTTTGTCGAGTGGAAGGCTCCGCAAAAACAAGGCACTCTGATGTGGAGGTCTATGACACCCTCTGGAAATTAAGGAGGATCATGGTGTTTCCCAAAGCGGAGTGGAGACATGCAGCGATTTTTAAAAAATGTAACAGACCTCACACATGGTGAGGGAAGGGGGAAAACAATCTGGGGAAAAAGTGTGCTCTTATTGTTTGTATAGCGTGCGGTGTAGACAAGGGACACGCAAACAGACAGAATATTTGAGCGTGTTGACAGGGTGGACATTTCTGGCTCATATTAGCATTCGATAAGCACATAGTGGACCTTCCACAGTTCCAGCGTCTTTGAAGAAAGACATGCTGACTGAAAACATCCGAGGCTTTGTTAATGCACCCTGTGACCCGATAACATTATAAGCTGTCCGCTGTTGTAACTGCTGTCCCTGAAAGTGTCAATGAAGGCAGTTACAGCACGACAACAGAATGGACAGGCAATTTCAGGAAAGAAAACATTCAATATGATGAAAAATAAAAAAGAATATGCAAGAGGACTCATTTGATCAAATGACATTGTGGACAGTATAACCATACAAAAACGTTTTGGATTTTGCATCATTTAACCATTTCTACAGGTGTCTGTTTGGGAGTTGCCAAAATTATACAAAATGAAGGAAACACTTTAAAATACTCATTGCAGTGTTTGGCCACCTATGCTGTGTTTTCTATGCTATTGCTAATTTATTATATTTATTCTACAAATATATTGCTAATGCTATATTTTATATTGCACTTATATTGAACTGTGTACAGTTCTTTTCTGAAACATTTATTTAGTGCAATGAAACACTTTTGTCCTCCCCCCCCCCAATTGTGCTGCTGTAGACTGCAAATTTCCCCAGTGTGGGACAAATAAAGGTTATCTTATCTTATCTTATCTTATCTTATCTTATAATAAGATCTCAGAGTTTCATTATTCCGTGACGTTCTCATGATGACTATGATGACACCAAAGGAATTTTACAATGAGGTTGCTGGATTATTTTAGGAGAAGTGCTCACTCAGATTTAGACAATTCTGTGAACTTTTTTTGGAAATAGGCCTTTTGCGTGGATGGATGGATGGATGGATGGATGGATGGATGGATGGATAGCGAGACTTTTTCAATCTAAGTAAACAACAAACCAAATGATGGTGTTTCTGCATGTGTGCTTCAGGATATTTGGCGGACGAGCGCTTGCCTAAAATATGGCCTTCCGAGAATCCAATCGTTATTCACCAAGGGGACCCTCTTCATCTCACATGCAGGTAAGTTCCCCAAAAATCCCAAGTCCATTGAAAATGTAGCAAAATGTAATAGTCTTGTGCTCAGTGACAAGACCGTGTTGAAAATGTCCTTTTTTAGGCTTGTTCTATGGCCCAAAAAAAAAGGGCCCCAGGGAAATGACTGAGACAAGGCCGTAGGGCAAATAGCTTCAATGACACTGGAACATTTGATGGCGGTCCAACATTTATCAGTCTTGAGGGTTCCTGGGACCGCTCGTATCTCTGAGCCTTCATCATTTTGCAGGGCCGCAAGGAATGTCCAAGAGCATGTACAGTATCTCTGTAATGCAACGCTTCCCTATAAGGCCGTATGCTTGGACAGCTGTCCTATATTTTCTGGTCTTCTGTCACTGGATGAGAGAGGCGAGAGGTTGTTTGACCCAAAATTCTGTGGCCGTGGTATGCCAGACATGTTTGATGTTCCTCTGGGATGCCTTTAATGAGAATGTTAAAAGTGGGTACTTGTGTGGAAGGAATGTGTGAGCTCGAGCACGCCGTTTGAAAGAAACACATTCCCATGTGAAAGTTCACCTTATCAGATGACTCGAAATCAAGCAAAAGCTGTCTCAGGGGGCCTTAATTCCCTCTAGAGCAGATGCTGATGCTGCCATCCTGAACTAAAAGGCGTGAAAGTTCATTGCCAGCTGTGGCACTGCTCCTTAAAATAGATCGCCGTCTGTAACGTGTTAAGGATTCCGACGTGAGTCTTTCTTTCGACGAGTTGCTCTTACATTCGGTTTTAAGAGGTGACCGGATACAAAAATTGCTTCTGTCCTCTACCAGGGGGCATGGCCAGCTGCACTGGACACTTCCAAAGCCGATGGGATCCCGACGTCTCATTTCTTGGGAGGGCATGAAAGTGCAGCGGTGTGATTCCAGACATGCGCTGCACTGCAGCAAACTGACAATCACACACTTGAATGCCAGTCACACTGGGGAGTACAGTTGCGGTTACTCCAGAGGGGGGTCCAACCACGTTGCATCCACATACGTCTACGTCACAGGTGAGATGTTAATAATCAGAAAAAGTGATTGACAGCCCTTGAAAGCCTTAAAAAAAACATTCAATACTGGCATTATTCCCACAAGTCAAATAAACAGTGGTAATTTTCCACCATGAGAAAGTCAAGTCCGAACCGTTGCAGGGATAAGAATCGTTTCTTGAATTGTTTTCTTTGTTGGGAGGTTTGTCCGTTTGTTTTTGTCAAAGTCATGTAAGAGCCCCGATGAAAGAGCAGTGTGAGGTTCTCACAGGGCGATCGGGATCTGCTGACGCCAGTCTAGAGCCTCACGGTGTTGAATGGTGCTTCTTGACAGACACAATGTAAAGCGCGCGTGTGTGTGTGTGTGTGTGTGTGTGTGTGTGTGTGTGTGTGTGTGTGTGTGTGTGTATTTCCCAACCTTATAGCAAAGAAAACAACTGTGATATGCCCCATCAAATCCTATGAATTACCATTTTGCCCAAGCATATTTCATAACATTCAAGCACATGTGCTATGAACAGTTAACACTTGGTTAAGAATAACACACTAATTTCACAGTATAACACAGTATTCTGATAAATATTGTGTTTGGAATGCAAGTTAAATCCACTGGTTTTTAGCATGTCATGGGGCAGCCATTTTGCCACTTTCTGTCCACTGCAAATGACATCACAGGTGCTCGGGGCTCAGGTAACGACCTGTTTTCTGAAGCTGAGCCATGATTGACATACAAATACAGTCGTGCACTGTTCAAATAAAACAATAGATGCAGTGTAAAATTACCATAGCACCCACTGTTCTCGATGGTAATATACTATAATTAAAAATACAGTGGTACCTCTACTTACGAAATTAATTGGTTCTGGAAGAAATTTCTTAACTAGAAAATTTTGTAAGTAGAGACACGTTTCCCATGTAAATGTCCTAATTCGTTCCATGTCCCGCCAAAATCTGGACATAAATGTTTCCGAAAGCATCAAAATATGTAACAAATACATGTTACAATTAGATTATTGCACAATAAATGAGAGTTGTGCATACCGTAAAAAACAAAGAATAAAGATTAAAAAGTCTGGTCATTTAACTTTTAACTGCGTCCTCATCGTTTTTTTGCCCTCTTTAATTCATGTTCTCTCTCAGAAGTGGATTTTTTGTAAAGAACTGAACCAAGTGGTTTGCTTTTGTCGGCTTTTAACAATCCTTCGAAAATGTCCAAGGCAGACATCAGCATAGTGAGCGATCGCCCGACTGGTCAACACTTTCTCTGGGTGATTCACATTTACGTAAAACTATCAGAACACCTCATGGCCGGAGGGGCGAATGACGATTATGCTGCATAGACACATATCTATTTATCTATCTACACACACAAACACATACGGTAGAAGTCCCTCTTAGCCAATGGGATGCCAGGATGATGCTCTGTAATAGCTACTGGCAGAGCAGCTATAAGTATGTTGCATTCAGGAAACTCGGAGCTGCGAGTAGCAACCCATCCTGTATTTTTACCTTTCGTATCTTGAAATTTCTTTCGGAACAAGAAGCAATATTTTCCTGTAGAGACGTTTTGTAACTTGAAAATTTCGTATGAAGAGACGTTCGCAAGTAGAGGTACCACTGTACAGGACTATACTGTGAAATTACAGTAGGTGCATTGTTACATTCATTTATTATCTGCACCGCTAATCTTCACAAGGGGCGCGGACGTTCAAGAGCCTATCTAAGCTGACTTTGGGGGTGTAGGTTCACATCCTGAAACTGGTCGCAAGGCAGACACGGAATTGCCCGTTATTTTACAACAAAACTCTTCATGTGATTGCACGGGAAGCCCTAGACGCTGATTGTGGTTTCCTGCTCGAGCTACTGTTTCGCAAAGTATCCCTTCGAAAACAACACATGGAACAAGTTAGCGTTCAAGCATTGTTCCAAAGGAGATTGTGCGAGGCAGGACAAGGAGTACAATTTTAGTTCGGAATCAGACAGTTTTCCTTGGATTTGCTTGAAAAGTCCGTGGACAAATAAGCAAGCAACACAATTTTGTGATATTTGACCAGGCAGACTAAACAAATTAACCTTTTGAATGTGTTTCCTGATGACAAAGTCACGCAGCCTCCTGTGCCTTTGTTTAGTCTGACGGCCTTTTCACAGTCGTTCAGCTGTTTATTACATCATACAATAAACCCCAGTTTAAAAACATCCAAAAAGCAAAGCATTTTTTTCGTCACGTCTGCCTTTCAAATCTAGAGATTTGCATCCTTTTTCTCCCCTTCAGATCCAGAGCAGCCATTTGTGGAGCCCCATGATCAGACACCTTACGTCCTGTTCATCCACAGGGATCAGTCCAGCGTTGTGATTCCTTGCCGTACTTCGTCTCCCAGTACTGTTGTGACACTAAAACAGGTAAGGCCCCCCCCACCCCCCCCCACACACACACACACAGGCTCATATTCACACAGATTATCAGCCATGTCGGTCGTGGTAATCTGCAAAGGTTGAATCAAGGCAAACTGGGCTGTTCTTGTTTTTTGAAGACAAATTCATTCGCCTCGTTCAAAGGAAAGATCGGCTCTTAGGAGTCGTTTTGATCACCGACCGATTGATATATGAAGGTTCTTTCATAACCCCAGTGAAAACAGCAACCATCACACTGTTGGCGAACACTCGAATGGACGACACACACGAGGCATAAATAGAGGTACTCCATACCTAAATTTAAAACTGAAGAAGCGTTTTGGATGAAAGGTGAAACATCTTCAACAAAGGAGAACAGTCCACTTGCCTTGAATCAACCTTTGTGGATCTATCAAAGATGCATGATTTTATTACTTATGAATTCACATATTCGGAATCGTGCGGGGGAAAAAACCCATTGCTCACTTCAAAAACATCTTTCACGATCACGATCGGTAGGAACAACAACAACAACTGCAACTTTGTAGGGGACCTTCTCTGCCTTTTCTTGCTGCTCTCAATTACGCTGCAAGTCTTCCAATAGATCTTACACGTGTGGTACAACGTGGTGCTACACTGAAGGCACACAACTCTAAATTTGGAATTGCCTGTGTTCACCAATAACCCCCTCCCCCCCACCTCCCCCGAAAAAACCCAAACAACTTTAAGGATCTGTGAAAAAGTGGGAGCGCGAACGATAAACCGCAGTACAGCGAGGGTTCATTGCACAAATCTTTGGAGCATTTTTACTTTTGTCACTTTGTGGTTCCCACAAAACCAGTCTTAAAGAAACACAGAAATAAGCGTCAGGGGAAACTAAGGGAGTCAGTCTGTCTGCTTCCTGTAAGTACAGGAAGGTGGTCCAAGAGTGTTTTTGCTCAGAATAGAATCTCCCGCTAAATTTGGCCCATTCAGGAAATACAAGACAAAACCTGTACGCACTGTGTCCAGTCACAGGAAACAACAAGGTAACCTACCCGATGGACTCTTAACTTTTGATACCATTTTCCTTGGATGCCACAGGAAGAGTAGTCCTGTGAAACCTCTGAGCTTGTTGGTGCTCGGTACCACTCAGTTGCAAAGCTGCCAATCACGGCGCTATTTGTGGCACTGATTTACCACTGCGTGACTTTGTGCCCACTTGTGGACAAACAAGCTGTCTTGAGATGGAACAGATAGTGGTGGTGTGACCTTCCTGCCATTGGTAAATCAATGGTGCTCCTCCTTCCTGCTCCCTTTCCTTCCTTCCCTTGCCTTTTCGTCCAGCCTGATTTCTGGCATCACAACAAGCAAGAGCAAGCACTTACAGTACAGACTTTTTTTTTTCAAAATCATACAGTGAACCCTTGTTGATTAAATAAGCAATTACAGGTGAAAATCTGTGATAGAGCGAGACTCCATAAAAACATTTAAATAGTTTTACCTCCTCGACATGCTTAGAACACATTTAAATTTGTTTAAACGCACTGAAACTGTCACTCCCAGTTGACGTTGACTGATTTCAGCACATAAAACATTCAGTATTTAAACACCAAAATGTTAAACCAAGCAAGACATATGTTTTATTTAACAGCACCAAGCTTAATGCTAGAATGCAACTTGCAACCTCACGGATTGGCGAATAAAAACGTGCGTTTTGGTGAGGGTAATTCTAACAACTGCAACCTCAACACACCTGGAGCAGCAAAGCATGCAAACAGAACAAAAAGGAATGAACCACCATCAATGTAACCACCAAAATGGTCAACCAAACCGTCTTTCGGTTCATCATACTTAGTGTTTGTCAAACAAACGTCTGCCAGCTTAATGCTGACATCTCATGTGAAATGTCATATCACCTTGATTTACAGCTGTCACCCTCCTCAGAGAAGATTGACAATGAATGGGACCCCAAAGTAGGCTTCAGAATTCCCTACAGCCCCGAGACTGTGTACGACATGTTAATCTGCTCTGCCGTCGTCAATGGTCAGCAGTTTAGCTCCATGTACATCCCCAAGAGATTGTGTGAGTGTTTTGTCTTTTTCAGACAAATTAACTAGGAAAGACTGGTCTGAAGGAGGTGTCTGAGTCTCTTTCTCTCTGTCTTTCTCTCACTCTCTCTCACATTGACAGCACTTTTTCTTGAGAATGTCACAATCACCCCGGAGCGGGTCAGGGTGTTGGTTGGCGACACACTCTTCCTCAACTGCACCGGAGTGACCACCTTCGATGAAAGAATCAGCTTTACGTGGGATTTTCCGAGAAAGAAAGTAAATGAGACACAGCCAAACTGCAGCTTAGAGGGATTTAATGTGCTCATGGGATTTTTTTTTCCTGCCTTCAGGAAAACCGCCATTTCACAAACAAGACCAAAGACAGCACCGCTCTTGAATTTACAATGAGCAAGGCATTAGTCTTGCCCAACATTTCAATGGAGGACAAGGGCTTGTATCGATGCAAAGCTGAGATTGCACCCACCAAACATAAGAATGCCACAGCGAAGGTCATCGTCTACGGTGAGCACGTGCCAATGTTTGACTCAAACTTTTAATTGTACAATGAATCCACCTTTATCTCTGGAGATATGTTCAAGTCCGGTGGGAATTCGTGATCAAGAGCGACCGTGTACATCACATATCTCAAACTCAAGGCCCCGGGGTCCAGATGTGGCCCGCCACATCATTTTAAGCGAAAGCAAATCAAAGATGACAACTTTGACACTAAAATGTGTATCAAAATTTGCATATGTAATACAGTCAAACCTCGTTTTTCGAACGTCTCTGTTCTCGACCACATCGGTTTTCGACCAAAAATTTTGAGGGTTTTTTTGTCTTGGATTACGACCGAAAATCGGTTCTCGACCAAACACGAAGTGACGCTTCCTCGGGTAGACAAGGAAGTGACGCATCCTCGTGTAGCGTTCCACTGTGAGGAGGTGCGTTCAATAAAGATTTTTTTATTAAAGAGCGTGGTTTCGGTTTTCGAACAAATCAGTTTTCCCACAGCCTTCTGGAAAGGATTATAGACCGAGGTATGACTGTAAATCAGTGACATATTGTAAGCATTTTCTTGTTACCAAACCCCTCATTACAGTTACTTAAGCAATAGTTGAATAAAACGTTATTCTTGACTACTTTATATAGTTTCAGTCATCACAGCCCTCCAAGAGAAATGGTAATTATAATGTGGCCCGTGACAAAAATGATTTGTTTTTTTACACCCCTGGCTGTACATGTTTTCAGAGAGTGTTCCGCCAAACACTCTCTTCAAACACTTTAAAAAGTGAAATGGTAGACTTGATGCCTAAAATCACCAGAATAAGAAATGTGCTTGCTTCAAGTTGCATATTTGTCACCCCCAGTCAAACTTTACAGTAAAACTGACACACAAAACAGAACAGAATTAGTTGTTGTTTATTCAAACAACATACCGCAATGTTGTCCACTAGCTTAATGCTAACATGCCTGGTAGCTTAATGCTAACAAAATAAAAAAAGAAGAAAAAAATACCACCAAAACATAATTGAGCTATTAGAAATTAGCATACGGTAAAAATAAAGCCTCTAACAACTGCTAAATCAACACACATGCAGCAGCAATACGGTATACGACTATTTATGTGTTTCTTATTTCAACTGTGGAAACGAATTTTACTGCAGCTAAGTAGGAAACCTCTGCTTGTTCATGATAGGTTTTCCAGTAGACGTGGTACGACACTGAAGCCACTCAACTCTAAATTTGGACTTGCCTGTTGACTGTGAAAATACATTTTCAATTGATATGCGTTATTAGGGGCTACGGTGATGAACCGCGATATGCTGAGGCTTTACTGTATTCGATATGTTGCCAACTTCTAATATGTTTTGTTTCAGAGCACCCTTTCCTCAACATCTCACACAGGCACCAGGCTACAGTGGTTGTCAGGGAGGGCAGAAAGAGGCTAGTGTTCGAGCCCAAGGTTAATGCACTGCCACTACCAGATACGTTGACATGGCAAGTTGTGGTTTCTACACATAAAAGTCGAATGCCACCTCGCTTGTTTTCCTAGAATTTTGATTTGTTTGACCCCCAGGTACAAAGACGGAGTCCCCATCCTGAAGAATTCCACCTGCTACAAGATTTCCGGTTACAACTTGATCATCTCTGATTTGCAGCAGAAACACGATGGCGTATTCACCATAAGCCTCGGAAACCAAGCCCATCGCCTGTACCGGAACCTGAGCTACACGTTGGAAGTTGAGGGTAATCTGCTACTACTACACTGAACTGGAAAAGAAAAATAACTGTACTGATACTGTAAAAGACAAATATATTTTTTAATTTATTTTTTGGTCTATTTATATTCCATTTATTTCAATGGTCTCCAGTAGTTAAAGATCTCTATGTTGGCTAATGAGTAAAGTTAGCTCGTACACGTTAGCCTAGCCATCATGTTAACCATATGCTTTAAAACCAAGCCCATGATAACTCAAAGAACATTTTACATTTTGTGTTCACAAATGAATTCATTCATTCATTCATTCATTCATTCATTCATTCATTCAGCTCCGGTTTCCTCCCACATTCCAAAGACATGCATGGTAGGCTGATTGAGCACTCTAAAATTGTCCCTAGGTATGAGTGTGAGCGTGGATGGTTGTTCGTCTCTGTGTGCCCTGCGATTGGCTGGCAACCGATTCAGGGTGTCCCCCGCCTACTGCCCGGAGACAGCTGGGATAGGCTCCAGCACCCCCCCCCCCAAATGAATTCAATCGCCTCGATTTGCTTCCGTCAGGTGGACATGGAGCTTTTGAATGCTAATATTTCTATCACTTAAGTCATAAGAGGAACTGTATACAATGTAACGATATCCCTGTTCTCATATTCACCATTGAAGTCGTTTTGGTCATCATCTGCTGCTTTTGTGAGTAGCAGAGTAGGCAGAAGGTGATTTCATCTTGTCAGTCCTCCAGCATTACTTCAAACAACAATTTCTTCTGATTTCATTTTGTCCCGAGGCGTAAGAAATGTGTTGATGGGAAATCAGAGTAAAAGTATACATTTGATTACTTAATTACAGCAACAAAGTATTTGTACTCCGTTACATTACAAAAGTGACTGGACGGCAGGTAGCAGCTTTAGTATGAGAGGAATTTGTGTGCTTGTTGATTCCAGAGAAAGATTAACGTCAGTGCCATGGCAGCTGTTGTTGATTAGGGGGGCTCTTTAGGAGGGCCGTGGCGTAGAGTGTAAACGGGGCCTGGCTGCGATCTGCAAACTCAAGCGCTCCAGACCCCCCCCCTGGGGTCACAGCAGCCTTTGTTTGCATTTTCACCACTTGTACATTGTACAATACATCAAGAAATGTGCTGCTTTTATACTCACAAATGTTGTCAACATGGCCTGTGCGGGGCTTGTCGAAAGCAACATCGGAGATTTGGGGGGGCTGAGTGAACCCCCATTTATTGCAGGGGATATGTTGAACACCCACTGCGAAAATAGATAGGTTAGTAATAGGTTAATGGAAATTAGCATCGATGTTCAAGTAATTATATATCAGGATGTCATTTCATTTTGAGTATTGATCGATACTAACCCCCTGATCAAGTTCCTCTGCGATTCGTGACAAAGGAAAGAAGGAAAGAGCAATCTTACCATTACACTAATATACTGTCATAGTTGGATTAACCTTGGATTGACTGGTCATTGCTGGTGTGTGAGGCACAAGAATGACATCAGAGAAAAAAGCGACAGTTGTTGAGAAGCTACATTATTGTCGCGAAAGAGCTTAACTAAAACCCCACACATCAAAATAATGAGATGCAGTAGGCTTGTATCGTACGGTAGATGTTTTTATGTCACACATTTTTTAATTTGTTTTAATTTGTACCCCCCCAAATAATTATATATATATTATCATATCATATTGAAAATGACGTGTGATCAGCGCCAATTTCTCATTTCATGATCAATTTGGGACAAATCTTACTACAAACCTTCTAAAAAATGACTAGATTAACACACGCTTCAGCAACACGTACATCGATGCTCTGTCGCACGTGTCCTTCTTACGGTCATGAGCATGACTTAGTGTGGGAGACTGCAAAATGATTTCATAGCATTCTGCAGATACCAAAGTGCCAAAGATGTGAAGGAAACATTTATAGTGTCCCATGTCACATCACCAAAATATATTGGAGTGACATAAAATGAAGTGTACAAATAAACACTGCCGGGAGGAATTCTGGTTTAGATTTAGAAACTATGTCAACATCGTTTATCAGATGTTGAGCATTGACAAAATAAAGCAGACAGTCAGAGGTGGCAAAAAGTACTCACATTCTATACTACAGTAGAAGTGGATGTGTTAAAAAAAAGTATAAATACTAACTCAAATCCTATACATAATTAAGAAGTATAAGTATTTGTATTTGGTTGCTTTCTTCACAAATGACAACGCAACCTAAAAAAAAAAAAGACGCAAATAGAGAAAAGGTAAAATAGAGCAATCGAGTATTTGGACTTGGTTATGTCCCACCTCTGCAGACAGAGAACATGTTGGTGGCAATGATGCTGCTGGGCTGGCCACAGCGAGGGAGATTTATGTTGTCGGTTCAAGCTGCGAGAGCGGTCAAAGTTTACGCCACAACGTCAGAGGTCAGGCGAGGATCTTTGTACGTTGCAGATTAAAAAGCTTGTGTCGACTCACTCTACAGGGCCGCGGATAGCAGGCTTGCCCATCATCCAGCCATTCTTCCCCTCTGCATCATGTCTACAGGACAAATGGTGTCAGTGGCACCGTCTTCACGGCTATCCATCATGACTGTCGTTGCTCATTAGAAAGACATTATGAGATTCCGGCAGTGGATCGGGCTGAGAGGGGTGGGGGGCAACGGGTCTTGTACACCCTGAACTGGTTACCAGCCAATCATAGGGCACAAAGGACAATTTGGAGTGATCATATAACCTACTCTGCATGTTTTGGGAATGTGGGAGGAAACCGGAGGACCTGGAGAAAATCTACACAGGCACGGGAAGAAAATGAAAACTCCACACAGGAAGGCTAGGGCCCAGAACCGAACCCACGAACACTGTGGCCGGACAGGCTAACCAGTTGAGACCGCGGCGTTGTAGTTAAACACATGAAAAGAAAAAAATGTACATAAGACAAAAGTCAAAATTTCAGCTTGGTATTAGCAGTGAGAAAGCAAAATGTTTTTACTGTGATACAAAAATCATAATAATTAAGCAAATTATTTTTAAGATGAAAATTCTTATTTACAATATTCATATATAAAATAGATTTCCAATTAAATGTAATTTGTCAAGTTGAAATTTGCAATTACAAATTTTAAAATGCATGTGACTTTAAAAATCTCTTCAAAATGTATTTACAATTGTAATGTCTAGCATTTATTCTTACATGTGTTACAGGTTCTCGTGTTCATTTTTATTTACAATTTTAAAATGTGTGGCATTTTTTAAATGATTGCCTGATATCTTGTATGATTTCAATAAAAAGATTGACAATGTATTCTGCCAAATTATCTTGTCGGAATACATTGTCTTTACAATTGAAAAAAATGTACAGCAAATCTAGTAGCATTCAAATTTTAATCAAGCACTTTAAAACCACCACCTCTGCATACTAAATGCTCTAAATAAAGTTTGAAAAAAAATCAGACATCTAAAAATAAAGACAGTTAAGGGAGCACTCTAAATTGTCCCTAAGTGTGAGTGTGAGCGCGGATGGTTGTTCGTCTACGTGTGCCCTGCGATTGGCTAGCAACCAGTTCAGGGTGCACCCCGCCTACTGCCCAATAACAGCATCGCCGTGACCCTCCTGAGGGTAAGCGGATTAGAAAATGGATGGATGGGTGACACATTTTCAAAAAGTGTTTTGTTTCTTTTATTCTCTCAGTGAAGCCAAGTATTTCCGAGTCAGAGTTTGCCCCTGTGGACATCCAGCCCTACATGTTTGGCAAGCGCCACCAGCTGACCTGCACTGCCTCCGGCAGACCCGCACCACATATCACCTGGCTCTGGCAACCTTGTCACACAGACCCGGTCCTCAAACAGTAAGTGCTCGTCATTCTCGGTGCCTTATCTCGCAGGGATGCTGCAAAATTGCTACATCTCAACGCTTAATGGGCTCTGGCAATAAGCTGCCGTCTGTTCTCACTCTCCTGCTGTCAAGAAATGGGAGTCTGTTGTATACTTTCAGGAAACAAAAAGACCCGTTTGGATATTTCCCCAAATAAAGCTGTTTGTCACTCCCAGTCGAACTTTGCTGTAAAACTGCCATGTAAAACAAAAAACAATTCAATGGAACATTGTGCGTTCAAAATCTTCACCCAAATCGTATTATTTCCTCTTGCAAATGCCTACTAGATTCTTGCTAAGATATAATGCATAACACCGTCGAAAGAATAACAGAGATTAGCAGAGATGTGACACCAGTTATAAATCTTCAAATAACTGCTACTTTTGACAAACATGGCACACAAAACAGTTTTTTTTAACTGACCTACTTATTTAAACATACATCGTCTCTGCTCTGTAAAAAAATGTTTTGAACTACTCCGGCTATGCTGCATTCATTTTGGCCTGTAAGCCACCAACCTTTTTGAAATTGAAAGCTACAAGAGGAATTATGGCCGGTGAAGAACAAAAAAGAAGGTTGGCAGGATTCTTATTTTTCTCTCCAAATTTGTGGAAATTACCTTTAATCGTTGTATTAGGATATTCGCATATAGGAAGACGTGGATCATTCTTGATTATAACAATGCCAGTGTGCTATTTTTGAAAACCGCAAACTACTCATGTGGTCCTTCGGGGGGCTAACTGGTGCCCGCGGGCGCCACGTTGGTGACTCCTGCTCTAAACTTTCCATAGATGTGAATGTGAATGTGTTGTGAATGGTTATCTGTCTCTATATATGCCCTGTGATTGAATTGGCGACCAGTCCAGGGATATGCGGTGTAATGGATGGATAGACATGGTCCCCACATGCTGTGCTCATAACATGTACACAAAACAGCAACCTAGACAAAAGTAGAGATGATGAATGGATGTACGTCTACACCCATTAGGAGCAAAAAAAAATTAAGTTGTATAATTCAGTTTATGCGGAATCTCAAGTAAAAAAAAAAAAACAAAAAAAAACAACAACACCACCACATCTCCACTGTCTAAATTCACTCAGAACACAGCACATTAATCAAAGTAAAGTAGCCCCGGAGAGGTGCCCTCTCATTTGAGGTCAACGCCTTCGGATTCCAAAGAGGAAACAGTAGGGAGATATATTACCGCTGATTCCCTCAGTAATTCTTCGTGTACGATGAGTGACTGCTGCTGAATACCAGCCTGCTAGTGAACCCACAAACAAGATGAACATTCCCCGAGATCCCGGCCGCTCTGTGACAGCGGGAGACCTGCGAGCCGTAAGATCAGCAAAACAATAGGCCATTAGCCTCGGGTTATCAGGACCCGGCACCATTAGCAAAAACAACAGTGCGTGAGTGAAGAGGGGACGTCTCACTTATTCCCGGAAATACTAAGTTTCATTATGCTTTTAGCAAGGTGGGGCGGAGGTGGACGGGGGGGGGGGCATATAATGTGCGGGTCAAGTTTAAAATAGTTTTAAATCTAATTAAACAAAATGTACATTGAAATATATTAGAAGGTCTGTTCTGGGGCCGCCACCCCCTCATATAAATAGATGATTTCCCCTCCCCTCACTTAGTTTTATCATTAGCTTTATTTTTTTTCAGAATACAAGTTATTTATCAGATGTGAAATTAAAAAAAAGATCACAATAACTATTGTGAGAAAACTCATCTTTTTTTTTAAATGCACAGTAGTACCATGATTTAAAAGTTTAATCTGTTCCCTCATCAAGCTTACAACTGAACTTCATTGCATGTCAAATAAATGTTCCTATTAATTCATACCAGCACCCCCAAAAACTATTTGTGTTACCTTTTCATCAAAGAAAAATAGCATTGTTTCGTAAAAGAGAAATACTGTACATGAAAAAATCTTAAATATTGATAAATATGAAAACAAAAAGCAAAATACAATGTAAAGATTTATTTGCTATGTGTAACGAAGCCAAATTTCACACATAAACACACTGTACTATTTGTGTGTGTGTGTGTTTAAGATACATTCAGACTCCAGTTTGAGTGAAGAGAACAAAAAAGAAGAGCGACAGTCACCCATGTTCAGTCACACACTTGAATACGAAATGAAAACACTCACAGGGAGCATGGAGAAGGCTGAACTAATTGCGTGGTGAACAAGCCAACCTGACTGACTCTCAACTCTGGGTGTCACTCAGTAGGCCACACCCTTTATATTAAATTTTTATTTCACTTCGCAAAAAAAATTTGCCCCCACTCTAGTTTTTATTTTGTTGATCATAAATAACCTGTGTGAGGGTTAGGCAAACGAGAATTAATCAAGATCTTGCATCTGTTGGAGAAGTGTCTGGACTGTAGCCACTCTAGCCTGCTGGGTGGTGAATCGTACACAATGTTTGTTTTATCAAGACTTGACCCTGCAAGTGCTCGACACTGTAAATTCATTCAAGATCATATCACATCTTTGGACAGAGGGGAAACAATCAATCTGAGGAAGCTGACAGTAGGCTGATAGGCGCAAAGTGTACTACAGAGGTTTCCAAACTCTAACCGATGGCTGCATTAAGGGGAAAAGAAAAAAAAAATCAACATTCAGAATGCTGATATGTTCACAAATTGGAACCTGATGCAGAACAGATGGAAAAGAAATATGAAAGTCCATCCTTGATTTTCAAGCCCATTTATTTTCCCTTTTGCTTTTGACAGTAAATCGCCGCTTAATTTAATCCAGAACTCAATGCCGCCTACGTTGTCACAAATGGCCCACAAGCCAGATTTTGTTCACACCTGCTGTAAAAGGTCCCGGGGTGTCATTGTGGGTTGCCAGGTTGCAAAGTTATCAGCGGTCCCCTGTTTGACTGCCAAGGTCTACGCATCAGCCTTATCTCCTTGGAGCAGATCACGCTGGCGTTTCCTGTTGGAGGTGACGCACAGCCAGGCCCTTCCTGTCGCTCGGGCCGTTTCCTCCTCGGCCTTTCGTCTCATCAGGTTGATTGTTTGCCACCGCAGGCGGCGACGGCTTTGGAGGCTTGAGAGTGGGCTAATCTAAATTTGCTCTCAGCTTTATGGCCAAGGATAGTTGAAAAGCTGTTTAAGCATTTATTCCGTACAGTTGGAACCCAGCTTAAGATCCATGGACTGTCATGGTCCGCAAAGTTCAGGACAGAAGCGGACTCTAAAAAACGCAGTCCCAGAAAAGTACATTAAAAAATATTTATTTATAGAAAAGGGGGCACGAAGCCGACACACTACAAATAATGACGCTGGTAAATGAGAGAAACAATAGACGCTTGCAAAAGGCAAGGAATACATACAGAATACAAACGAAAATAGCTTGTCTCAATAGGATAAGAGAACCAAATGACGACAAATGCAAACCGAGAAGAACTTACTGAAACCAAAATGACAACTTACTAGAAAACCGAGAGCAAAAAACCCCCCAAAAACAAGGAACGGGAAAAACAGAGAAGATCAGGCGCGTGTATATGGCCTTGTCCAGTGGTTCTTAACCTTGTTAGAGGTACCAAACCCAACCAGTTCATATGCACATTCACGAACCCTTCATTCGTGAAAAATGAAAAATTTGACTTTTTACAAATTCCAGACATAAAAAAAAACACATTTATTAAAAACAGAAAAAAGTAAATAAAATTTCATGGCCAACGTTTTTTCAAATTGTATGACGTACTATCACGACAGTCACACGGTGACTACTGAGCGAACTAAATTTCCCACTGATGGACAAGCAATGTCATGTGAACATCTGCAGCCAGTGATGGCCAAGCGGGCGTGTCATAACTAATTGACATCTTGAGTCGGGTCTGTCTCAACCTCCATGGCAGAGGCTTCGTCGAACCCCTGAGACCGATTCACCGAACTCCTAGGTTTGATCAAACCCTGGTTAAGAACCACTGGCCTACTCATTCTACTTGTGCACAGACTTGCCTTAGTAGTTGCGTACAAGCGCATCGACCTGAAGTGGGATACCAACAATATGAAATGATTGCTCAAATGGTAATACGGTCAGCCATTTTGATCAATTATTACATTTCTTTGAAAATGACGCTACCAGTAGGTCACACGGGTCTAATCGTGTTTCTCCTGCAGCGTAGTAGTTTACTAGTAAGGTTGAATTGCGCACTAGTATGCCAAAACTGGCACTCGGAGTGGGAATATGACTTGTTTGACACACTTGTTCTTCTATTACACGGAATTCACTTCCTCGTGAGGACAAAGACCTCACCAGCAGCACATGGAGCCAAGATGGATGTCAAAGAAACAATGCTCAATAGGACAGGCCGATACTCTCTCTGCATAGTCTCTGCGCGGTGACAGCTGTGAAGCTATTATAATGAAATACAATCACATAACTACTCCGCTGGTATTCATTCCATCTGGGCAAGCGTTTAATGCAAATATTGGACATGGTATATTGTTCGGCGCTTAACACGTACATTTGTTTTTCTTCATACTTGCAGTGTGACATGATAGCCATTTTTACGGCCATTGTTGCCTCTCTCGCAGATGCATCTCGGAGCCAACGGTGGTCACCGTTATGGAAAAGGGAAATGTCGGTAACAGAATCGAGAGTATAACGACCAAGCCTGAAATGGTTCAAGGAAAAAACAAGGTATGCCTTTGTTGCAGTGTTTTGGGGTTTTTTTTGTCCCATTTGAAATATTGTTGACAGCAAGGTTTTTATGAGCACTGGTACTGGCCAATATCAAGACAATATCCAATGGCAAGGTCTGATTCAAGTGGAATTCTTCCACGAGGAGCACATTAAAGTCATATTCCTCATCTGAAAGGAATAAATCCTTTCCAATTCGCTTCCAATGAATGTGACGCGTAACTCTTCCATGAGCAACTGTGACCAAAACACATGAAAATGCGCTTCTATGGCAGTCGCTTTTGAAGAAATTAAATCACTTGAAATTATTTATTCCTGGAGGGAGTGACCAGGAAAATGGGACATAGGTTGTTGATGTTGTTGTTGCTTTTTTTGGATTGGCAGGCAGAGCCCTAAATGTGAAAATGATTAAATTGTTTTTAAACTGCAGACTGACACCGAATTGGTGCCATTTGCCTGTTGTAACGCTCCCAAAGCGAAAATGACATTTGTGTGCTTTTTCAACTCTGAATCCGATAATATACACATCGTACGATTCAAAAATGTGTCATGGCCAATCTCGGGCAACTTTGTGATTTATGCCACCATTTTATTGGACTGAAACTCCTCATTTGAGTAACGGGAGCGAATTTTAGCATCGAGGTGGCAATCATTACATTTATGCTAATGCTACATAACGAATAAAATACGTTAGCGTTCACAATCAACTAAATAGCTTGTTGGCAGTGAAAAAATATACCTTTCAAAAACTGTTTACGTATGTACATTCAATTGTTTATGTGCAGACAGTCCACCACTTGCTTATTGAAATGTGATGAAGGCTGAAATAAAACAAGCCATAATCAGATTGAGGTAAACAAATGACTGTATGTCTTTAGGCTGTAATGTCATTTCACGAATCTAACTAATTCCATCATGTAAACCCAAAATGAGAGAGAAGAAAATGACCCAATATCTGTTCGCGTCTTTTCACCTCAAACATAATCAAGAGCAGACTTGACTGCATCGCATGCGTCTTTCCATAGAATAAATATTTTGGATCTTGAGTCCAACTAGGTCATGAAAACAGAAAGAATTGGGGGGTCTCCAATTCTCATATGTCTCTCTTATTTTGGATGAAAAGTAGAATAGCTTTTTTTTTCTTTTTACAAGGCTCAATAATTGTAAATGTGGACATTTTCACAGGGCATCGGTTCTAATACGTGGCCGTCATAAATAGTGGAGCCCCACTTGTTTACAAGTACCTGCGGCCGAAAGCGCTTGCTTTATGAGGGCGATGACTAAAGGTCAACGATAACAAGCGAGAATTTAAAAGGCGAGGGATTTGCTGGCAAATTCCTTTCTGTCACCCCACATAAATCGCGACGGCCCGTGAATTAGACGCTGGTCACAACGGGGGGCCTCCGAGCCAAGCTGCTCCCCCAGAAGGCCGGCGAGTGAAAAAGGAAGTCTGGCGGGGTGACAACCAAGACTACAGAACAGCAAAAGGACGGACTGTTTATTGCGCTTGGATGACATCATCATTATTGGACAATAATTCCATAATTCCTTGCCAGGATTTGTCTGAATTGTGTTGAATTTCACTTGGAACCTTTTAGCTGTGTGCTCAGAAGAAATGGCATGATGCTGCAAAAATATGATTATTATTGTGCTTGGATTATACTCAAAGCTTTTTTTTCTAATAGGACAACTTTGGCATACTACGTAGTAGTGCAACAACATCCTTACTAGTAGGGTGCAGGAGGCTACTATAGTACATGAAATATTTAGTTAACACCTGCACACTACTAGTAGTGCAAGCGAAGCTAAACTGATAAGACATGATAATGTCATCAATTGCAAGCAGATGTCAACACGTGCACTAGCACTAGTAACATGTTATTGTCCTACTTGTTTGCCAATGTTGTTCAACTAATGAGGACAAAGAGCATACTAGTACATGGACCTGAAGGTGGATAGCAACGATATTTAATAATTGATCAAAGGCGACTAGTAATGTGTTACACATGCCTAATTCTCGGCCCGAATTGTCTTATTTAATTAAGCAGCACAACAGGTAACTGCTCAGTTTTAATTGCATGCAAGTAGGCCAGAAATGGTAGTGGGAAATTTTTTTTTACTAGTAAGTTGTTATGCTATGCTAGTGACAAGGATGCACCAATAGAATGACCATGTCTCTTTTTTTTTTTTTTTTCCACTGCTGTCTTCCAGTACTGAATGACATTTTGGTAAACTAGGAGTAAAATTACTTGTGACTAGTGGGCTAAAAACTCAAATTCAGCCTAGTTATGGATTTTGCTTAATATTTAATTTGGCACTTGGAACCACATGAGGTCGTTGTTCATTCATGCTGCGCTGACCACTCTCCTCTTTGTTAATAGCGATTCACTGCTTTGAGGCTTTTTTTTTCTTTCCCCCTTTTACAATAATTGCCTTGTTGTTCCCATTCAGACTCGGAGCACCCTGGTGATTGGCGAAGCCAGTGTGTCGGGAAATTACTCCTGTTTGGCCCAGAATGAAAATGGCAAAAGCATCATGAGCATCCCTTTCTTTGTTAGTGGTAAGTGGTCAGTCACCCCCATACATCTTCATTTCATAATCACGCAAAATAATACGGGATGGATAGCACATGATTTTCTTGTACAATATTCTTGAGAAGTAATTATAATAACCTGGAATGAGCATGTTGAGGGTACATTGTGCAATAAAGACACCACAGGGGGGCATTAATTGAAACCACGTTCCCTTGCAGCTGAGCGGTTTCGGGGTGTAAGCGAGGCAAATCCATCCCGAGCCATATGGAGCGCCATAATGGCACACGTTAAAAAGAAAACAACAAAAAAATGCTATGAATAATTGCATTCTTTCCAGTGCAAGCAGGTCATTGTTTTTTCCCCCACACCCTTTTATCTACGAGGCCTCCACTATGAGAATTTGCATTTTATGTGCATCTGAACATTTCCAAATGTTCCCACATTAAATAATCAATTTCAGAACTGCCAGAGCAACGTAAAGTCAAATTGTTGACATGCGGGGGGAAGAAAAAAAGAATCACAATTGAAATTTTAAGGAAAATGGCTCAAACCTCACTAATTACCAGACTCCAGCATGGGAGAATTCCCAAGAGGAATCCGACTCTGGTCCAGAGGTGAGGAAGATGAGAGATGGTGGAATGCCGCTTAAAAAAAAAAAAAAAAAAAAAAAAGCGAGGACAGAATTGTAACAACAGCTGTGTTCTGTTACGGAACACAGAATGCTTCCCAGCGATGTGAATAAACAAGCACAGTCTGGTCCCCTTGGGGCCCACGTTGAGCTTCCCTGCAATTGGCTGACTGCTGCGGCACCATCAGCGACGCCGTCGTGCACCAACGTGCTTCCAATTATCGGTGATGAAACAGGAAATAACTCACATTGGACATTCCTGTCCCTGCTCTGTGTCTTCAACACTGGCCGGGACAGGAATTTGGTACCTGGGCCTTCAATGGGGGGCCCTTATCCGCCTCCTTTTAACACCGCTATCACTTCATAATTATTAAAAGAAAGCAACACAGTGTGCAACTGTGCCATGCACATCTGGAGCAGTTCATGGTCATTATGTATCTAATATCGTGACTAAAATCTAAACACGTCACTCAGCAGAGATGCTGATTATTAAACGTATGAATGCGGGCAGATCACAATAGATGCGTTTTCCCGGTTGAACTTGGCTGTGAAAGATTTTGCTCACACCAAACTTTTCATAGGACAGAAAAATGATGACATAATCAAAGGCCAGCGCTCTCTTTGTAAGGAACAACAACAAAAAATGTGATTGCTTGAAGAAAAATCTGTGAACTCCCTTTATCGCTGCGGATACCTTCCAGGTGAGAGGCCATCTTAAATAACTTCATTGAAATAGTTTTAGCCACCTCCAAGCTTGAAACTCTTTTACCTTAAATTCCCAGTTGAAGTTTTACTGTACAATGGAGACAAAGCAAAAGAGAACTAGAAATTGTACATTCAAATACTAAAATGTTCAACCAAACCAGATATCAAAATCCCACGAAGCTTAATGCTAACATACAGTACAATGCTAACAAGACAAAAAAAATTAGCAAACGAAAAAAATGCGAAGAGAAATTAGCAGTGAGATTACATTAATTATAAACCTTCAAACAACTTCTACTTTGACACACACACGGAGCAGTAACAGGTACAGAGCAATACCCGCAGGGATGTACTGTATCCTCTCTGTGGGAACGATGACTATTACTGCAGCTTAGTTGGGGACCTTCTCTGCCTCTTCTTGTTCTTAATTAGGTGTCTTCCAGTCGACGTGGTACTCCAAAAGATGATGCTTTAATGCAAAAGTAGCTGGGGTTCATTGTCTAGTTTAGATTCTGTGAGCCAGTACTAGTTTTATGAAGACCCTGGGCTGATTATATTGACATTGCAAGAGAATCTGGCTTCCATATACACATTCTGGAAGTAGTCCACCCAAGAGAAATGCTACCAAATGAGGTGACATCATCCCTCCTTGTCCCACCAGATCACCCCGAGCCCATTTCCATCCAGCCTCAGTCAGCCGTGGAGAAGGACAACATCACCTTGAGCTGCCGGGCCTCACGTTATCTCTACACAGACCTGCAATGGATGGATTCCCAGAATCGAATCGTCACCACAAACGTGTCCCGTCTCCAGCTTGACCGCTACTCAATTGCCATCTTGCTCCATTTGCGAAACGTTAGCAAAAACAGCACTGCCGGTTACAAGTGTCGAGCTTCGAAGCTGCAAAATAAGCTTGAAATCAAGTTGGCGGCTTTGAATGTGATTGGTACGTACGTACGCCTTTGCCCATTCTTTCGATATCCTACTTGTGTGTCCATAACTGGTAGACATTTTGTCCTTACCCGTTTCAGCGCATTAGTAGAATAATTAGAGTGAACTAGTAAAACGACTGTGTCTTATTGGAGAGGTTTCCGTGACTGGATGACATTTCTATGCACTAGTAGAATGATAAGGGCACAGTATTGGAATAACTAGCTACACTCGTAAGATGGCTGTTTTATGAGTGGCTATTTTTTACTATTGCCTTTCATTAAGATATGACATTTCTACGCACTAGGATAATAGTTTAAAAAACATACTAGTACTAGTTGGTACTGGTAAGCTGTCAAAGAAAATGCTCAATGCCAGTCGTCCAAATATACTTAGGCGTAGAAAAATAAGTGTGTTTCCGGTAACATGAAATTTCAGCATAGGGTCGGTAGGTCGGACAAAGTTTTTTTTTTTAATCTTTTTTTTCCTCCCTCCCTCCCTCCCCCATCAAAAACGTAAACAAAATAACCATAAAACATAAAACAAGGAGACATTGAAACCAGTGCTCGTCTGTCAAAGAGGGGAAGCTCAATTTTGGTCGACATCATAAAATGTGTCCGTTTATTTATACGCGAATTCTACTCTAGCTCCGTTTCTTTTCAAGAAAATGATCTGTGACCCTGTCATACCAACAAGGCATCTTTTCCCGGTACTTAATTAGTGTCCTACAACTATAGGAACTACAATAAAACCCACCAGAAATAAAAGATTAATTTGTCGCTAGTTGTTTGTTTACAACAAAGAGTGTCCTAAAATGATTAGGAGAAGGCTCCAGCTCAACTCGGAACAGAATGCGAGTTGAAAAAAATGCTCGCACGGATGCCTACACTAAAAGCTCGGTGATTGGCTCATTTCAATGTCAATCACTAAAAGCTCGGTGATTGGCTCATTTCAATGTCAATCGAACTGGCACACAGGCTCAGACAGATCATCCAATCGGATGCAGAAAAGCCTGGTGTCCGGTACCCTCCTACTGCTATCCAGTCCCAGAGACGCCGAACTCCGTGGGCGGGACAAAAACCAGTTTGTATCCAATGACTCGTCTCCGTTCAACGCATTGGGACAACCTACCCTGAACTTACTACCGTTTAAAGCACAGCGAAGCTGCGGTATGAATGAGAAGGGAGTCGCGTCGTAACCAGTAAGAAGAAGCTGATTCGGAGCAAAAGTTGAGCACGTTGTAGCGCATATTTAGTCAATGACATGTACACACAATTAAATTTACATTCATATATTTGATCACTTATTCTTTGACATTTTAGGGGAAGCCGAGCTTCCCTTGCAGTCCGAGAGCAATCGCCACTGATTGAAACCCCCGCTCGCCGCCAAAGGTGGCGAGAGAGTTGGGTTCCCAGCAGCTGGGTGTTACAGCCATCTCGTTACCTCTGCGTACCGCGTCCTAGACGGCCCGTGGTGGTCGTCAAATAGTTTGTTGAATCTTTTCGATACAGCAGTGGATGCTATTTTCTTAATATTATGGTGCGAGCATGCGACTGCAACACACAAAACGCGGTTTAAACTGTTGTCGGAGATCGTGGCCGCCGCCATGATTCAATGTTGTTGACAGACGACAGGGCAAACGACGCAACGTGAATATCGCGAGAGTTTGCACCAACGTAAACGCTCTAAATTCATCTTTGCTTTTATTATTTATAATTTTGTCTGTGGTTTTATTGTTCTTGTTTTGATTGTAAAGCGTCCTTAGTGTTTTGAAAGGCGCGTATAAATGAAATGTACTATTATTATTATTAAACAAAAATGTAGAAGGTTTGAAAAAAAATGCCGACCGTAAAGTTTTTCTTCGAGGTAGAAATTCTCGGTCGGTCGAGTTACCGGAAACACACTACTTTTTTTTCTACGCCTTAAGTGGTCAAAGTACAGGAGTGCTGTAATTCAAAGTGTGTTTTTGTGTCATCCAGCGAGAAAGCAGCCCTGGCTGAGTCAAAATCTCACTGATCGGGATGTGAACAGCAGCAGCATACTGATGCTGGCCTGCCTGGCTCAGGGGGTTCCTCACCCCAACATCACATGGTACAAAAACAGCATTCAGCTGGAGGAAGGCCCAGGTAAATGATGTCATCCTCTATTGTTATTATTTCTTTTTTTTTTATGTCATTCAAATAGCCTAGTAGGAACGGACAGTTATTTTATTGGCAATGGGGCAGTTATAATTGAGCCCTATGAATTCTACCTAGAACAAGTGACCACATATGATAACCAGCCAATCACACTTGATACAATGAAATATGGTGCATGAAATCATGGAAGTTCAAGCTGGCATTTTAACCACTGAACAGGACGTCACCACTGGCAAGTGTGTTTGCTATTTGGGGGCCACACATTTTCACAAGCTCAAGCACCTGATGAATAGGGCTCAGCATCTTTTATTTCAATCAGCAGTTCTGTTAAAACCCACATTTCCCGCCCGCTTGCAGGAATCACCCTGAGGAAGGACGGCGCACTGATCATCGAGAGGGTGAAGAAGGACGACGAGGGTCTCTACGAGTGTGTGGCCAGCAACAGCGAGGGAGTCGTCAAGTCCAACGCTTTGGTCACCGTGCTCGGTAAGATTTTGTGCAGTCACTGAGATCAAAACGCCGCCCTCGATGTTTGGTCAGCACAACCGCAACACAGCTCCTCTCCAATTTCAGTTTAGAGAGTTTCCCTTGACATAAGGTAAAAGTAGCAAAAGTACTCAAATGCTTTACCTCAGTACAAGTACAGACACTTTGGTAAAACAAAACTCTGGTAACAGTAGAAGTAATGTAAAGTAACTCCTTTACAGAACGTAAGTCCAAGTAAAAACAATTTCACTCTGAATTGTTTTAAGTACAAATGTAAAAAAAGGTTTACTGTCCACTATATCCTGTTTTTGATAACTTAGCAAAACCAAAACCCATCTTTATACAAATATTTTTCCTCTTTTACTTATTTTAAGAGACAATTTTCTTTGTACAGCACCATTCATACCCAACAAATATCCAAACTAATTTACATGGACAAATAATTTCAAAACAAGAACAAATTAAAGATGAAAATCAAGATAAATCCCATTATAAAAGTAGGATAATTTAAATCAAAACTACAAAATTAAAGATTACGATTACAAAGTTCTTTTTCGATTCATTAAAAAAAAAAGCCACAGTGAACATGAAAGACTGATTTAAATCTATGTTGCAGCTCTGAAGCAAACAGAGCTGCCGCGGTGTTTTTCAGAATATTCACTTTATTAATTAGTTACATACTCGGGCGAATACAGACACCTATGTTGGACTACGGTACGCGTCTTCTCAACTGCCGTTCGACTCGAGAGGCGTTCAGGGCCGCCTCTGAAAAAACGGAAATTGATGATCCCTTGACTGACGCCCAGAAAAGTGAAAACAATGCAACAAAACAGAAAATCAATTGAATAACAAACAGTCTCCTACATCTAGCCTTCATTTACAGTAACATGCTAATACTGAGAAGTAGAAAAAAAGCTAGCAATGAGCTTTTATGCTATCAAAATATGTCCCCTGATGCTTCGCTACTGTGGTGAACCTACAAACCAAAAAATGTTTAGATATATTAAGCAACGGAAAGAATACCTTCTTGTGTTTTTTTCAGATTAGATGGAAAACTTTAGGCTGGCAAGAGACAATACAACATCAAGCATTAGCATCGAGCCCAAAGGGGTCAAGTGAGCAGAATGTGCAGTGTGTTTATATGAATGGTAGTGGAATAAAAGTAAAAAGATACATATATACCTCTCAACTAATCAATCAATTAAACTGTGTGGTCATATTTGTACTTGGTTACTTCCAAACACTATGACAACATGAATTCTCTTAAGGTTTCTGATCAAGGCTGTGGCGAAGGGTTGTTACAATCAGGACGTGACCTGTGGAAATTGTTTAGAGGTCCACTAATGACGGCACAGAGAATTTGACAGCTCCACGGCTTGCAAGGACACTTGTGATTGTTTTTTTGGAAGAAGAATGAGAAGAAGGCGGCCTTCAGCTACTTTCACAAATATCCGCATGATGTTTACAGTATCTGATGTGCGGCTTTAATTGCCAAGTGTCATGCGTTTGAAGCTTTTGTTTGACTGTTTGTTAAACACACAATCGCACTGACGAGTTCAACTACTGACAAGAGTGGGTTAGCTACATTTTTCATAATGCAGGAGAGTGATTTCAAGATTTATGGCTCAAATAAAGTCCGGGAGGGTAACATCCTAGTGATTTATATGATAATGATTACACCGTCTGGATCCTGGTTTTACAGAAAGTGTGGTTTTCCTCAGATCAAGACTAGTTCAATTGATTTTGATGAGAATTAATTACATTTTTGCACGACTGGATACAGTCATAGTCTTCACTTTGATAGGTTGGATAACAGTCAGTATCCGTGAAGTTGACTGAAAGAAATAAACATGGTTATGGAAAAAAAAGGTTTAATGCAAAAGATGATAAATACTATCATCTGGCACCCAACCTTTGCTGGTACGTTGACCCACTGTTGCACAGATGAATCATCATGAACCTTTTCCAAAATGACAAATATGAAGTTAGCCCATTCAATTTGTCTGTGGCTGAGTTGTTGTTTCACTCTCTCTACAGGGGAAGAAGGGAAGCCAAATGTGGAGGTTATAATTCTGGTGTGCACGGGAGCCGCCGCCACCTTCCTCTGGCTCATGCTCATCCTCTTCATCCGCAAGCTGAGGAAGGTAAGACAGTGCAGAGAATTTTTCCTGCAAAGAACGCTTTGTGAAATGTACGTTTGGTGGTGTGATTTTTCTCATAGTGGCTTTCTGAGCACTCCCAGTACCATAATAATGACCACCATTAAAATAGGGAAGTGTTATAGTTCAGTCGCACATGTGGCCTACGACCTCACTCTCAGTGGCTTCTTGATTAATTTTCCCAAAAAATGTGTATTTTGTTTTTTTGTATGTTTTGGTGCTGAACTGGGAATATGCAAGGGTTGACTTCAGTTAAGATGTAATTTAATAAAATCTTTCGCCACAAGATGGCAGTAAGGAAGTCTAATACTTTTTGCAAATTTGGAATGTTATGCAAGACAAACTATAGGAAAACCCTCAATAATTAAAATTTTGAGTGACTGGATTTTTGTGCATAGATGGACAAAATGACCTCTTCCACCTAATTTTGGTTTCCTGTTCAACAGTTTTGTGCCATCTTTCAATGGTAATTTTAATGTAAGAGAGCCCTTTGCAGGGGGGGGGGGGGTGAAAAGCACAGTACGGTATGTGTTTCTTTTGTTGTTTGCTTCAAACACTGTTGTTTGGTTAGGATAGAGAAATTTATTAGAAAACTTTAATATATTAAGAGCATGTATTTTGCATGGATGCACATGTTTTGTCCATATTTAAGATGCTATTTTTGTTGTACATCTAACTAGGAAGTGCATGGTCCTATGTGGCCCAACCGAGTAGAATTAATGAAAAATTGTGGCCTCCTTCCAGCATTTAATTATCCCTATGCCTGGTCTAAGTGCTCCTGAAAATAATTTGATTGCAATTGTGACCACGCAATCAACAAAGGTTGTGAAACATTCTTGTTTGCGCTCGCTTTCCGACCAGAACTTAACATGGTTGTACATCCTTCCCCACCCAGCAACAGCCCGCGCACTACAAAATGGGGCCGTCCATCATCATTGACCCCGACGAGTGTCCTCTGGACGAGCAGAACGATCTCCTCCAGTACGACAGCAGCAAATGGGAGTTTCCCCGCGATCGCCTCAGATTAGGTGGGCACTGTGCAAACATACGCGGGTACCCCTAGGCCCATTTTTTTTTTCACATCTTACCCTTTATGTCATCCAACATTAACCGCTAACCCTTCTCCCTTTGCCAGGCAAAACTCTGGGCCACGGAGCGTTTGGAAAAGTGGTGGAGGCCTCTGCCTTTGGGATTGACAAACTCTCCACCTGCAAGACTGTTGCAGTCAAGATGCTGAAAGGTTCGGACATTTTCGTTCATTTGTCTTAATATGAGGCCACGCGCGGGCAAATAAAACTGTCCGCAGGAATTCTTGCTCATATCAACACTTAAGCCCCCGATGGCCCCTCAGGTTCAATTTAGGGGTAACGCCGACATGAACTGGCTTGCATTAACCTCACACAGTGGACCGTTATGGGAAGCGGATGATCAAATCCATCACTTGGGATGGATTTCGGCCGCATGTGACGGGCACGCAATTTTAAGTACAAAGCCAAGCGGCGGTTACAAATATAAGCAAAGACCTCCATCCATGAAGAGATTTAAGGCAAAGGTTCTCAAACTGGCATCAGCCGGCTGGAGCTTGGTGGTCCGAAAAAATGATTTGCAATCAATTATTATTTCCAATCATTTGAAAACATGCATTCGTGGATTTAGACTGACACCAGTAAATACGAGATGAACCAATGACTTCTTATTACATTAGCTTAAGAATTATTTATAAATTCTTGTATTATTTATTCATGATTTATTGTAACAGTTTCTTTTTTTTCTCTAAAATAAACAACTTTCATGTAATTTAAGGGTACACGTAGTTTGATTTAATTGGCGTTAAAGGTTATGAGAGGGTCCGTGGGAAACTATTTCACCTGTGATCGGTTGCTGGGTCCCCAATAGGTTTGAGAAGCCCTTATTCAGACTACATCGGGACAGAGCCCAACCACAAAGACATAAAAATAATTACTCGCGTATGATCGCTGCACATCTTGTTGAGATTTGACATAATACGAGGGAGAATTGTCTGTTATTAGTCGATAAAATGATGTCAAATTTCAAATTTATACGCACCATTTGGAAACCCCATTAATCCTCATTATTGTGAGAGGAGCACATAACGCATCAGCGCAGATAAGAAAAATGAATAAATGGGGAACGCGTGTCAAATGTAGCGGCTGTTGTCAAATTAATCACGATGCCAAATAAGGCCGGCTTTTTATCCGACTCGTAGGTCAACTTTAATGAAAACCAGGCAGATTCATTTGGTTTCGTGTACAAGCGGAGACTTTGGCGGCTCATAAATTTCTGCGAGGGCCAAGCAACATAAAACTCCACAAAGTCGAAATCCTCGCTAAATCAAGCTTATCCGCCTTTTCACATTATGTTTAATGAATGTACCATATTAAATTCCAAACTTAGCCGGTGTTCCGTAAACGATAACATCGTGTGTTTTGAATCAGCTGTCCTATTTGCCCATGATGACTTCACTACTATACATCTGGAACATTCTGAAAGACGAGTAGTTATCCTTCGTATCCACTAGCTTAAGGTCCATGTATAGCACTAGTGTGCTCTTCGTCTTCACTAGTAAGACAATTCACTACACTTGTCGAACAACTGACGGATAAGTCAGGTTTTTGTTTGTGTCACTTTTGGCCTACGAGTACACAATTCAATCATAGTAGTAAACTACATTGGTGGACCGAGGCCTAACTAGTAGGCACGCGCCAGTCGTGAGCAAGATTATTATTGTTACCCAAAAATAAATAAACAAATACAACTAAAGCTAAAAAAATTTTAGTGAGGCGCCCGTTGCGAACTGTTGAGCACAGATGCGGATTTGGAACCGAGAGTCGCCGCTTGGAATTGAAGCGGATCTCAAATTGACAGGAGAAGTGAACCGATTTCTTTTAACGTCAGTGGATGCGACAGCTTCCCGTTTACTTTCACATTTAGCTTGTAGCCGACATGTGGGACGTCGTGCACGTTTTGAGCATGACCACTGGTCAAAGGAGACGTTGATTCTCTCCTCTTTCATCAAAAACGGCTTCGAACAACAAAGTGTATGCAGGAAGAGTTTTTCCGATTGTATGTCTGTCCATGATTTATGTGTTGGGTAATATTTTGTGAGTTTATGTTAACTGTTCAGTAAAGAGCTTTGTTACAGCTGTTGTGGAAAAGGTCTTGTATTGGTTTGGATTGTCGGCAGTCGCCAGTTGTACGAGTGGGATGCCTTCGTCGGCAAGAACAGCTGGCTTGAGAAATGCAGCACAGTCATTTACTGCAAAGATTTAATTGCATAGTAGTCGGCCAAATGGGGTACTGCTGCTGCAGTGGGAAAACATTACTGTGCTGAACTGTCTTGTGGACAAAGTGGACTAGTGCATAGTTTTGAAATGCATAAAATACATGGAACAAATGCCCATCTGCTCTTTTCAGAATAGATCTGACTGATTCTGATCTGGCATCCCTTCACTGGCTCCCCATACATTTTAGAGTTATTTTCAAGATCCTCTTATTTGTTTTCAAATCTCTAAATAATCTCACGCCCCCTTACCTCTCTGAGCTCATCCGCCCCTACGCACCTGCCCGGCGCCTCAGGTCTGCGGACCAGACATTATTAGAAGTACCAAGAACTAAACTGAGGCTGAGAGGGGATCGAGCCTTTTCTGTTGCTGGTCCCTCTCTCTGGAATGACCTCCCACCGAACATTCGTCAAGCTTCCTCACTGCCCATCTTCAAAACCCTCCTCAAAACTCACTTGTATTCTCTGGCTTTCGACTCAGCATGACTTAAATTTGTTCTTGGTTTTACTGTTTGGTGCTTTCTACTGTCTTTATTACCGATTTGTTTTACTGTTTATTGTATATGTTAAATTGCTCCATGTACAGCACTTTGTATGCGGCGATGGCTGTTTGAAAGTGCTCTATAAATACAGTTGACTTGACTTGATTCACATTTTTTACTCTGATCTTGCAGCTAATAACAGAATGATGAGGTCTTTTCGATCTGTTTCATATTACGACTTGAAAGCATGCACTACGGTATGCAAATATTATTGGATTGAGCACAAGAGAATTGTTTTGCGATACGCTCACCCTGCTGGGCGTGCCTTTCCCCACAGGCGGCGCCACATCTAACGAGCGCAAAGCCCTGATGTCGGAGCTCAAGATCCTGATTCACATCGGCCACCACCTCAACGTGGTCAACCTGCTGGGCGCTTGCACCAAGCCTGGAGGTGAGCTTCAGTCGCCACTCTAATACCCCGTGTTGGCCACTTCAAACGGCCACATTTACGATATCCCCTCAAAATTATTCACAGCAATTAACGTCTAAACCCCTGGCAACAAAAGTGAGTACACCCCCAAGTGAAAATGCAGAATAGGGGCCCAATTAACCAGTTGGATAGGTTCCAGCTCCTAATGGCAATCAGCGATAGAGAAATGGATGTTCAAACAAACCATGATTCCAAAATCTTTGAAAGGTCAGCTAGCTCATTGCTAACATATAATGGGAAACACCATAGACAGGCTAAGGGACATTAGCATAGCTGTTGGATGGCTGGTTCATGATACATCTTGTCCAAACAGGGCCCTTGATGATGATTGTGGAGTTCTGCAAATATGGCAATTTATCCAACTACTTAAGAGGCAAGCGAGACGACTTTGTGGTTTACAAGGTGAGTTTGTAGCTTTGTTCATCGAGACTTTTTCGGAGCTTGAGCGGCCACGTCACCCTTCAGCACGGCGTGCCTTTTGCATTCAGGGCCGGGACGGCAAGGTGATGTCGGGTACGGCGTGCGAACTGAGCGAGTTGATGAAACGCCGCCTGGAGAGCGTGGCCAGCACAGGAAGCTCAGCCAGCTCCGGTTTCATTGAAGATAAGAGCTACTGCGACTCTGAAGAAGAGGAAGAAGGTAAAAGCTCTGCATTCCTTGCGGCCCATTCAGCCGTCTGCTCTTCCGTTTCTGTTTGCTCCTCCCATGTAGCTACCACCCCCACCTCCACCTTCCTGCTGCTATAAGGAGCACTGAGCTGCCAGTTCCTTCCTGTGGTCTGTGCGGTGTTACAGTCTCAATTTAATTTATAGTATCTTTTGGCTTGCCCTGACAAAATGTCGCCATATCTCACTCTGTGCCTGTTGTCCCTTAACCAACTGTGAAGGAATGCGATGTTGAGGTTTTATTCGACCACAGGAAGGAAGTCACAATTTTGGTCGGACTTCAAGTTTGTCCTCACTGGGGCCAGAGGTCTGGCCCTCCATGATGTCTGTGTTTATATACCCTCTGATTGGTTGATCAGAGCAAAACTTGTTCCAGCTAACTTCGGCTAGCAAAACACGTCTGTCACAGTTCTGTTTGCCCCTTCTGCGTAACTGGCCCTCCATGATGTCTGTGTTTTTATACCCTCTGATTGGTTGATCAGAGCAAAACTTGTTCCAGCTAACTTCGGCTAGCAAAACACGTCTGTCGCAGTTCTGTTTGCCCCTTCTGCGTAACCCCTCCGACCCCAAACTGCTCCTTCCTCCGCCGCTGTTCCGCCCCACCCACCGAGGCACAAACAACCCCCACCCCTCCCACCCTCAGATTGTTTTGCAGTCTCCGTCCGATGGGAAGTTTCCTCCTCCTGTTCGGCGGTACAATCAGTCCAGCAGGCGGCCGCCGTCACCCCACTGGGTCTGGAGGCGGTTCTGTTTCCTACGCTGACCCTCTCTCTTTCTCTCTCGGCCCCCTACGTCAGACGTGTTGTTCCGGAGGTGTTATTTTGGTTTGATTAGTTGTTTACTCAGGTGGGGCTTCTTTTGAGTGCCTCTCCGGACCGCCGACCTGCACCCTCCAACCCCGAGCGCACATTTCACCTGACCCATTGTGATTTCTTCTTCCCTCTAATAAACGATGTCCTAAAGGAGACATACAGTGACTTAAAAGGGCCCCCCGCCTCCCACATACACATGAAGGCAACATTTCATACACTCGATTGTGTGTATGTGGCTCATGGACACTATGGATGGGAATTGAAATTTCGCTTTGATTGCTTGCCTGATGATTCCGCTTATCGATTCCCCTTAGCGTCCGAGTTGATAAAAACAACAAGCATGAACAGTTACTTGTATTTAACTTTATCTAACAGTTATGCCTATCCTGAGCATCTTATGAAACTCAGTGCAGGTTTGCTTACCTTTTGGCTTCAACATGATAGAAGGGGCATCGGGAGGATGAGGGTGTTTTCGCAAGATTGCTTCAGACAGTGTACGTGTTTGAAAGTGCTATTTGTATGTGTGTGTGTGTGTGTGTAGATATATAGATAGATAGATAGATAGATAGATAGATAGATAGATAGATAGATAGATAGATAGATAGATAGATAGATAGATAGATAGATAGATAGATAGATAGATAGAGCTCTTTACACCACAACGCAGACCTGCTTTTAACTAGTCTAAAGTTGAGTCTACTTTCTGTCACAAAATGCACTTGGTTCAGATGTTGTAGTGTGTGACATACACACACACACACACACACACACACACACACACACACACACACACACACACACACACACACACACACACACACCCTAATGTCTCCAAGACTTCCTTGTTGAATGAAAAATGTGTTTCACTGAATGTCTTTCTTCACCGACAACTTGTTTTGCAGAATCGGAGGATTTATATAAGCGAGTTTTGACTTTGGAAGACTTGATTTGCTACAGCTTCCAAGTCGCAAAGGGCATGGAGTTTCTGGCCTCTCGCAAGGTATTCAAAATCGCTTTTATGTCGTGTGTTGCGCAACGGCTTATAACTTAATTACTTCAAATGAAAAATGATTGTCCGTTTTAATGTGAAGGTCATGTGGTTTTGATCCACATGTTTGATTGATTAAAATGAATTTTTTTTTTTTTCTCCATCGTATTTTCAACACCTGTTTATTGTAGTCAGGCAGTCATTCATTCTTCCAAGTTGAGTGGCTGGGACTGATTTAGAAATGCAGCCATTGTTGTAAATAATCTCGGAGAGACCATTTATAGCCTGGATATGGAAGACATCATGTCCTTTTGTACAATCACTGACGGCTTAACCATGTGTTGCTTTTCAAGCTGATCTGAATTACAGCAGGCAGCGCACCTTTGTCAAGCTGCCTCCAATCACAGCTCGCTTTCTTTTTGCGTGCCACTTAGTGCATCCATCGGGATTTGGCCGCTCGAAATATCCTTCTCTCCGAGAATAACGTGGTGAAGATTTGCGACTTTGGGCTGGCCAGAGATATCTACAAGGACCCCGACTATGTGCGCAAAGGAGATGTGAGTCTATGGCGGGTTGTGCATTTGGTACCTTGGTCTTGCTCCTCTTCGGATCACCACTGTCACTCTACGATTACTTAAAAAAAAAAAAACATAAAAATGCAATATAATAACTACGCAGTAAATGATTCAGAATCTTATTTTTCCGTTTTTCCAGGCCCGGTTGCCCCTTAAGTGGATGGCTCCTGAGGCCATTTTTGACAAGATCTACACCACTCAGAGCGATGTGTGGTCCTTTGGTGTTCTCATGTGGGAAATCTTCTCATTGGGTAGGTACCGTGACCACATCAGATCACTTTTAATTCTAGCAAATCTTTTATGATTGTATTCCAAATTTGGGTGGTTAAAGTAAGACACTTCATTGAAGTAGTATGCACACATACACTGAAATAGTATGCACAAGTAATATTCACAAATATACTAAAAAAGAAATAATGTTTCACAAGTAGCTAAATTTCCTAAAATCCTGAACTCAACCCCACACTGACAGTGATCTCTCCACCCCCCCCCCCCTACCCCCAAAAATGTCATAATGCCACATCTCATGTTGATCATCTGGTGCTGTTTTCAGTCAGCATTTATCTAATAACATGCCAAAAACAAATTTAAAACACTGAAGATGATCAAATATTTGAACGTGGGCAGATCACAACGGATGTGTTTTGACAGTTGAAGGTGACTTTATCATGTTTTGCTCTGACCAATGTCCATTTAGGAATGGAATACGATAACATCCACCGCACATATCAGCTGAGCACAGGATTTGTCTGCGCATCGATCAAATCCACCAAAAGCTCGTGATACCACCTGCGTCACAACTTAGACCTGCTTTGACCTCGTCTAATGTCGAGCCTACTTTCTATTACAAAATGCACTTGGTCCAGAAGGTGTTGTGCAATCCGCCAAATTCCCCAAACACAGTAAACAGGAAATGCCGCAGCATGAATATGAAGATCTGCCCATTTTTACGCCTACAGTCCAGCCCATAAGAGGCTGAAATTTGATTCGACAAAGAAATCTAACATTCACATTCATCATCCCGAAGCAGGGCAGCAAAAAGAGATGCTACAAAATAAAGACAATAGACTGAATAGATGAACATAATTTCATGGAACAAATATTAGAATTGAGGGTTTGAAATGTAGGTGCTTCTGATTGTGGCCACCACGGCTTCAGTGGAAACTAGCCAAACGGTGTTGCCGGGCAGCCGTGTCACGATGGAAATGCAAAGTTGTATAACGCCCGCTGATAAACCACGGCGAGGGCACAGTGCAACGCTTTTGCGGCTCGAGTGATCATTTCTATAGGTTGACTTATAATGAAACATTTCAAATAGAAAACGGGTGACCAATTGTCTTCAAAACGTAAAGCTGCACGCTGACGACACTTTGACCCGTTTGTCTTTTCCCCTTACTTGACCGCAAACATATACACATCTGGCTAGCGTTAGTCTCACAAATAAATCCTGAAAACAATACATAATTACCAACTTTGTAATGGGCCCCATTTATGCGGTGTGATTGAGTGTGTACAGAAAATCAAAAGGATGGTGGCTCGTTTCCAGCAAGCGCTCAGAAAACGTTCGACAATAGCTACTACTGTGGCAGCATGTAAAAAAAGTAGGGCAAGTTTTAGTTCTGATTTGGGGTGCAGAAATATTTTACAAATAAATCTCAGTGTGTGTTCATGTCTACATAAGGACATTTCTAAGTGACCACCACACTTTTGAATGCCATCCCCCTTTTTTTTTTTTTGCTTATTTCATCGTGTGTCAGCATTACTGTGATCCAAACTGCGACAGGTGCTCGCAAATTGTTGAAATGGCGACGGTGACTTGTGATGGCTTTGAGTTGTCTCCAATAAGTTACACATTGTCTCAGAGGATTGACCTGGAAATGTTCCAAAAACCTGGCAAATATGTGACTGAAAATCTTTCACGGTTCTTTTTTCCCCCCACATAGAGCTGAGCTTGAACATTTTAGTTCCAGCCTTAACATTTTGCAAGCAAATAAACTGCCTATGCTGCTTTTGATTGATGACACTCTGAAGTCAAACTCAGGAGTGAGCTTGGTGTATTTTACATTTATTGACCCGCTGTAACTACTAGAAACGTTTTTGTGAGGGGCGGAGGGCAATAACTTCACTTTATTGCCACATCAAATCTTATTAGCGGAATTCTGGCTGTGTTTTCAGCGTCCGTCATCTTGTCACTCGGAAAACACGGAACGCCCCTCGACCATTCCTTCCATATCATACGAGTGCTCCGAATTGTCCATGTAGTCGTATTATTTTCCTTGTCCTCACTCGTAGTATGATGGTCTTACTCGTTACTAGTTTTTCAGTGTATGACATTTCTGCAGGCTAGTAGAGCAACTCGGGCATACTCAGTGAAAAACTGCAGATCACAAGCGAGGCAAAATTGCACTAGTTGACAACCGCGTGGTACTAATTCTACTTGTGAAGCACTAGGTGTTGACTGGTAGAATTTTATAATGTCAATAATAATACTGTATTAGTAGCACACAAGGGCGGCTCAGTGGGCCAGTGTTTAGCGCGTCGACCTCACAGTGCAGAGATACCGGGTTCGATTCCAGCTTCGGCCTCCCTGTGTGGCGTTTCCATGTTCTCCCCAGGCCTGCGTGGGTTTTCTTCGGGTACTCTGGTTTCCTCCCACTTTCTAAAAACATGCGTGGCAGGTTAACAGAACGCTCTAAATTGTCCCTATGTGCGAGTGTGAGCATGGTTGGTTGTTCATCTCTGTGTGCCCTGCGATTGGCTGGCAACCGGTTCAGGGTGTCCCCCGCCTACTGCCCGAAGACAGCTGGGATAGGCTCCAGCACGCCCTGCGACCCTTGTGAGGATAAAGCGGTTCAGAAGATGGATGGATAGTAGCACACAGTCAATTGGTTTTGCCTCACTGGTGACGCGTAGCCGGTCCACTAATGTGCCCTTGTTGTTTCACTAGTATGCAAAAATGTCAAATAGTCACGGAAGGACAAGTGGACTAGTTATTAAGACAGTGCAGTGTCAATTCAGTCAAACTATAAGATGGCCGAAATGTCTTTTCATGATGTCATTTTGTAACAAGCGTGTTTCCCGTCGCTTCGTTTAGGTGCGTCGCCGTACCCCGGTGTTCAAATCGACGAGGAGTTTTGCTGCAGACTGAAAGAAGGCACCAGGATGAGAGCCCCCGAATACTCTTCCTCTGAAATGTGAGTGTTCGGCTCAGTCTCACCATACCACGGGGGTCCCACAAGTAAAACAGAGTACACGCAAGTGCACGGATTTGGACGGCTTAACTCACAGACGCTACACTACCCAAAAATGAATAAACTGCTCAGCTTGGATGTACTTTAGATGACCGACACAGCACTTAACGTTGTTGAAATGTCTTTGAGTGTATGTTTACGGAACAACTTTTCAGATTTTCAAAATGTGTATTTTGTATTTATTTTTTAAACTCGTAGACAATTTACGCCTTTGTTTTAAAATTCAAACAAGTTCAAGGAGTTCGCAGGGTCATCGGGGCGTTTTTCAAAAGCTCAATGAAAACAAGGCAATGGCTCTCGGTTGTTTTCCACAGGAAATAAAGTTTTCCAAAATTTCAAAAATCACTGAGATGTGAAACTTTCGCTCATATTTGTTTTCATTCCAAACAAAACCAAAAGACGCAGAAAGGTCGGCAGCATATTTTATAACTGAAAATTTAAATCAACGGTTCCCTGAAGTTTACATATTTTTTTTCAAAGTATCTCTTATCGGCCATTTTTTTTTCTTTTTAAAGAAGGCTGATGCTGATATTCATCAAAGTGCTTAATATCGGCGGTCCAACAATCGGTCTATTCCAAGCAGATGCCATGAAAACAAAAAAGAGGGTATTTCTAAATCGCAGTTTACACTTGCCAGGGTGGTCACAAAGAGGGTGTTGACTCTAATCGTCTGTATGGTGGCTTTTCACCAGTTACACATGCATGGCAATAAATGGAGGTTCACTTTATTGTCCCGGCGCTGTAATAAGCCATACCGCAGTAATTCATCAGTTTAGCAGAGCACCGACGGGATGAGTCAGTGCTGCCCCCAATTCGGATTTTTGCCACGTAAAACTCCCCGTTGCGAGAGTTTGGGAGCTCAAGCTGACAGAGAATGTTTCCAAACACACGCGGCCGAATTAACCTCAAGGACTGGAACGCCATTCATCAAGCTATCAGCGGGTTTCATCTTCCTATCGGAGACAGGTCTCGCATAGATCAAGAGGGAATGCGCGAGGAGAAACTCCTGGCACCAGCCGGTCTACATCCGCACATCCGCTTTTGATTTTCGGCATCGTTTTCAATCCAGGTCTCGGCCCCGCAAAGTCGATTGGATTCACTTTGGGAGTCTCGCTTGGCGTGAGGCGGCCAGAAACGTGTTGAAGCTTTGATACCAGAGAGCCATTAAACAGAAGTTGAAGCAATCTGTTTGGAAAACAAGATTGATGGACTACGCGGGCGCTTCAACTGGAGCAGAAAATGAACCCCTCCCCCGCATTTATTCCAAAGCCTTACGTATACGAGTGCACTCTTTGTCCTCACTAGTAGGGCAAGATTCGTATACTTGTAGGACAACTAAATGTTACTAGTGAGGCAAAACTAGGCCCCTCCGACATCTGCATGTCACTGGTACTACTAGCGACCTCATAAAATTTGGGCATTTTGGTGTTACTATTGGTACAGGAGGCAACTAGTGCGTGACACATAACTGATAGTTAACTCGGAAGGTTTAATTGGGCACTCGTAGGCCAAAAAGAGGCACTAGTTTTGGGGGGGGGCTCAGTCCTTTTACTCGCGAGCCCTATTCATGCTACTACTTAAGCTTAAGCTCCATATACTGTTGCCCCTCTTTCTCCTCACTTCGGCGCAGTAGTAAAACGATGGAGGGTGCACCAGAGGAACAACTGCGTCCCACCCTAAATATTTTCTTTTTTTAGACTACTGTATTATATTTCTGCATACTAGTTGCACAGCCACGTTACAATTGAAGCAAAACATTTGCGCACGACTAGTACTACTAGTGTAGTAACTGGTAGAATGGCATATTTTCCATAAAGCCTTTTAAGAATTGATTCACAGTGCACTAGTTTTGTTTTTAGCTATTGTTAGTTTTCTAGTAGGGCGGCCCGGTGGTCAAGTGGTTAGCGTGTCAACCTCACAGTGCAGAGGTAGCGGGTTCGATTCCATCTCCTGTGTCGAGTTTGCATGTTCTCACCGGGCCCGCGTGGGTTTTTTCGGGTACTCCAGTTCCCTCCCCCACACACACACATTCCAAAAACATACATGGCAAACTGATTGAACACTCTAAATTGTCCCTAGGTGTGAGTTTGAGCGCAGATGGTTGTTCATCTCTGTGTGCCCTGCGTTTGGCTGGCAACCGGATCAGGCTGTCCCCGCCTACTGCTCGAAGATGGTTGCACCCACCGCGACCCTTGTGAGGATAAAGCGGCTCAGAAAATGGATGGATGGATAGTTTCTACTAGTGCAAAAAAAAAAAAAAGTCTATACTAGTGCATGGATCTTAAGCTGGTTATCAAACGGCTCAAACAGTTTCAACTCAAACAGTCGTGAGAGTCGATGTGTGATGGCCAAATGTAGATTGTGCACAACTTGCAAGTCTGTTCTTATTCGTGAAAACCGATCCAGCTGACCTGCCAACTTTGCAAGCGTATGAAAGAAAAACGTTAAGTTCCTATTTAAAAAAAAAAAAGAAAAACCCTTTGCCAGTCGATACTCTTAAGTGGTGTCTTACGATACGACTGATCACTGCAGCTTGCTTAAGCGGCCTGGACACACACTGCCGATCGGGCCAAATTTCAGCAAATTCCCTCCTTTCCAACCAAAATCAGCAAAAGACTGATAATCAGATTTCTCTCCAAGATTATCTTGAAGATTGCGGTGCGTTCAGAGATTTTTTTTCCTTTTGCTTGACTCCACCAATGGGCAAAGTTAAAAACATTAAGTATGAAAAGTTCTCAACACACCAAGTCAACGGTGGGCCAAAAGTGGCCGCCCCAAAGTGACAGCGGACACGGCGCGGCAGCTCGACCCCGACGGCAAATGCTACATACCTTTTTTTGCCGACTGCTATCCCGCCTCTGCGCATGCATGACAAGTAACTTTAGAATGCGGCGGCTTACTCCGGCGGGAAAACAATAAATGGGATGCCGACACACATGCTGCAGGCAGCTTTTTTTATTCAACATGACATTCCGGTCAGGAAATGTGTTTCACATTGTGTGGTGGGTCAAATAGTGATAACTTCCCCCTTTGTATGGTCCGCATTAGAGCGGTGACATCCCGTCACCGTGGCGAGGGCTCCCACCTGGTCAAGATGTGAATGAATAAAATCCCCCTGAAAAGCGGAGTGCAGCACAGGTGGCGAGGCGGAGGAATATTGCAACATCTGGTTTTCAAATTCATTATGAAACCAAAAAGGGAACAACAGTGCTGCAAAGTCACTAAATAGAAACACTCCAAGATTCTACTTTCGGTTATCGGTACTTGAGTCTCCCTTTGCCAAAATAGGCTCGGTACTTTTTTCAACCTCGGCGGATGACGACGCGACGTAAGCAAAGTCGGAACTAAAAGAATTCAAAAGTTAACCGTGGTTGAAATCTGGAGTCTTTCCAGTCTTGGATTAAGCCCCCAAAAACAGATACAGGGGCGAAATGGAGGTCAGCCAGGGTGCATTAATGAAGGAAGAAACTTTTCATCGAAGGCTCCGACGTCGAAAATAACAATTCTCTGACTAACGGATGGGCATCAAACTCATTTTTGTCCACGCTCGCAGTGTACGGTTCCCCCTCAGAGCGCCTTTATGACTATGCAAATCAGACATGTGTAATAACCCTTATCACATTATGACAAAATTGCCGTTGAAAATTGAGTAGACCACCGGAGCCTTTTGTTTAACCCTTTCATGCACCCTGTGACCTGATAACGTGATAAATCGTCTACTGTACTAACCGCTGTCCCTGAAAGAGTTAAACATATGTGTGAGCACTTTGACCTCATCTGGGTATGACGACCACGATTGCGATCAGAAACGTTTTGCTCTGAAGAGCATTTAAAACGGGGGCCGCTCTGGGACCAGGGTTCTTTTTTCCTCCAAATTCCTGACTGAAAGGAGCGAACCTCACACAAGGACTTAGTGAGTCTTCCCACTCCCCAACGCTGACAGCTCGTGGCGGAGCCATCAAAAGTTATGCGCTTCTCACACCCGTGCCCGAGACCATCCCGTACGGCGTCAAAGCACTTCAAAAACAAACAAGAGGAGATTCAGAGTATTTGGACTTGGTTACTGCGCAGCACTGAATGCAGCAGATGTTGCGCCTCTCTGACACGACCCGCCATTTGTGCACGTGAACATGCAAAATATTTTGGCACTGAGAGGTTCTGTGTTTCATTACCTCAAGCCTCATGTATGTTCTTACAAAGCACGTGTGTGTGTGTGTGTGTGTGTGTGTGTGTGTGTGCGCGTGTGTTTGCATTGTAGATATCAGACCATGTTGGAGTGCTGGCAAGGGGAACCACAGGAACGGCCCACCTTCACCGAGCTGGTTGAACAGCTGGGAGACCTTCTTCAAGCCAGCGTGCAGCAGGTACAAAAAAATAAAATAAAAATCACAACATGGCAGGCCTTTGCAAGCTTTTGGGCATTAATAATAAAAATAATTACCAATTTCCGTCGATAACTGATCGATTTATGGCGATAGGCTCGGGGGGGGTCCATCAAACAATTATGTAATTTTTATTTTATCTATTTCTTATATTCTTTATATTTCAGTTGTTCTTCAATGTTTCAGTTTTGCATTCCTTAAAAAAACATTTAAATTAAATGATTTTTTAAAAATTATTTCATTTGCATTCCAAACAAATCCCCAGTCCAATGTGGAATGACAGGACACGGTCAGCCATTTTTGCGTCACAAAAAGCGAGTTGCAAAAGCAGCAGGAAGTGGGCGTGGCCCGTCCTTGTCCTGAGGCTTGAGAAGCAGCAGGCAGGCGGGCGGGCGGGCGGCTCACAGTAGCCGACAAGGGGAAGTTGCACTCATCGCGTACAAACACTTGGCGAAGATGACGGTGACACCATCAGCCTTTTATTAGCGCCTCAGAGGAAAACCAATGAATTCCATCAGTGTGACTTGAAATAATGTGACGAATTTTTGACCGGAAAGGAGCTACAGTGAAACCCAGCATGGGTTTTTTTTTCTCTTTTTTTTTTCTGGGTTTTGACTGAATACAGGCAGGTCCAAATTGGAGTTGCGCTCCATCGGTGTAGGAACACATTGGACTGCAAAATGAAAATTGGTGAAAATTGAGCCCTACTGGATGTAAATGCAGTGGAATTCGGAACTGCTCTTAAACTTAAAAGCGGAAGAATATCACATCTAAAAGCTCTCATTAGTGGCACCATTGTTGTGGTGCAGGAAGTCCTTCCCCAGGCAACGACCTATTTGATTTACTAGCTGTGACCCAGCTTTCTTTGGCTGCTCTCCAAAAGGCGTGCGTGCATTTTTATGTTTGAACATCCGCAGCGCATCGTCCGTCAATCTGCCCACCGGGCACCTCCTGGAAAAGTTGTACCCAGATGGTTTTGTTTGTGTGACCAATTTAGGGGGGGAAACACTACATACCCGTCAACACCGACCTGCTGGCCAAAGTCGGCGAACTCAACGGCGGCAAGATGACGGAAGAAACGCCCACCCGGCCCGTTTCGCAGCGAGACTCGGGCGGCACCTGGTAAGGAGATTGGGCATTGACATATGTCCAAAGTATGTTTTACTGATGACATGATGAAAATTAGCGATGACAAATAAACCCAAAGTTTAAATATTCAGATCGTCTTTTAGCCCCTTGGCAGCTGGGATGGCGTGGATTCAACACATTGTTGTGCTTAGTCATTAAATTACAGCAGTTTTATTGCCACTTGGCTTCTCCAAACTCTTAACACTGAGATGGCCTTTCAAGGAAATCTTTCTATGTGTTAGGAACATCAAGATCAGACCGGCAAGCGTCAAAACCTTTGATGAAGTCACCGTGGATGGCGAAGACAATCATGCTCACCAGGTCAGAAGGATGGACGGATGGAAAGAGCAAGAGAGAGAATGAAAGTGAGAGAGAGCAAGAGAGAAGATAAGTGAGAAGAGAGAGAGAGAGAGAGAGAGAGAGATGGATGGATGGAGAGGTAGGTGAGGTGGTCTCTAGTTGGTTGGTATAATAGTTGTTGGACCAATGTATGGTTGGTTGGAAATAGATGGAAAATTTTGTCTCCTTTAAATAATACAAGGAGTACTCATTTTGAACATTTTTTAAAATGTGCAGTGATGATAGCATTGTGTGTGTGTGTGTGTGTGTGTGTGTGTGTGTGTGCGCGCGTATCTATGTTGAGCAGGGCGTGCAGTGCGACAGTGGGATGGGCCTGTCGTCCGACAACATGAACACTCTAAAGAAACTGGAGACGCTAGCCGGACGACCTCTCAGCATCATGGCTCTGGCGTACGTATGCACGCGCCCGCACACACACACGCTGTGGAACTGGTAATGGGGGAAGAAAAAAAACAGCTAGTAAAAGTAGTCATGCCTGTTCTTGAGAATTAGTTATTTCCGGAAAAAAAAAATGTGTGTGTTTTTTGGGCTGAGTCCATTTTGAGACACATTTTGGGGTAATGAGTGGCTGTGGTACATTTTCACACCAAAAAAAGAAATTTCATACTATTGGATAAATCATAACATTAAACATTTTGTGAAAAAAAAGAGTTGGATTTGTTTTTAAGGTGTGTAGCCTCCTTTCAAGGGAAAAAAAGTGTACATCTGAGAAAAAAAGAAAATTTGTAAAGCAGTGTGTCTTGCCTACTGTCGCTGTGAGTAACAACGTTCTGCTTTTGTAAATTCCTGTTACTAGCTGTCCGTGACGCACACTCACAGTTGAAAATTGCTGTATACTCATTACTGAATAGCAATCACCTCCATGCAGGTTACCAAATGAGCCCTTTGTGCCCAACACGCCAGTCGGAATAACTTGCGCGCTTGTGGTTTGCAGCATGAAGGCGATGAGCAGGAGCAAAGAGTCGGTCCTGAGCGAGCCCGACAAGGACAAGTACCCGCCAAGTGTCCCTCCTCTGGACCTCAACCTGGACGACTCGGCCTTGGATGCCGACCTCGAGTGTCACAGCCCGCCGCCGGACTACAACTACGTGGTGCGCTACTCCACGCCGCCCGTTTAAGCTTGGCCGAAACAGGGAGAACGTCGGCAAAACTGTGAATTGTGAAATGAGCGAGCGGCCAAATTGCGTCGTCCGACCGATGCGCCGGATTGACTTTGAGGAGCTCGGGCGTTTTGCTCCAAGTGAAAAGTGGCTCAGGTATTTTCAGTCAGCTCCATATCAGGCTTTTCTACTGTGAAATGGCTCCACAAGGTCCAGCAAGCAACACGCGAAGAAAAGACACGCTTCATGTTCAAAAGGGCAAGATTTTTGAAAGGAGATGTGATCATTATGCTTTGGGGGGGGTTCTTTTTTTCACAATAGTTCACAAGAGTCTTCATAATACACCGGTGACAAAAATTTGCGAAGCACCTCCATGTAATCTTAACACCATTTGAGAATAACCATCACAATTTTTTTTATTTTTTGCCACTAACAACATAGCTGTGAACGCTTCACCTCACTTCAGCATAGTTCCTTGACGCTAAGACGCCGCAAAAACAACAAATAGAACGCCAAACTACAACGATGCAGGGTTCACCATATTTGTACACACGTCATTAAAAAGTCAAGCCCCCCCACCCCAACCCCTGACACTGTTCCTGCAGCTTTGCTGACCCTTTGGTTTTTAAGTAGTAAAATTTCACCACTGGGCTCCTAGAATTGCACCGTTATCCCCTCCCCCCTCTCATTGACGGACTCCAAAGACAACTACTCGTATGCAAATCACAAAAGTACATTTTCAACATTGTAATAGTGCAGCTCCGTTTACCTTTTGACTTTAAAGTAGTGAAAAGTTCCCAGAATTTCACTGTTATCCCACCCCTTTGCTCCCCCGCCAAACCCGAACTATTCGCATAACGGTCACAAAAGGTCCATTTTCCGTGATCTGTTCTCTTAAAATATAAGTTATAAAAGAGTGATGTGAAAGTTCCTATTTGGTTAAAGTCTCGTGTCTAAGATGTCCCAACATCCAATTGCTCAGGTTGTCTCCTCCAGTCACAAATGAGTGAAAGTTTTGCTTGAAAAACAAACATTGAAGGAGCCCATAAAGACACTCTGCTCAATTGTATCTTTCCTAGTTTACAAACACAATTACTGCGATGGACTCGCGACCAGTTCAGGGTGTCCCCTGCCTACTGCCCGAAGACCGCCGGGATAGGCAAGTCCGCGAGTCATCGTGAGTAGAAGCAGATTCCAAATTGGAGGGATGGATGGTCAAACACAATTACGATGTCATAGGAAGCCCCCCCCCAAACACAACACATGTATTTATTTCAACTGTAAACACTGTCAACGAAGAAGTCGTGTGCGTGGAGTGATGTTTAAGCAAAGCTGACTTGCACCATGCAGATGTTTAAATGCTGCTGTGTTCACTGACAGGATTCAGCAGGTTTCCTCCTCCTCCTCCTCGTTGTGATGCTAACGAACGCTTGCGGGGCAGGCGTCATGGTAACCACCTTTGACTGTACTGAATTTTAGCCAATGCCCTTGCTTTGTGACATTGTCATGGGGGGGAGATCAGTGTCAGCCCCTACATACTGTTCAGGGAATGGTAGAAGGGCCAAAAGGGGAAATGAACAGTCTGTAAGGGTTAAATCAAAGAACCGTGGACCAAATATGAATTCATCAGTTTGCTTGTGTTTCACCACCATGATTGGAAAAAAACAACAAGAAATACATCCGAAATGGATGAATTGCGGAATTTTTGTGTTCATGCGCAGAGGAAAATCACGATGCACTGATACTTTATATCAAATGTGTTATTTTTTTTCATATTCAAATTTTATGTATGTATTTTTTATTCAACATTATTGTGGCTCACAAGTCGCACATGTAACGTCTAACTCCTTCATTAGTCCTGTTCATTCAACGTATGTTGGAAAATTCCTGTTGACCAAAAATGTTGATGTCGATATAGCTTATCTGGAATAGTATTTGTTTTTTTAATGTATGTAATAACCTGCGGCAGTTAAAAACCATGTAGTTTGTCATTCACCTTCATTCTTGTAGTGTATCACGTGTTTTATAATTATGTTCCCCAACACTGTTGCTGAGCATATGAAGCAAATAAATAAATAATCTATATTTATACTTTAAAAGCTTTCTGGTGGTTTTTGTGTTCCATCTGTTTGGATACCTAATTATATTTTGATCAACACAATTCACATACAATACGATAAAATCTCACATTTGTCATGATTCGTTTTGGGACCAACAGGTGGCACTGCAGGGCTCTCCCTGAGCTGCACACCTGTTGGTCGTTTGGCAATTAGTGCTTTAAAAGGACTCCCACCCCGAGCATTCAGTGTCGGGTCATTGTTGCTGTTTGGCTACTGTCATGTTTGTTTGTTTGCTGCCATCAGGTTTGTCATGTTTCGGTTACTGTTAGGTTTTATCTTTGGTCATGATTTTTGTTTGATACTTTGGACTTTGTTTTGGACTTAGTTTTCTGTGTTTTATTAAATACAATTCATCAAGTACACCCTGCTCCTCCCTCGTGCCTGCTTCTTGGGGTCCACCATCACCACGCAACGTGACATTTGATTTTTTCAAATGGACATCTCATATATGAAAGGGCCTATAATTTACAACTAAGTGTCCTACAAACGCAAAATGATCTAATTTCTGAAATGAATCCAGCAAAAACCAACAAGAACATATTTCTAGATAGTTACGACTTTGGAATAGTTTAACTAGTTGTGTCGCTCCAGGAGTCATACAAAGTTAAATGACAAGCAAGTAAATAAACAGACATCGAGTTAAAATATTGGTATTAGCTAAATGGTAAAGCTTTTGCATTTGCCTTTTTTGTGTTGTGTATTTTAATTAAAATATTTATATTTTAACCAAAAAGAAGTTGTTTTGTTTGTGATGTTGTTTTTAAGGGTTGATACCGGACTTTTTTCTAGATGGTTGGAACAAATTTGTAATCACTTGTTATACAGCGCCCGAGGAGACACGATAAACATGTAACTCAACAGACATGGGCCCCTATTTTGGTCAGCTGGCACCCGTGCGCTCAGTGTAAAAATGGGTGTAGCTTAATTTTTGTGCCTGCGCAAGTCTATAGTTTCGTGTCTTCAAGACCACAATACTGCCAACGCAAAGGTGAGCAAAATACCAAGAGAAACAAAAGTCCGCCCATGCGCACAGTTAGACTGAGCTTTGCACGAGATTTACGCCCAGAATGAAAAGAGAGCCCATGGAGTTAAAATAGCAATATTAGAAAATGGCCGGCGCCTTAGCATTAACGCTCGGATATTTGTGTGACGACATATTGTAAAACAAAATGAATGAGTTTAAGTTATCCGATATGATGATAGTTCAACAATAATCTTTTTTTTTTAAATATATTTCAAGTTTATGCATGCTTTGGGGTTTTTTTTGTTTTTTAAATCAACTTACGGCGGCCCGGTAGTCCAGTAGTTAGCACGTCGACTTCACAGTGCAGAGGTACCGGGTTCAATTACAGCTCCGGCCTTCCTGTATGGAGTTTGCATGTTCTCCCCGGGCCTGTGTGGGTTTTCTCCAGGTACTCCGGTTTCCTCCCACATTCCAAAAACATGCATGGCAGGCGGATTGAACACTCTAAATTGTCCCTAGGTGTGAATGTGAGCGTGGTTGGTTGTTCGTCTCTGTGTGCCCTGCGATTGGCTGGCAACCGATTCAGGGTGTCCCCCACCTACTGCCCGAAGACAGCTGGGATAGGCTCCAGCACCCCCCGCGACCCTAGTGAGGATCAAGCGGTTCGGAAAATGAATGAATGAATAAATCAACTTATGGTGCGTAGTGATTGCACCCCCTGCAATTACAACCAGCCTGGCGCATTAGTCATGTTTGTGCCTGGTTGCGATTATTGGCCAATTTTTATTATATAACTGAATAAATCCAGACAACTGAACCCAACGATGTTTTTTAGGAAAATATCCTCAAAAACAGCATTTCTGTGGAATGACACAGCCACATACCTCTCAAATATAGTTGGTAAAAGTAATTTTATATCTGCAGGTTATATCTGTGACACTACTTTTTTCTTTAAATCTTATTTTTTGTGGAAGAGTATAAGATGGCCATACAGCCCAGCCCAACGTCCATCCCCCGAGGACATAGTGAGTGATGAGGTCGAAGGTAGGCCCCTGTCACACCTTGACGATTTAGCCAGCGTATGCCGACGTAGGAAAAATTTGGCAAATACGCTGGCGTACGTCGAATAAGTTATGGGTAAGTTTTGTATACGTAACAGCACGCTGAAGCACGTTGGTATACGTCGAAGTACGTCGAGGTCGTCGAGAAATTTTAAGCATGCTTAAAATTTCTCGTCATATGTCAGCGTATGGCTATACGTCCCGTATACGCAGGCCATAAGTAATAGGTAAGTTATGCGATCGTTGCACACGTTCAAACACGTTAAGTGTAGGTTACTCATAAGTCCATATACGTCGAGAATACCTACTAGCTGTTCTCCAACATCCGTGCCTTTCGGAACTGCAATACGCTGCTGCATAGCGTGCAGCAGCGTATTGCCGACGATCACGTGACGTAGTCTATAAAAAGGCTGGCGCTCGACGTTGCCGACGATCACGTGACGTAGTCTATAAAAAGGCTGGCGCTCGACGTTGCCGACGATCACGTGACGTAGTCTATAAAAAGGCTGGCGCTCGACGTTTCAAATCATAACTGCACTAGACATTGCAGTACCAACATCTGTTTGGGGACTATCCCCCCCGGTCTAGTTAAAATGGTATAACCCAAGAGGCAAGGTGCGGCTTGCCATCGTTACTGTGAGTTGCTATTCACGCTATTAAAGCAGCAATCAAACGCCATTATGACTTGTGTCATTAATAAACCAAACAACATCAGCGTCATGCCAAAGAAAAGTCTGGGGAGCTCATCAAAGGTCTCGCAGAGGCTCATCCCATCACAGCCACTGCAGCCTTCGCCAACTACGTGCGTGACAGCCTGGTCAGCATGTCCAAGCGCAAGTTCCGAAAGGCACGGATGTTGGAGAACAGCTAGTAGGTATTCTCGACGTATTTGGACTTATGAGTAACCTACACTTAACGTGTTTGAACGTGTGCAACGATCGCATAACTTACCTATTACTTATGGCTGCATGATACGGGACGATAGCCATACGCTGATATACGACGAGAAATTTTAAGCATGCTTAAAATTTCTCGACGACCTCGACGATTTCCGACGATACCAACGTGCTTCAGCGTGCTGTTACGTATACAAAACTTACCCATAACTTAATTCGACGACGCCAGCGTATTTGCCAAATTTTTCCTACGCCGGCATACGCTGGCTAAATCGTCAAGGTGTGACAGGGGCTTGAAACGCCGAGCGCCAGCCTTTTATAGACTACGCCACGTGATCGTCGGCAATACGCTGCTGCACGCTATGCATAAATTAGACTATCGTTGGGCATAAGTTGTGTACGCCGGCAACACGCTAGGCATTCGTTGGAATAAGTTATCTATAAGTTATCGAAACGTTCTATATAATTTACTGATACGTTATGTATACGTCCAGCCCGTTATGAATGCGCTATGTATACGCCCAAAATTGAAAAAAAAAATCGATAATTCAGCGTATGCCAGCGTTTTAGGGAAAATCTGAACGTCGGCATACGCTGGCTGAATCGTCAAGGTGTGACAGGGCCTGTAGCAAGATTTCCCGCTCTCCTTCGATTTCTTTAAACCTTGACCTTCCTGTTGATTCATATTTTTATTCTCCACTCATTCATGCCTTTGGGACAGGAACGCGGCGCTCTTCGGACGGCGTGACGACGTTTCCCGGTCGGGCGAGGTGTCGGCAGCATGTCTGTGCTCTGGGACAAAGGAAGGAACTCTTAATCACGATGGTCCGCCTCAAGGACGCCACACACGAGGCTTCCTATGGGAGCCAAACGCTCTCGAGTGGAAAACCCATTTGAGCATTTCTTCCATTTCCTTCATATCCATGTTATGGTAATAATCCTAATCCACTTTTTGTACGCACTAGTAGGACAACTTTAGTACAATAGTAGGACATGTTACTCATACTACGAGTGATATGATAACATTTTACAACATCTAGCGCAGGGGTGTCAAACTCATTTCACATTGTGGGCCACATACGGCCTCGGTAGATGTGAAGTGGGCCGGACCATTAAAATTATACCATACTCTGCTATAAATCATCAAAATAATATGTCTTTCCCTTGTTTTGGTCTAAAGAAGCACAAGAACATTAGGAAAATGTTGACATTTAATGAACATTTCTTTTACAAAACATTTCAAGAAGCACCTTAAGATTTCCTTTGACAAATGTGCAATTTACTTTTATCATTCACATATATGCATTGCAACTGATCCCACTGATTGTACAAAGGCACAAAACTTAATTGGTATTATAAAAATATAATATTGCACTTTTAATATTAAACGAGATTTATAAAGAAAATATTTTTAAAACCATTTACACATGTGCATATAAAATCGACATTTAATCCCAGCCTACACCTTACAAACTACGGAGAGTGCTATTAAATGTGTAAAGAATGACGTATGCACATGTCCTCGATAGCGTCTGCTGTGTTGGTCCGTCCGTCTCAGTGACAGACTGAGACTGCGGTTGTCTTCTTCTCTGATCACAACAATGTTGTCTTCTACTCTGATAAAAACAGTGTGTCCCCTAGCGGATACTCCATGAATTGCACTGTATTAAAAATATTAATTCCGTGTCTTTTATGCATTTTTTCACTTTTAAATTATATTGCGGGCCTGATCGAACCTCCTTGGGGGCCAGTTCAGGCCCGCGGGCTGTATGTTTGACACCCCCGATCTAGTGCTTCACCAGTAGAGTATATATGTAGTTTTGCATTCACGAATTTGCCTGTTTGTGGATGTATTTTTATGTTTATCTAGTTAAATTGTATGTTAATATAAAAAAAAAGTATAAATCACATTGACCTTATTCATCATAATATGTAAATATGGTAGGAAGATACTGTACGGAATAAGGCCGGAATAAGAACACGAGCCTCCTTGAAGGTCTTGACAGGATCTGCCATGTTGGAGGTGAGCGGGCAAAACACGCCAACGCAGACAAACAAGGGAAGGATGTTGGTGGCGAAAGGAGGTGGAGGGTGTGGGGGGGTGGGGGTCGAGGTGGAGGTGGGGGTCGTGACTAGTATGTTTTTTTCATTTGGCAACAAACAACAGGCTGAAGTTGGCAACAGTCCTTTTCCATGATGAGGGGCATCATTTTACCTTTCCTGTCTTGGGCTTGAACTTACTTCACAATGACAAAGTCCACGGCACGACATCCGAAAAAGCACAATCATCCTCAACATTTGTTTCATAAAAGTACAGTCAACCCCCATTTATTACGGTGATACGTTCCAGACCAGCCAAAAATGACATGAAAATTAACAAGATACAAATTTTCATAGATATGTTTTTGCTCAGGCCAAATCTGTGTCTCGGACCGCTCCAAAAGTACTGTGCGGATATGTTGTGGCATCTACTGCAAACTGAAAGACTTCCAGAGTGTCAATTACTTGAGGATTTGCAGCATTTGTGGCAGGACTCGTCACTGAGTAACATTGTAATCATATTACATCGTGGTACCAAGGAACTATGTGGACATGAGTTGAGGAACATCATTAGCAATGCTTTGCTGCCATCTTGTGGTATTAAACTATAGGCCCAAAAAAACCTTTCGGGGCGTGAATTTGCAAATTTTTGTTAGGACTGTTAGCAAATTACAAAATGACAGCTAAAATTAAGAATTACAAACACTTTTTTTTTTACCCGCGTTTTCATCTACAAATGACCTGACTCATCTGTCAATCTTAAACACCACATGAGTACCTCTGATGTAAGTGAAAGTTGCCAAAATGTTCCCTCACCAGCGACGGAATGTTTAAATTCCTCAAGAGTGAGTGCCTGCTGGATGGAATCAATGCTCAGCCCGACTCGGCACGCATGTCTCTCTGATCTATTTTTGGGCACGCTTGGACTCAATTAGTAGAAATCTGAAGCATTTGCAGGATCCCGCTTGGCATGCTGAGAGCGCAATGTGTGTTGTGTTGCGTGTTGGTCTAAAAATAGAAGCAGATGTTCCTGTTTCGCAGAGACGTACTGCGGTCAATTTGACAATCTCGGCACAAGTTATGCAACACCATTAATCCACACATGGGACACAGCACGGGTTGGAATTTTTTGTTTCCTCATTTGAAAGACATTCCCCTCCACCAGTAGGTAGATTCATTCTGTGATGCAAAGTCAATTATTGTATACCTTTCATTAAAGATAAAAGCACTTTTAACTTAGACTATCCCAGCCGTCTTCGGACAGTAGGCAGGGTACACCCTGAACCGGTTTGCCAGCCAATCGGGCACACATGGACGAACAACCATCCACGCTCACACTCTCACTCACACCGAGGGACAATTTAGAGCAGGGGTGGCAAACTCATTTTTTGTCGCTGGCCATTTTGGAGTTACGGCTTCCCTCGTTATTTATTACCAATGACAATTTGACATTTCGATACAGATTTCAGCAAGAATCATGATTGTTGACACACATGATTTGCTCCCGCGGGCCACATAAAATGACATAGGGGGCCGGATCTGGCCTCCGCGCCTTGACTTTGACACCTGTGATTTAGAGCGTTCAATCAGCCTGCCATGCATGTTTTGGGAATGTGGGAGGAAGCCTGAGTACCCGAGGAAAACCCACGCAGGCCCAGGGAGACTATGCAAACTCCACACAGGAAGGTCGGGCCCGGATCAAACCCACAATCTCTACATTGTGAGGTCGACGTACTAAGCACTGGACCAACGGGCTGCCGAAATCATTTATGTTATGGCAATTATAAAAGTTTCAAACAACTTCTGCTTGGAGCCCACACAGAGGAGCTGTGCTTGCGCAGTTCTACAAAACAAGAAACTACAAAACAAGAAACTGAGCGTGCGTGCTGCAACCTGCTTGTCATTTCCAGTTGAAGTTAACTGTACGAACTGATCCATATAACAAAAAAACAAATTAAGCAAGCCAATTAAAAAACACAAAGCTGTTCAACCGCATCATGTCATGTCCGCGAGCTTAATCCTAACATATAATGTGAAATACCATCGATAGGCCCAACGTTGACAATAGAACAATTGTATTTTTTTAACTGCTACTTTCATTGTGACACCATCACATCGCAATATTATACACAACAACGCCATATAACTATTCATGGCATTAAAGAATAGACAGATGCCTTTTGCCGATTCGAGGATAAAATACATTTACTAAAGCAAAAAAACAGCTAAACTTAATCTTCCAATTCATCAACTCCAAACCACTCCAAACCTCCAGACTAAATCACAACAGCTCATGATCAATATTTTGAAAAGAAAGAGGACAAAAACATCCAAACATAAAAACAATTACGTTGTACTCACCACAGATGCTGATGCAGACCTCCTGCGTGTCTGTTTTGCTAGCAGTAACGCACATACGTGCCACTCTGAAAGTGTCCAAAAATGTATTTTTCGTGTTGAGAAACCACTCAGCCAGCAACACTGTTGGCTTAAAGTCCAGTTTTCCTTGAAAAGTGCACCGTGAAAATGAATTTGTAATCATATTCAGCATTTGTCCCGATACTGCTCAATCACCTGCACGTAATGATAAATTCCACTGAATCAGGTCTGATCAACCAATCAGAGAACGGAAGAGTGCTGACATCACTGAGAAGGCGGAGATTTGTGAATAAGATAAGGAAGATAAACTTTATTTGTCCCACACTAGAGAAATGTGCAATCTGAAATCTGATTGGTTCAGATTGTTTTAGTTTTTTTAAACTTGTGTGTGTGTGTGTGTGTGTGTGTGTGTGTGTGTGTGTGTGTGTGTGTGTGTGTGTGTGTGTGTGTGTGTGTGTGTGTGTGTGCAAGCACACGCGTGTCGACGGAAAAGTCCATGTTGCCCAGGGCCAGGGGCCCTGACAGATGTTCCACTTGTACATTTACAGTAGAAAAGCCTTTGAACCAGGGGCCCTGGGCAACATGGGCCCTGGGCAACGTACGTGTTGCCGACCCCTGGTTCAAAGGCTTTTCTACTGTAAATGCACAAGTGGAACATCTGTCAGAATTCGTCCTGAAAAGGAAATGTCCCTTAATATAGCCACTGCCTTCCCGTAACCACTGTTGCAATCCCAAACGGCAAATTAAGCTGACAAACCCCCCACCACCACCACCACCACCACCACCAAAAATGATTTGATCAGACTAGAAATTGTCAACAAAAGAATTTCCGGAGCGATGAATCAGTCAAGGGCAGGATAGTTTGGCACTTTAGGTTTGCTCTGGTTTTGTTTTGCATCTTTATTGTGAGTGCATTTTGTTACAGCTGCGGTCATTGTAGTAGTTGTTAGGAGGGGGTTCAAATATTCTACGTTACAAGTTGAGCTAAGTAATTTTGAGGCAAGACTTGAAAATTTTGCTATTGTCATATTAAAGAAAATGTTTATCGTGTCCACGGATTGCTGCTAGTTGCATTTCAAATACTTTCTGCAGTCGTCGGCCAACCACTAGGGGGCAAACGCGTGCTTAAGGCTTCATGAAGCTGTCTGAATAAAAAGCGAAGGCACCCTTCAGCTGAACTTCAATACAGTATTTCAGCAACTTTCAATTACATTAAATGAATTGTTTGGATGAAAAGATAGACCTACAAGCTATTGTATTTGAATATTGGATACGCATGGTGGTGATTCTTTTCTTTGAGAACTACATATTTTTAGGTGGGACTTCCTGTTTTCTAAATAATTGACTTAGCAAGATGAGTCGCTGATGGTGTAGTCGTGGAACACTCGCCGGTGTGGATGTGAGCGTGAATGTTCGTTTGTCTCTATATGCGACTGACGGGTGACCATTATGGATGGATGGTTTGGCAAGCACTGCCCCAGAACTTTTTGCATGGAGCGAGGCTGTCCCCTTGTGTCCACCGTGACATGGGAGGTAAAGTGAAGTGCAGTGCCTCGTAAAGTCAGCAGAGAGCAGCAGTACGTGGACGAAAGCTTGAATTGCAAGCTTCAAATTCTAACCCTGCTAATGTCATCTTGTGTTGTTATTGGTGTTGTTTTTTATTGTTTTTAGGTCTGTTGTCCAGGATTACTTGCCTGACTGTAAAAAAAAAAAAAAAAAAAAAAAAGCTTTACAGGGCGTTTTACTCTTATCTGGTAAGTGGCACGATCTGGTAAAACACCACAAACTATTATTGCAATAAGTAAATGTATTTCTATTAAAAGCCTCCCACCCACATCCGTCTTGAAAAAAAGACACGAGTTAAAGAGGAATAGTAGTGTCTTTCATTGGAAACTCATAAATATTTTGTTGGTAGTAAAGAGATATCGTCAACATTTATTAGCCAATTAGTCACCTGGCAAATGAATGAGCCTTTGAAACGATTCCAAATAATATTGAAACCATTTGAAAGTCGTCCACGTGTCTCGTTTTGCATGCTGTATTTTGGATGGGCAACAGGATTTGCAATGACGATCGTGTCGCTCTCAGGTGGGGACGAGGAGGGGTGCCCGTGGGGGGTGGGTTGGTGTTCTTCATCCTTGTAACCGGAATTAGCTGTGAAGTGCGACCTTGAGGTGTGAACGCAGTGCACGGTTCAAGGGAGAGGGGAAAAAAAGAGGTGTGCTTCGTAGAGGCGTTGGATTGGGGGCGGGGGGAGGGGGTCTCCCATACTTTGCACCTCATTTGCAAGTGAATATGCGAGCAAATATTGGAAGCGTGGAACTTGCAAACGTGCACAATCCGTCCATTACATGAGACCTTTTGCGGCAATCGTCTTATCAGATGGCAAAGTTTGGCTCACAAACTTGAGAGGAGGGGGGCCATTTTCACTGACGTCACAGTTCACAGTGAAGACGCGCAGTGCTCCACTGTGGAATACACAAACACGTCGTTTGAATAGATGAAAAAAAAATACAGTATATATTTTTATCATTTTGGAAGAAAACAATTAGCTCGTAGACGAGGTATAAAAGTAGTCACTCTGACTAATATTTGTGCTATTAATTTGCCTTAAATTTGTTTTTTCATTCTTTCATTTTAACTAATTTCATTTTTATACATGTCGATAAACCCTTAAATAGAAGTGAAAATGAGTCATGGCCACTGAAAATTTTAGTGCATTTTTGGAGGCAAACACCCTGTATAGCTTCATACTACTAATATACATTTAAGTCACTTGAAAAATGTTCATGACATTATCTTGGGAGGTGGTGGAAATGCGGGCTGTTTTTTCCGGAAAATTAAAAAAATTAAAAATTGTACCCGAACGCCCTACTGCTCGGCCGAGTACACCCACATGCACCCGCCGCCCGCCTCCGCCCTCCTGCAGCCGCCGCCGCCCACGGACGACGGGAGCGGCGGCGGCGGCGGCGGCGGTGGTGGCGGAGGCGGCGGGAGCGCGCATATGTCGCCCGACCGCGAAAGGCGCAACTCATACCAGTGGATGAGCAAAACTGCGCAGTCCTCCTCCACAGGTGAGACACGCACCCAGAAAAAATGCATCAATGAGCTGGGATTGAGAAAGAAAAGCACACGTGACAAAAAAAGGGTTTGGAGCAAATTATGTTAGTATGACGTGGGAATGAATGTATATTGACGTTATTATTCCTTTTTTACACTCTTATAGCACGTGCCATTTTGATGTGTTTTTTGCACTTATCATCAGACTAAGACCCAACTCTTAAAGTTATCGTTCCCCTATGAAAGAAGGCGTTTTACATTTTTAATGGGGAAGGGTATTTGGCTCTAAACATTTTTTTTGTTTTTCAATAAGAGTGGAAATGACACTCTTCGAAAGCCCATGGAACCACATTTGGTTTCTATTTTTTTCTCTTAGAATGTATTTTACATTCTTGACAAAGCAAGGTATCACATTTGCTTCTGAAAAGTTATTTTCCACTCAAACGAGGAGTGTAGTTTACTTTCTAAAGGGCTACATTTGTTTCCTCGCAGTGATTTGCCTTTAATAAAGTGTATCTTGTAACCGTAGCCTGAAGAAGCTTATACTAATTTCTAAAAAGTGTTTTTGCCTCTTAAAGAGTGCATTTTACATTCTTAAGGGTAACATATTTAGAGCCTCACTGTGAACGTTCTTTTGTAATAGAGTGTAAATGACACCCTGAATAGTCCTGAACCATATTTGGTTGCTAAAAGTCATTGATCCCTATTAAAAGAGTGCGTTTTTGCCGTGTTGAAAAGCATGGCATTTTAGTTTATTATCATGCGTGCTTTTGCACGTCCTTAAAGTTATTTTTTTCTCTTGTTGAAGAGTTTATTTGTTAAATTTAACAAGACAAAGATCAATAATGTACATGGTTCCTGAAAGGCTTTGTTTCCTTATTCAACAGTGCATTTGACGTTCTTCATTTGGAAAAGTTACCATATTTGGTTACAAACCTTGATCTCTCCTCCACACCCTTTCTTAAGGAAGCATACTTGATTGCCAAGTAATTTATTAAAACACACCCATAAAAAGGCACAAGTGAATTATTTCTCCCTTCTAAGGGTGTATTTTAATGATGTCCAGATATTTGTTTCCCAAAATATATTTTCTCCCAAAAAATGCACCATGTATTTTTAGGCCTTTAAAGGGCCAATATTAGGTTGCCATTAAAGAGTGCATTCTACACTCTTCATGGAGTAAAAGTACCATATTTAGTTTGGTTGGATCTGTACTCATTTCATAGTGTGCTTTACATTCTTGATAGTGTAGTATACCGTAATTGGTTCTTAAATGTTATTCCTAAGTTTATTTTGTTTATGTTAGAGAAGTGTATTTTACAAATTTTAAAGGCAAGGATGTACGCTGCGCACTTGTCTAATAAATGTTAATCTTGCTTGATTAATCTGTGGACGCCCTGAATGGGACCCAAGGAACCACATTTCATTATTGAAAGATATTTTTGCCTGCATGAATCCATATACTATGTTAAATTCTACACAGTTATTTTTCTTGTATTAAAACAGGCCCTATACCATATCTTACAGCTCCCCTGCAAAAACATTTTTTTACTTAAAAGACAATGACCCAAATTATATTTTGTTCATCACAGTGCTTGTGCCAACCTAACAGAGGGAATAGAATAAGGAACCATTTTTTTGTTCCTGACTATCATTTTTACATTGTGTGCATTAAAAGAGGAAAGAAACCATATTTGGTTCCTGAAAGCTATTTCCCACCTATGAAAGTACATTTAACAAGTCATGCAAACCACATCGATTAGTTTTTGTCAATATTTTGGAGTTATTATTAAATAGTGCATCCAACATTCTTAAAAGAGCAAGGAGCCATAGCTGGTTCCTAAAGGTTCCTCCCCCCTGTATTAAACAGTGTATTTTTCCACTGTTAATAATCCCATAGACGTTATTTGGCTTCTTTTCAACTCAAGGCCCCAAATGAAGTGCACTTCCTCCCAGGGAGGCAAACTTACGCAAATAAATCAATTATTGGACATGAACTGTACATACAAATGTGTGATAAGCATTGCTAACAAAGAGCATGGATCAAAAAGCTAGTTGCAAGAACATGCGCCTGATTGACATCTTATGAAATAGTTTACTGTAGTCTCCACCAAGTTTTGGAACCAGACCATAAAACCATTTCCTCATTATTTTGAAGTTGTTGAAACATGTTTTTTTTCTGACAAAAGATTAAAAATATCCACCCATCCATCCATGCATCCATTTTCTAATCGGCTTATCCTCACAAGGGTCGCAGGGTGCTGGAGCCTATAGAAATATAAAAATGTATTTGGAAAAAGATTTGTAAGTAATTGTTCCAAAAGGAAATCATTTAAATATGTTTTTTAATTGTTTTTCTATTTCTATTCTGTCAAGAATGGACCTCATCTTTTCTTATGGAGTGATATGTCATATGTCATAATGTCAAACACGTGACCATGATATATATATATATATATATATCCCATGCATGTAAGTACCTTGTGAGACTCTGTAGCAAATGGTTGATGATATTACCATAAAAAATATTCGTTACTAGGATACTCTTGTGTGCTAGAATAAAGAAGACTAAATACACTTATGAATATAGTATTTAAAATAGTATTGAATGACTTATAATTTAATGATATATATAGAAAATAATACAACAGTACATGAGAATTATTCGAATTGTTGTTTCATCGTTATAATAATGCAAACTTTACATTTTTTTCTTTTTTTCTTCATCCCATCAAGTAATTTTCTACTTGAGTCATTGTAAATGAAACAAAATGTAGAATCAAATATTTGACATATAGGCTCACAGTTAGCATTTTGTTTTGTCAAATGATTGATCTGAATTGTATTCAAATCCATCTACCGGTATATACATTTAAAAAACAATAAATGTGAATTTTTAAATTAGCGAACTCAATTCCATGGTTTTCATTAATTGTAAATAATCACGTAAATAAATCATAATCATATATATAATATATAAGTCACGTAGAATACTCCATTCGACACGCGCATTTGATTATTTTTATTATCTTTAAAACTTCTGGTTTGAGTTGATTGTAATTCACTGCATCAAACAACAATTAATATTGAAATAATGATTATATTGTGATTTAAATGACCTATTTTTTCCAAGCACATTTTGATTGCATTTCTCGTTGTTGTTGTTTTTCCTTTAACTTCCTCATCGAATGACTTGTGTCGTCTGTCCGTTTTGACGATCAAAAGTGAGCTTTGAGCACCCCAAGAGAAGCTCTCCAAAGCAAACTCATGAATAATGAGTTAAATCAGCATATAGCGACGATGACCTGCAAGCAATGGGAACGTAACAGTCTGGGAGAAATTGGAACATGATGCTTCATGAGTTTTTACTTATGAACGAGTTTGTACAGAGTCAAGCAGACCACTGTATTTACACCAAAATGTCTGACAAAGAAAAGTAATTTTGTTAGTGTGGGTCGATGATATCATTGTGGCTGCCAGCAATGAGAGGTGTTTATGCGAGATCAAAGAGAAACATTTTAGCATATATTGAAGCAGAAATGTGGATACTGTAGCTTAGAAAACCGTTTAACCACATTAACAAGACTGTTTAACGAATATAATGTTGTCTTCATTGGGCAGGAAATGTACTTTTCTTTAAAAAAAAAATCAATGAATTAAAAAGACTGTACATTTACAAATACATTTAAATATGGGGAAATGTTCTAATATTTTCATTAAAGATATTAGATACATTAGAAATGCAGTCAAGTCATCAAACCAAGTTTATTTTTTTATCTAAACCACGGTGTGTTTTCATGGAATGGCCCTGGTGACTTCAAAACTTTTTTTTTTCAATGTGTATTTATGTGTGCACAATATTTGTGCTTTGTGGCCTGTGGTTGGCGCCTCTCATGTTAATGAATGAATTTGGGGAGAAGGCCCACTGTCACCTGATGACATGCCCCCTCGCATGGGTGGGTGGGTGCGTGTGTTGGGGGTCTGGGGGGGGCTTTCATTTGGATGCAAATGTAGAAGGGAGTTGACGTCAAGGCGGCTGGCTTGCAGACTTTTAGTGGTATCTTGTCATGCAGCAGCAAGCACATCATGTGAGAACACCAGCAACCTGCACGGACTACAACTAACAAAAAAAAAGGGGGGACCCCTATTTTGGACCACTTTCACGAGGATTCCCTTCTCTTTTTCCACCCCCCGCCCCCTTTCAAGCATGTGCCCTTAGACTCTTTCCAAGTCGAACCTCCTTGTAGCGTGAGCCAAAGCCATGTATGTGGGCTACCTTCTGGATAAAGAGAGCGGCATGTATCACCAAGGCCCCGTGCGACGATCCAGCATCAGCCTGCCCCCCCAAAACTTCGTGTCCTCGCCACAGTACCCCGACTTCAGCGGATACCACCACGTCCCCAACATGGACTCGCACGGCCACGGCCAGGCGGCGGGCGGTTGGGGGCCGTCGGCGTACGGAGCCTCCCGTGAGGACTGGAGCGCCTACGGCATGGTGCCCCCGAACACGCTGGCCACACCCGTCAACAACTCGTCGCCGGCGCAGGTGCCCTACTGCTCGGCCGAGTACACCCACATGCACCCGCCGCCCGCCTCCGCCCTCCTGCAGCCGCCGCCGCCCACGGACGACGGGAGCGGCGGCGGCGGCGGCGGCGGTGGTGGCGGAGGCGGCGGGAGCGCGCATATGTCGCCCGACCGCGAAAGGCGCAACTCATACCAGTGGATGAGCAAAACTGCGCAGTCCTCCTCCACAGGTGAGACACGCACCCAGAAAAAAATGCATCAATGAGCTGGGATTGAGAAAGAAAAGCACACGTGACAAAAAAAGGGTTTGGAGCAAATTATGTTAGTATGACGTGGGAATGAATGTATATTGACGTTATTATTCCTTTTTTTTACACTCTTATAGCACGTGCCATTTTGATGTGTTTTTTGCACTTATCATCAGACTAAGACCCAACTCTTAAAGTTATCGTTCCCCTATGAAAGAAGGCGTTTTACATTTTTAATGGGGAAGGGTATTTGGCTCTAAACATTTTTTTTGTTTTTCAATAAGAGTGGAAATGACACTCTTCGAAAGCCCATGGAACCACATTTGGTTTCTATTTTTTTCTCTTAGAATGTATTTTACATTCTTGACAAAGCAAGGTATCACATTTGCTTCTGAAAAGTTATTTTCCACTCAAACGAGGAGTGTAGTTTACTTTCTAAAGGGCTACATTTGTTTCCTCGCAGTGATTTGCCTTTAATAAAGTGTATCTTGTAAATCGTAGCCTGAAGAAGCTTATACTAATTTCTAAAAGTGTTTTTGCCTCTTAAAGAGTGCATTTTACATTCTTAAGGGTAACATATTTAGAGCCTCACTGTGAACGTTCTTTTGTAATAGAGTGTAAATGACACCCTGAATAGTCCTGAACCATATTTGGTTGCTAAAAGTCATTGATCCCTATTAAAAGAGTGCGTTTTTGCCGTGTTGAAAAGCATGGCATTTTAGTTTATTATCATGCGTGCTTTTGCACGTCCTTAAAGTTATTTTTTTCTCTTGTTGAAGAGTTTATTTGTTAAATTTAACAAGACAAAGATCAATAATGTACATGGTTCCTGAAAGGCTTTGTTTCCTTATTCAACAGTGCATTTGACATTCTTCATTTGGAAAAGTTACCATATTTGGTTACAAACCTTGATCTCTCCTCCACACCCTTTCTTAAGGAAGCATACTTGATTGCCAAGTAATTTATTAAAACACACCCATAAAAAGGCACAAGTGAATTATTTCTCCCTTCTAAGGGTGTATTTTAATGATGTCCAGATATTTGTTTCCCAAAATATATTTTCTCCCAAAAAATGCACCATGTATTTTTAGGCCTTTAAAGGGCCAATATTAGGTTGCCATTAAAGAGTGCATTCTACACTCTTCATGGAGTAAAAGTACCATATTTAGTTTGGTTGGATCTGTACTCATTTCATAGTGTGCTTTACATTCTTGATAGTGTAGTATACCGTAATTGGTTCTAAATGTTATTCCTAAGTTTATTTTGTTTATGTTAGAGAAGTGTATTTTACAAATTTTAAAGGCAAGGATGTACGCTGCGCACTTGTCTAATAAATGTTAATCTTGCTTGATTAATCTGTGGACGCCCTGAATGGGACCCAAGGAACCACATTTCATTATTGAAAGATATTTTTGCCTGCATGAATCCATATACTATGTTAAATTCTACACAGTTATTTTTCTTGTATTAAAACAGGCCCTATACCATATCTTACAGCTCCCCTGCAAAAACATTTTTTTACTTAAAAGACAATGACCCAAATTATATTTTGTTCATCACAGTGCTTGTGCCAACCTAACAGAGGGAATAGAATAAGGAACCATTTTTTTGTTCCTGACTATCATTTTTACATTGTGTGCATTAAAAGAGGAAAGAAACCATATTTGGTTCCTGAAAGCTATTTCCCACCTATGAAAGTACATTTAACAAGTCATGCAAACCACATCGATTAGTTTTTGTCAATATTTTGGAGTTATTATTAAATAGTGCATCCAACATTCTTAAAAGAGCAAGGAGCCATAGCTGGTTCCTAAAGGTTCCTCCCTGTATTAAACAGTGTATTTTTCCACTGTTAATAATCCCATAGACGTTATTTGGCTTCTTTTCAACTCAAGGCCCCAAATGAAGTGCACTTCCTCCCAGGGAGGCAAACTTACGCAAATAAATCAATTATTGGACATGAACTGTACATACAAATGTGTGATAAGCATTGCTAACAAAGAGCATGGATCAAAAAGCTAGTTGCAAGAACATGCGCCTGATTGACATCTTATGAAATAGTTTACTGTAGTCTCCACCAAGTTTTGGAACCAGACCATAAAACCATTTCCTCATTATTTTGAAGTTGTTGAAACATGTTTTTTTTCTGACAAAAGATTAAAAATATCCACCCATCCATCCATGCATCCATTTTCTAATCGGCTTATCCTCACAAGGGTCGCAGGGGTGCTGGAGCCTATAGAAATATAAAAATGTATTTGGAAAAAGATTTGTAAGTAATTGTTCCAAAAGGAAATCATTTAAATATGTTTTTTAATTGTTTTTCTATTTCTATTCTGTCAAGAATGGACCTCATCTTTTCTTATGGAGTGATATGTCATATGTCATAATGTCAAACACGTGACCATGATATATATATATATATATATATCCCATGCATGTAAGTACCTTGTGAGACTCTGTAGCAAATGGTTGATGATATTACCATAAAAAATATTCGTTACTAGGATACTCTTGTGTGCTAGAATAAAGAAGACTAAATACACTTATGAATATAGTATTTAAAATAGTATTGAATGACTTATAATTTAATGATATATATAGAAAATAATACAACAGTACATGAGAATTATTCGAATTGTTGTTTCATCGTTATAATAATGCAAACTTTACATTTTTTTCTTTTTTTCTTCATCCCATCAAGTAATTTTCTACTTGAGTCATTGTAAATGAAACAAAATGTAGAATCAAATATTTGACATATAGGCTCACAGTTAGCATTTTGTTTTGTCAAATGATTGATCTGAATTGTATTCAAATCCATCTACCGGTATATACATTTAAAAAACAATAAATGTGAATTTTTAAATTAGCGAACTCAATTCCATGGTTTTCATTAATTGTAAATAATCACGTAAATAAATCATAATCATATATATAATATATAAGTCACGTAGAATACTCCATTCGACACGCGCATTTGATTATTTTTATTATCTTTAAAACTTCTGGTTTGAGTTGATTGTAATTCACTGCATCAAACAACAATTAATATTGAAATAATGATTATATTGTGATTTAAATGACCTATTTTTTCCAAGCACATTTTGATTGCATTTCTCGTTGTTGTTGTTTTTCCTTTAACTTCCTCATCGAATGACTTGTGTCGTCTGTCCGTTTTGACGATCAAAAGTGAGCTTTGAGCACCCCAAGAGAAGCTCTCCAAAGCAAACTCATGAATAATGAGTTAAATCAGCATATAGCGACGATGACCTGCAAGCAATGGGAACGTGGCAACCCGGGCACAGCTTGTGTTCAGGCGTGGGAAGTCACGTGACGTGCTGGCGCGTTTGCAGTGTGCGCGCGGGTCACACCGCGAAGTGGAGCGGCGTGGCTGTAGCTTGTCGACACCTCGCCTCGCTTTGATATTGCGACCTCGCTTCCTCCTTCTAGGAGGGAGAGGCGCTTTTCGCACCTCTGAGGCGTGCGCGACACGTCATCATTACGTGCGTTACACTGCGTTACGTTACACGAGAGGGAGACACGCGTGGCATGGGTAGGAGAGGGATGGGAGTGGGGGTGTGGGGGGAGAATACATTTTGGAGGTCTTTTTATTCATCCCATGACGGGAATTCAGTCTAACGAAATGATTTGCACGAAGAGTAGATGACTATTTGAGTGAAAGTAAAGTGAAATAAAACTTGGGTTGGGAACACTGACAGTGCAAAATAGCATAGAGGAGGAACCAAGAAAAATCCATTTTGTGTTTTATTTTTTTGGGGGCGGGGGGATAACATCAGTTGATATACGTTATAGTTCAGTTTCACATTGACATTGATCCTAATGGTAAAAAAAAACAAAAACATTGTATGAAAGACGATTTAATCAAATAAAACATCAGTGGAAAGCAAGTAGATGTGCAGTTGGCAGTAGAAGAGGCTACAAAACAACAACTGGTGGGCCCAACACCAAATTTAGCATTTCTTGCATGTTGTAAATTATTCACGGCCACAAATTGATATGACATGACCACAAAGTGCTGTTTCATTCGCGGGTTATATCCAATTTGTAGCCACAACTTAATACTTCATGGCCACAAATTGCTATTTTGTGCATGTTATACTTAATTTGAAGCCACAAACCACAGATAAAAAATGAGCCAAGGCAGACAGGACTCCAACTCGCAAAACGCGGGCAAGTTCCTTAGGAACTCAATTGTCTCATAAAAAATGATTACCGTACTAAATCTTTGATTTGAAGCATTAATTATTGGTCGTGGGTCAAGGAGCAGCTGCACTCCATTCATTTGAAAATGATTGTGCTGAAGAAAAGCTAAATATGAAATATATTATATCTAACCATAAACAGTAACATTTTCTTGGCCCTCTATTTGGCTGCAGCCATCTTGCGTGAATGTCGCAGACTGGTTTTATCTGCTGGCTTGTGTATGTCTGTATGTCTGTGTATGTGTGTGTGTGTGTGTGTGTGTGTGTGTGTGTGTGTGTGTGTGTGTGCACGCTGCAAGAGTTCAGAAATCGTGGCGAAGGTGACTTGCAGGTCCACATCAAAGCGGACATTTGCGTATGTGAAGAGCAAAGAGCAGAGATGCGGATTTGATGCTGGAAACTGATAGGGCCGGTCCAGGCATGCCGACGGCCGGCCGCCTCATTCTGGTCCGACCAGGCCTAGCTGTCTATGTGCGCTTTCCCAACATTTAGTGAACCCAGGCACATATTTCACTTGAGAAACAGCTTACGACACACCAGCACACAAAATCTCTCTCTCTCTAGATAGATATATTTCTGCCTTACTATGTTTGTGATGTATAAAATGCATATATACATAAATATGTGGGTGCCCATACAGAGTGGCTTGCAATGTTTTTTTTTTTTTTTTTTTTTTTTACCATTTCAGGCTTCGAACAAAGATATAGCATGTCATTTATTTTATGTGAAGAATGAACATCAAGTGGAACAAAATGATGAAGTGGAACAAAATTCACACGATATGTTTGTCTTTAAAACAAAACAAGAAAAGTGGGGCATGCCAAATGCGGCGCCACCCCCAAGTCAATACTTTGTCGAAGCACCTTTTGCTACGATTCCAGCGGCAAGTTTGTTGGGGTAAGTCTCTATCAGTTTTGAGCATCAACAGAGTGACATTTTTGTCCATTCTTCCTTGCAATACAGCCCCAGCAAAGGTAGATTAGACGGAGAGCATTTGTGAACAAGTGTATTAAGATTGTCAATTGGGTTCAGGTCTGGACTTTGTCTTGGCCGTTGTAACACCTGGATATGTTTCGTTTTGAGCCATTCCGTTGTAGATTGTGCTTGATGTTTCGGATCATGATCTTGTTGGAAGGTAGACCTCTGCCCTAGTCTTCGATCTTTTGCGGACTCTAGCAGGTTTTCTTGGCCCTGTATTTGGCTCCAGTCATCTTGCCATCAATTCTAACCATCTTCCTTGATCCTGCTGAAGAAAAACAGCTCCAGGCCATGATGCTGCCACGACCATGTTTGACAGTGAGGAGGATTGTGTGTTCACGGTGATGCGCCGTGTTACTTTTACGCCAAACATGTTTTGCATTTTACATTTCGGTTTCATCTGACCAAGAGAGCGACATTTCCACATGTTTGTTGTGTCTCGCAGGTGGCTTGGCAAACTTCAAATGGGACTTTTTTGAGATTTCTTTGACAAATGGCTTTCAACTTGCCACTCTTCCATAAAGGCCAGATTTGTGCAGTGTAGGGCTAATAGTTGATCTCTTGGCTACATCTTTGATCAGCGCTCTCCTTGTTTGCGGTGAAAGTTTAGAGGGGCGGCCGGGTCTTGGGAGGTTTGGAGTGGTCTGCTCTCTTTTAATTCGATTGATCGAACGGTGCTCTGTGAGAAGTTTAAAGCTTGTGAAATATTTTCATATCCTAGTTCTGCTTTCAGCTTCTCTGCAACTTTACCTGCCTGGTAAGTTCCTTGGTCTTCATGAAGCTGTGTGCTCCCTAATAGTCTTTTAACAGACCTCTGAAACTATCACAGATATATGCCGAGACTCAATTGCACACAAGTGGGCTATTTGTAATTTTCAGTCATTCATGTCAAGTGAGTGAGGATGAAAAATATCGCACACTTCGCTTTCAATTTTTTTATTTCAAAATAAAGTTGAAAGTATTGTCTGAAATTTGTTCCACTTCAAGACTGTGTCCCACTTAGTGTTATTCTTCTTCTTAAAATTTTTTTCACATTTTCTATCTTTTTCTGAAGCCTGAAACATGACAAAAGTTAAAAAAACATCAAGGGGGCCGAATATATTGCAACTAACGACTATTTCAATAATCAATGAACCTGTAAATTATTTTGTTGATGAACCAACGAATCAGATCAGAACAATAATAAAACAGGACCTTATTTCAAATTGACAATGCATAAAATGCACAAACACAAATTAGAATTCAGTGACTGGTTTGGTCTGTAACATAACAGAAAAAAGGTAAAATTATAACCTGTGTTCCAAAGTATAAGCAGATATTTACAAATGTCTTAATGGGAGAAAAAAAAGAAGCTAGCTACAAATGTCTTATTGGGGAAAAAAGAAGCTAGCTAGCTAGCTGGATAGCTAGGTGGAGCGATAGCTAGCTAGCTCGCTATGTTGCTAGCCCGCTAGCTAGATAGACGAAGAAATTGTATCATTTGCCACACAATAATAACAATGTTTCAGAATCCCGGCTCGATCAGAACTGCAAGTGCCTGTTTTTATTTTCTCATGAAGGGAAGACAAGGACGAAGGAGAAGTATCGGGTGGTGTACACGGACCACCAGCGGCTCGAGCTGGAAAAGGAGTTCCACTTCAACAGATACATCACCATCAGGAGGAAAGCCGAGCTGGCCGTCAATCTGGGCCTGTCCGAGAGACAGGTGGAACGCGCAACACACAAACAAGAAACAAACCTTGCATGTCCTAGTTGAGTCATGATGTCTGATTTCTTGAGCACCGCATCTTTCTCTCTGTATTCAAGACACATTGTGGTGCACCTGTGCTCCAATCAGTTTGTGAGAAATCTTTTTTACATAGGTAAATTATTTTAAAAAAATATATAACTGATGAGGAAAAATTATAACACTAACTATATGAGTTTTAAGAACATTACGTTTCTCCTGTTATGTACATTGTACAGTAGGGTTAATAAAATCAATAAGAAATGAAATAAATAAAAAATAAACAGGAAACAGTATAATAAATAATAAATGAATAAGATCAAATTGCATAAAAAATAAAATACAGTGAAATAATACAAGATAAAAATACACTACTAAGCAAATAAAATACAATAAATTAAAATAAAATTTTAAACATTAAAATAAAAACAACAATAAATGACAAAATTAACAATTAAAAATACTTTAAAATTTATACAAAAATAAATGAATAAGTAAAATTAAATAACTAAAGAAAAAAAATAAAACATAGAAAAGAGTCGGTAGTTACAATAAAAATAAAATAACTATCATAAATCACAACTTAAAAATAGTTAAAATAAAATAAAAACTTACAATAATATAAGACAAAATAAAATACGTGTGTGTGTGTCTCTTGTTGGCAGGTGAAGATCTGGTTTCAGAACCGGCGCGCCAAGGAACGCAAGCTGATCAAGAAGAAGATGGGCCAATCGGATGGCAGCGGGGGATCCGTGCACAGCGACCCGGGTTCTGTCAGCCCTCTGCCGGTTCCGGGCTCTCTCAGTCCTACGGACATCCACGGCGCCCTGTATCCTGCCCCCCACCCCCACCCCCACCCTCATGCCCATTCTCATCCTCATCCTCATCCTCACCCGCATCCCCACCCCCACCCTCAGCCCCCTCCAGCACAGGCCATGAGCACGTTGCCGCCCATCAGGAATATACAGCAAGTGACTGTCAGCCAGTGACGTGGCACCAAACACATGGAACCAAATGGAGCACTCCGACACACTGCAGCAGGACTCTTCACACAATTATGCTTGGCTTTTTTTTTTTTTAATACAACAGTTCCATTACCTCAGAGGATGAGGATGGGGGGGGGGCAGAGGGAAAGTGGGTTCCAACTTCCAAAGCTTGACATTGTTTGTGAATTTTAATGAGATATAAATGTTTTTGGGTTGTAATGTCTTTGTTTGTAAAATATGAAAACTCAGGGAATAATCAATCATGTTAAATTTTCCAGTGTAAAAAAAAAAATTATGTGGATGAGAATAGTATAGAATGGTGTTCTCTGGCAATGTTAACAATGTACATAAAATACTTTTTTTGCAGAATTTGCAGAGTTGGTCCATTACAAGAAATAACTTCATACACCTTGTTTAAAAAGTGGTAAATTGCTACAAAATGGTTTAATTTTATATATATATATATATATATATATATATATATATATATATATATATATATATGTATGTATATATATATATATATATATATATATATATATATATATATATATATATATATATATATATATATATATATATATATATATATATATATATATATATATATATATATATATATATATATATATATATATATATATATATATATATATATATATATATATATATATATATATATAAATACACACACACACACACACAGTATACTGACAAATATGTGGAGCAGTTTGGGTCATCAGTGACTTCATTTGAGGATCAATGTTGTAATTTTGAGGAGCAATTTTTCACAGGTTAATCCCAGAGACCTCAAGGAAAGGTTTTATTAAACACAAAAAAATATTGAACAATGCAACAAATGGACAATTGTTTTTCTTTTTTTACAAAAAACATTTTTTTTAAAACTTGGTTGGTTTAGGTTTTTGGAAAAGCTAAACTGAAAAAAAGATAAGATCTACTGGAATGTAATTTGAGAACACTGGTTTTACAGACCTCCAAAGTTAAAAGAAAAACTTATTCACAGTCATGGATATTATGACTGACTTCGGGATGACTCTAAAAAACATGCTTAGCCACACTATACTAGACAGCTGAAGTTAGTTGCTAACTGTGGTGTCGGGAGCATCAACCTTTTCTCAATCTCCAACCATCCAAACATCGGTCAATCCTTGGGGAGCTTTTTGGGAATGTCTTGAAACTTAAAAATCTTTGATTTTCAGTTTGGTGATTCAATGTATTTGGAATATGAAAAATTATATTACCTGTATATATATATACGGTATATCCTCGTCTCACCCCTCTGGTGGTGTCCGTCCCCCATTCAGCTCGGGTCCTCTACCAGAGGCCAGGAGAACATTTGGTCATCAGTAATGTTAATGATGGGCATTATACACTATAATTTGAAAAATGTATATGCATAGTTTCTTTTTAAATACAGCAGAGGTCTTCATAGAGGACTCCTATTTCTCAATGAGTAAACTTTACTTAATACGGTTATTTTCAGTGAAATTTGTGATGTTAAATATGGGTACACCAACAAATTAGGCCCTGTTCAGTCAATTGAATCCTGCACCTTGCAAGCCCCATATAATAAATGTGTTCAAGAAATATTAATCATTGTAAATGGAGTGCTTGGGTCAGAGGGTCAAAACACTTGGGATTATTTATGACACCTCTGTCTTTTCACTCAAATATGTCCAGTAGTTCGAGAAAAAACAAATATGGACACTTTTCTAAATCCATTAACAGCAAATGTCATTGATAGGTGTATATCTGCTGATATGACATATAATTGGCATTATAATTAATATATGGACAATTTGTATGTATGATATAGCATTTTAAAGATGAAAATTCAGTCGATCCGTCTGGTTTACTGTAATACCAATCCTGCTGTCATTTAATGAACACATTTCATTATTGGAATGGTAAATGTTCACGTCTCTCCCCTGCGTGCTCGCTCTCGTGCTCGTACGTCCAGGCGTGCGCGCGCGCGGCTTCGCGAGTGACGTCACGTCTCGCTGCCACAACATGGCGGACATTGATACCATTTACGAGTTAGAAGACGACGACGAAGACGAACGTGTCGTCATTGAGGAGTGCTTATCCAGATACTGCCCGGATCCCGTCGTGATGCGCGGCGCCGGACACATAACAGTGTAAATGTTTTTCTTTCTTGCGCATGTTTCGTCACGGTGTCGTGTTTTGTTGGGGTCACTTTTGCATCTCGTAGCTTGTGCAGCTGCTAGGTAGCCAAGTAGCTCACTTGGTAAACAAGAACTGTCCCTCGGGGTGTTGTTAAGACACGAAACGAGCGTCTCCAGCACCTGGCGTCACCATGGCAACCGATAACTTGACGCTGTTCTACGGTGTGGTCCGGCCGACCGAGGACGTTGTAGACAGTGGGTGATGTGATGTGACGTTAGCAAACGAGCTCACTGACAGTCACGTCAGTCACGCGTTTAACTTCAGGTTGATGTTATTTCAGTCGTGTCCAAGCGTGATTGATGTCAGTGTTTACGTTGAGGAGGTCTTGCGTCAAGCTGTGGAGCTTCGTCGTTTGTTGTGACGTCATCTGTTACTACGCTAACTGCGTTCGCTGTCGAAGCCTATCAAAGGTATAAAAGTCGATTTTGTATCGTGTATCTTTTTACTGATTGTATTTAAATTTATTTTGGATATTTTCAAGAAAATCTGTCATGGAATTATTTACATAAATCTGCAAGAAATGTTTCTTGCATAAAAATTGTATTATACGTTTCGTTATTAATTTTATACGGTACTTATTTTTTAATTGAATTTGTATTGCATTGTTATTAATTTAATGACTTATTCTTTAGTATTCAAATATTTTGGAATATGCATTTGTCTTGTTTTAAATAGCATTCTTTAGTATTTTTATTAAATGGATTTCAATGTATTTTGTATCATGACATTATTTACGTTATCTTAATAGTTGCATTTTTTAAAAGACTTATTGTATAAAATACGTATTTTAATTTCATTCTTTCATTTTATGGAATTTTGTTTGAATTTAATATATTAAAATTTTTATTTCTGAAATAGCCTTTTAATTTATTTCATGTCTCATTAGTGACATGATTGCACTATTTATTTTTTTATAATTATTTTCATAGAATATTATTCTTAAACAGTATTTGTATTTTGAGGCATTTTTTCCCTCTCGAATATATTGACCTATTTGTACCGAAGAGAGCATATTAATTTATTCTTTATGGATGCCAAAAAGAAGACACTCTTGATTGTACTTTCATAATGTTCATTATGTTTGTGTTTGTGCAGGTTCGGGCTGAGCAACAGATTCGATAGCGAGTTCCCGTCCATTCTCACGGGAAAGGTACATTTGCGCGTTTGGACTTTTCTTGCACTTTCCACTCACTTCCAGTTGAACAATTAAAAGGCCCAGCGCTTCTTTTGTCTTCCCCATTCAAACGTCCTCGCCAGCGGATTGGCCGCATCCACGCTGGCCCTGTCAATGAGTAAGCCGCCGCCAGGGGGGGACAGGCCGGTCGCATCCGCGGGTCCGACTCCAGGTGACGAAATAATGTGAGGGCGAGAAGAAAAGGGTCCGTTTCCTGGGTCAGACGCAGGAGCACAAAAAGGCTGCAGGGCCGCGTGCGGGACTGAGGGAAGTGCGGGGCAATAAAGCGCACCTCCGGCATTGTGAGACCGGCCGACATGTGATGGAGGAGCTCACAATTATGATGATTGAAGGGTGCGCATCAGGCCCTGCTGGGCTTTATTCTCAGCTCTTTGCTTGTTTGCAAAGAGACCGTTGCATCCTGTCATAAAAGATTACGACCCCCTTTTATGGCGTACAGACTCGGGGCCAGGAATGAGCAATCCATTCAGCTCGGCTCTGACCAAACCGCCCGCCCGCCCGCCCGCCCGCCACAGCCACAGGCCGCGCTTCTGCTGCTTATCTTGTCCTTTGAGGCCTTTGACACGCGCTTGCAAGGCCAGGGACAACATTGCGATATGGCATCTGTGCAGAAAATGTAACTTTCCAGTACTGTTGAGATACTGAAAGGGTATTCAGAGACATCACAGAGTGTGATAGCATCAACGTCCTATATATTGGGGTTGATCATTCTCTATATCGTAGATTTCAAGTGACCATTAAAAAAAAAAAAAAATACCGGGCAGCACTGAGCTCGACTGTAAGAAATTCAGCAGCATTAAGAGCAAGAAAAGGCAGAGAAAGTCCATCCATTTTCTCAACCGCTTATCCTCACTAGGGCGTCGTTCCCAAAGATCACAGAGAATCTTATTACCCTAATAGGATCGTCGACTAGAGTCATATTTAAACCTTTTTGGGGAAAACAAGGAAAAAACTAATTCCTCAAACAAGAGTTAAATTGGCCTCCATTAACCTTTGCAGTTTGCCACAACCTGGGTGACTTGAGAATTTACACTGCCGAAGGAAAAATATACAATTTTTAGTAAGGACGTTGGTATTCTTTTGAGCTTGTGACACTAACTTAAAACAACTTCAGCATTTATGCCATTAGGCCAACAAAATGCACCTCTGAGTATCATTATGTGCTCTCTTTGTATGTGTTCCTGCTCCATGTGTGTAGTTGTTTAAAGCTTTGGAATTTTAGCAGGATTTTTTTTTCTGTTTCACCAGTTCAGGATGTTTTGCATTATATGTTAGCATTAAGCTAATAGACCCGTGTAAAATGTTTTTGACATTTTGGTGATGTCTCGGTTTTCATTTGTGTCAGTTTTACAGTAAAACTCAACTGGGCACAACAACAGCTTGCTCTTTTTTTTTTGAGAGCTGTCCCAAATCCTTTCATTTTCTGTGATATTTCAAGTAATGCTATATGACATTTTTTTGACAGCAAGAGTGACAACAGGCGTCAAAAAATACTTACAAAATTATTTTGTAATATGTTTTAATGTGTGGTTGGTGTGAACTATTAAAAAAAGTTTTATATGGGACACTCGAGTGGGCTTTTTTTGGTCATTTTGTAAGACGAATATAGTTGTAAAGTATGGCTGCAATAAAACCTCGGGGATTTATATCATGGGTGCTGGTGGTCTATTATTTTTCCGCATTTGTTTTTTTTGGGGGGGGCACAAAAATTATGATTTCCTTATCTATCAGTATTTAATGAATGAATAAATATGGCTGAGCAATTTGGAAAAATAATTGTGTACGCTCAATTATTGCAATTAAATATCTGATTATTTTAACATGTAGTTTTGAACAAACAAGATATAAAATTGATCTATATTACAATAAGCGATATCAGATGATACATAAATGTTTTGGTCCTGTAGGCTAGGCTTTCTTGGAAACTAGACTTAAGTCTAACGTGGAACTTATATAGTTGTAAAACTGCAAGTACAATAATGGACGTCTCCTACATGACCCAATTTGGAAGTGAAGTAAATCTTATTGCTCTCACATTTGTTTGGTCACAGGTGGCGCCGGAGGAGTTCCGCTCCAGTGTAGGTCGCGTCAACGCCTGCCTGAGGAAGAACGTGCCGGTCAACGTCAAGTGGCTGCTGTGCGGGTGTCTCTGTTGCTGCTGCACGGCCGGATGCAGCCTGTGGCCCGTCATATGTCTCAACAAGAGGGTCAGACGAGAGACAAAATACCAGTGTCCCAAACAAGGCTTTTCTTTCTGGACTCATTGGTGTTTTCTCCTACCGCAGACAAGAAGGTCCATTCACAAGTTGTTAGAATGGGAAAACAACAGATTATACCATAAGGTATCTTAACTTCCCTGTCTGTTTGTCTATCTCACTCTTTATGTCTGTTGGTCAGTTCTTTGTCTCACTCTGTAGGTCTCTTTTTGTCTTTGTTTCTCCGTCTGTCTGTTTCTCTGTGATTGTCTTGCTGTATCTGGGTTTTCCAGTCTCTCTTTCGTCTCTCTGTAGCTGTCTGTCTCTTCCTCTGTCTCTCATGTTGTCTGTCACTGTCTGTCTCCCGATCTTTGTTTGTCTCTCGCTTTTAACTGTCTCTCTTAGTGCGTCCCTCCCCAGTCAGTGTTGTCACTGTTTCTAGCCATGTGAGTGTCTGTCATTCTCTCGGTCTTACTGCGTCTGTCTGTCTTTCTCTGTCTGTCTGTTTCTTTGACTTTGTCTCTCAGTTTGTTGGTCTGTGTCTCTCTTGGGTTGTCTTGTCACTGTGTTCCTCTCTCAGTCTGGCTTTCTATCTTTCAATCTCTTTGCCTATTTGGTTGCCTGTCTGTGTCTGTCAGTCTGTCTGAAGCATTTTTTTTGTGTGTGTGTGCGTGTGTGTGCGCGCGCGTGGACATGAAGCCCTTCAGCATGTCTGGCCACAGTTTGACCTCACACACGGCAGACAGCCCTGCTGTCTGTGCGTGTGTGTTTACCGCGCGTGTTATTGATTTGGTCTTTTCTGTTCAGCTGGGCCTGCACTGGAAGCTGAGTAAAAGAAAATGTGAGAGCAGCAACATGATGGAATATGTAAGTAGTAGTAAGCCCAGTATCTACTGCTCACATCATGTTCACCCAGGCATGTGTTCATCCTTTACTCCCAACAGTGAGTTATCTCCATTTAATCAATTGTAACATTCACTGTTAAAAACACTGCCAAATCGGTTAACTATAAAGAAGTCTTTTTAACATAACTGACTAAACTTTATATCGTACCAAGGCTACACAGTGGCATCTTATTAACACTCATTCAGTACCAGCCAATTCTGGACCAAGTCTGAAAAGACGTTTAAAAACCTCTTTGGGAGTGAATGAGTTATAACAAGACTGTATCGCTTTGTAAAATGACAAACTCATATTTAACACCACTAACAACAATAACAAATGAATTGTTCCCCCCCCCCGTCTGACTTGTAGTATGGGACCCTCTGATCAGTGAGCTTGCTTAGCACAGTTCTCTCGGGCATCAGTCCAGTGCCCAATCTCTTTTGCACCATGGATTGCTTTTGTGTAAAGCAATCCATGGTAAAGCTGCGGCGCAGCGACACAAGATGCTTGCCAGCAGCCTTCCTGCAACAAGTTAGCTATAAATGACAGCGCATGGTAAAATCCGTTTTGCGCAAGCTATACTTGGTCAAACTTAGAAACAAAAAATGTACTATATTTCCCCCAAAAAGTACAGTCAAGACTTTTAAAAATCAGCATCAACAATCTATTTAGGCCCACATGAAGCCACCTCGGACTATAAAGTTGCTGTTGACCAATGTATTTGGGTCATCTCCTGTGGTAAACCAGATTCTCTCACGACATCACGGTGCCACTGACCGACAGTGCACTAATTACAATCAAGTGTCAGCTGTTAATGAAAGTTAACATGATTTTCTTGTTTGTGTGTGTACAAAGGTGATTCTTATAGAATTCTTACCCAAGTATCCAATCTTGAGACCAGACTGAAGATGCAACCTGCACCCCCTTTTCTACTTCAGTGCCTTGTCAGAATGAGAAATCAGACCCCCCTCCCCCCACCCGTGCAGCTGTACACGGAACTCTTGCCACACTGTCACTTTGCTTTTGAGCGCATTTTGCACAGCTAGTGAGACACGTCCCCACCCCCTCCATGTTGCACCCCTGTTTCATGATGGGGTAAAAACTCATGAAAGTGCATTTATACCCCCAGCAGAGGACGTTTTCTTTTTGGCCTTTTTTTGGCCTTGTTTCTTTTTAGAGTAGAAAATGGAAGGTTAATCCAATGCCGTGCTGGCTTTTCGCTGTATAAATCCATGTCTTGGCAAGTTTCCTTCCTTCTATCTAAATAGTTAACTTCATGTCCATTGTTTACATATTAGCTGTTTATTTGTTGTTGTTGCCAATGAATTGCTGTACAATAGTTTTTCCGAGTTCATGAACCGGACCTGTTTACCTTGTAAGCCATATACAATGTAGTTCGAGAGAACCTAATGCGTGCCACAGTGTTGAAGCTGTCATGTTTGCCAAGAAGGAAGATTGGAATCCTTCAATCCTTTATGTGTGTCATTATTTGTTTTTGTTGAGTTTGCGGGTGTCAAAAGTCGAGGCCCTGGGGCTGGACGGGTCACACTAAAGCAAAATAGTTTTGTTTTGTTTTTTTCTAAAATGGATTTGTTGTTTACATCCGAGCAGAAAATCGAATGCAAAATGCTTTTCCTACCAGCATTTACTTTCACCCAATTCCTTGGACAATAGTTGCTAAAAATCCGAAGAATTAGTGTAAATACAATACTTTAGTGATGTGATTCTATGATTTAAAAAAAAATTTAGAATTGCAAAGATGTGTTTTCATGGTCATTTAAATTTTGGAAATACTCCACATGAGAAGCGTTCCATGGGAAGTAGGGGTCATTTAAAGGAATTGTGTCATTTTCAAGCCTAAATATTTTTTTTATCCTAAGCAGGTAGTTCTTGCCCGCATGCGAGGGTATTATAGCACCTTAAACGTGGAAGTCAAAACCATGTCTTGGCCACAATATGGTTTATGTGGCCCCACTAGTCTAAACACAGTATGCTGGGTAATATTGCATTGGTGGAATAAGAATTCAAAAGGGTGAAAATTCGCCCGTTGTCTCAGGGTGGAGTCATTTTGATCTTACACTGCCCTCTGCTGTCGACTGGAATTGAGGTCACAGTGCCCTTGGGCTCGCATTACAAACATGGAGACTCACCTGTTTTCTGGGTTGGGCCACATTTGGTTTACTTGTAATTGGGCCACTTTTAAGTCAAGGTACTATGTGAAAATTCCTGTACACAGTTCCCACTGTTGAAAAGGTCCAGAATTTTGCAACCCTGGTTTTCTTAGTCATACTGGCCGCTCGGAGGAAAACTATGACTTCAACTTGGCTCATGATGCAAACCGAGTTTATGGCTTACGGTTTCGTTTCATCCCAACATGCTGTCATTTTAGCCTCTGCTACTTAGTAAAGCAGCAGATGGTAGTTCTTTGTTATTTTCTTCCATGGCGGCATCCATTTATACTAACTCGAGTGCCTCTCCCACAGTTGAACCACATACCCGCAGGCTGAAATTTTGTCCTGTTACCATTTCTTCTAAATGTTTACCCAGATTATTACCCCCCCCCCTCCTTTTACAAAAAAAAACCCCAACCCAAATAAAACTCATTTGGACTTTTCATGTGTTGTCAATTGTCTCTGCTCTACAAAACACGCCTCGTCCAAATCTTGTTAGGCAAGTCGTGGCGGTAGAATCGTTAACTTTAACAAGACGGCCCGCAATTATTTGAACACAAGTGTAAAAGTCAAGTAGCAGTAGTAACAGAGTAACCAGCCGATGGACCTCAAAGTAAGTCAAGCTTACAGCCACAAGTGTCCCTTTTATGGTCCTTTGTTTAATTGTTTCGACGTTGTCTGGCCCACTGGCCTGCAGCGCAATCCCGCCAACATCAAGAAGATAAGAAAGTGCAACATTTACTGTCATCCAAACCCATAACTACATTTATAGGTAATAAACAGTTACATTATACAACACTTTCTGCTCATTTGGGACCGAACAGAACATGAGCAGGAAATGTTTAACAGTAGGCGTTTCTGTCCACTAGGGGTCAGTCTGTACAATATGTTGAACAATTTTTTGGACTGTTGACCAGCCAATGCAAAGCCCTTTGGGCATTTTGTCCAAGTTTTTAAACCTTTTATGCACCCTGTAACCTGATAACAAGTTCCTGAAAGGGTTAAAATCCATTTTAAGACTCCATGTACCAATACACTCATCGACTGGCCTAGATATTCCAGCCATGCTCTTGAGGTGGAGTCATAATAATACCAAATTATCTTATTAGTGTTTGTGTAGCATAATTCACTGTTCAAAGTGAGACTGCGGCCTTCGATTCCTAAAAAGGAGACAGTGTTCCCTAAACTTTTATACATGAAATATTTGATAGTTGCATTTGACAAGACAGCCCATTGACGATGTCCCCTCTCCATTACCCAGCCCTCCCCCCAAAAAATCAAGCTGTTGATGATTCATTATATCTGTTCCAGTTTACGCAAAATAAGAGCATTTTGTTCCCTTACTCTACCCAATGTAAACCAAACCACGACCATGAAACCCAAGTACCGTACATACCGAACCGCGATCATGTTGAGTGCCGTTATACCGGGTCGTGCCGATTACAAATTTGTCGCCGTTATGAAACAAAACAGGATTAACATCCCGCGCTCTAGTCAATAAACGACTACCGGTTACTGTCGTGCTTTTTATTGTATCCAAAGAGATGACAGTGAAGAGTGGCCCAGTGCGCAACTGAAATAAAGTCACTCTGAACTGAAAATTCTGCATCAACACAAGACATAACCAAGGAAGGGCAATGGACTGTTAATTGGGGCATTTTTGGGAGGGCAAATTTACATTCAAGCGAGCCATCTCTCAATAAGTGACCATATGCAGATGCATGCTCAACTATTCATATGGTAGAAACATCCCTTTATTTTAGTAGCTGAATTCGGTGAGTCACACTTATGCAGATTCATTAAACACAGAGGAACAGAATTTTCAGAAGGCCAATTCTTAACTTCTACATTAAAAATGATGCAGAATTTGGGGTTTTCAAAATAATAATCTTCAAAATTAAAAACAATAAAATCAAGGAAAAAAAACCTCTTCGCATCAAGTGAATCTATATACAGTAATGGCTGGTTCACTTTTTAAAAACTAAATAAATGACCTTTTCCACTTTATTGAGATGTAGCCATAAATGTAAATAAATCCAAGGGAATGGACAAAACAGTGTTAAGGCGACAACATCACAATTTAGATGGCATAAAGACACAAACATGTACATGGGAAATGGAGAACTGCATTGTCAGGAACCTTTAAAGTCAAGACCCCCAAAGTGGCTCGAGCATCCCCCACCCCATCTAAAAGAAGCATTCACTGTGATGGCTTTGAAAAAAAAGTGCAGTAAAAGTGGACAAAGGACACTTTGGTCACTACAGTCAGGAGTCGTTTGGATTTGGTCACGAGCAGCCAACATAAATCCTTCATCGCAACAGTCTAGTGTGTATTTGCGTCTTTCTTCCAAAAAAATAAAAAATAAAAAAACAACAACAAAAAACAAAAATGAAAAACACACACAATAAAATGTGCTCCAAATAATTCAACGTCTTCCAAGTTGGTGGACATTGTTGCTGATTGCCATCACATTTTCACCCTGGTCAAACTTAAAAGTGTACAAACAGGGTCTGACCCCCCCCCCCCCCCCAAAAAAATTATATATACACATCACACTTTGACGGCCTGTTCCTCATGTAATTAAGTAATGGCCAGTCTAAGAGTGAGGACATATTTCTTTTTGGGACACCTTGTATATATGCGAGCGCCAGCCCTTTCAGGAAGCACACTGGCACATGTTGGGTTAGGGGGGAAGTTACCTGCGGCTTTGTGTACAGGACGCGTCCTAATGAGTCCGCTGGCTAGACCAGACTCCCGGGCCAGCACACCACCGTCAGTGTCACTTTATTTTTCTGCAGCTTGAGCATGGGGATGAGCGACGAGTTGTTCATGCCCACCGTTGTGGCGCCGTTCACTGCCACAATCTCGTCGCCGCACCTGGAAGACAAACATTGGTCAGACACCAACGATAGGACTGACTAAAGGAGGGATGTCCAAACTTATCCAGCGAAGATAGGTTTTTATGCGTTTGTGGTCAAGTCAAGTCAAGTCAAGTCAACTGTATTTATAGAGCACTTTCAAACAGCCATCGCCGCATACAAAGTGCTGTACATGGAGCAATTTAACATATACAATAAACAGTAAAACAAATCGGTAATAAAGACAGTAGAAAGCACCAAACAGTAAAACCAAGAACAAATTTAAGTCATGCTGAGTCGAAAGCCAGAGAATACAAGTGAGTTTTGAGGAGGGTTTTGAAGATGGGCAGTGAGGAAGCTTGACGAATGTTCGGTGGGAGGTCATTCCAGAGAGAGGGACCAGCAACAGAAAAGGCTCGATCCCCTCTCAGCCTCAGTTTAGTTCTTGGTACTTCTAATAATGTCTGGTCCGCAGACCTGAGGCGCCGGGCAGGTGCGTAGGGGCGGATGAGCTCAGAGAGGTAAGGTGGCGTGAGATTATTTAGAGATTTGAAAACAAATAAGAGGATCTTGAAAATAACTCTAAAATGTATGGGGAGCCAGTGAAGGGATGCCAGAGTAGGAGTTATGTGCTCCTTCTTACGAGTCATGGTCATGACATATGCTAAAAAAAACAATTATTACTGAATTAAATACAACTGAAAAGTATAACATTTAGACCATCAAATACAATTAGATATTAGAATAATGCCTGTTTAAAAAAAAAATCTAATACAATTTTTTTTTATTTCAAGTACAGCACATTTGCATTTAATGTTTACCTGTTTTAAGAAATATTATTGGAAGAAACTTTTTTAAATTAAGTTTTAAGCGCAATACAATTTTATCTCAATCATGTAATTATTCCCCTATATTTGAGCTTCAGTGCCCCCATATTGCAGGATGCTTCCAAATCAGACTAGGATGTGACCATTGCAAAAAAAAAATGACAGTTGGCTACTGACCACCCCGCATATTGGGCGGTATACCACAAGGGCTGCTTGTCATAAGAACTGTACAATCCTGTATTGCGTTCTGAGGCTCCTCATGTTGTACCGTATCACTTTTTTTAATCCATGAAAAGATGGAGTGTCAGTCAAGACGCAGGTTGCAACAGAAAGAGGAAATGGGCTTGTATAAAGATGAAAAAATGGGGACATATTGAAAGGCGGGGCTCACTCTCACTCATTTAAATGAATGTTATGTACGCCGCTTGTATATATTTTCACGTTTCGCTGCACATATAAATATGGTTAAGTATTGTTGTATTTCTATCGCTTGGCGTTGCATGGTGGGTGGTTGTGTCTTGCTCGCTTACGACCCAGAAATTGATTTTTCTTCTATGCATTTTTACAGGTAATTATTTGCCACAATGCACAGCTGCATTTCAAATTTTGAATCGCCGGTAAACCAGTGACCAATGGGTGGGTCAGCATGGGCACAGACTTTTGATGTGTCGTGTCATTAATCAATGACACGACAACAAAATTATTATAATTTTTATTTGTGCATTACTGACTGAATGTGATTTTTGCGGTGGTGGAATGTTGATGTTGGCGTGGAATGATGATGACAATTTGACAGTGTAATACTTGAACAACACGGCATTTTTTTTACGTCTTGAAACGTAGTTATTTTGGAGACATGAGGATTTTACCCACCAGCGGTGTAAAATGTCATTTATTTGACAAAGTTGGTTAACTTTAACTGGATTTGATTTGCTGGTTTAATGCCTATGAAACCAGAGTTACATCAAAACCAATACCGTGTAAACTATATAAAAGGGCCCTCAAAGATTGAGTGCTGAGGTTAAAAAAACAAAACAAAAAAAAGTTAAGAGTCCTCGCTCTAACGTACTTGAGGCGTCCATCAAAGTGAGCAGGTGTGCCGGGCACGATGGTCTTGATGAAGAAGGGCTGCTGGCCGCGACTCTCCTCGTAGCCTCCAACGATGCTGAAGCCCCAGCTCTCATTGTTGCTCTTCTGCAGAACGATGTCACGGCACCAGTGCATGTGGCTTGACATGACAAGGGTAACGTGACCGGAAAAAGTATGCCACAAATGAGTCTCACAGTGTAGAATTGGAACCAGAAGAAGAAAAAAAACACCTCTCAAGTTACACAACAGTTAAATGTGTATAACGTGTCTTGGCTCAATAAAGGTTAGAAAATAAAATTTGCATTCTTGAACAAACCTGCATGTCACATTGCAAAATGTATTTTTTTCCTCGGCATATCGCGATTATGCCGCTTGAAAGCAAAAAATAGCAAATGTGTCACTTGAACCATGCAGTGCAAAATCCAGCCTAAATGGAGGAAAAGTTGTACCTCGGTAAGCCCAACCATCGTGTCCACAGCGGCGTCCAGTTGAAGGCTTCTTCCCGTGCGTCCTCCGCGCCATCTGACCTGTTCCCGCCGCCAGCCTCGGCCTCCTCCTGTGATTCTTCCGAAATGGTCTGGATGACACGGAGCGCCACTTGGGAATGAGCGGCCTGCGCCTTCAGCGTGGAAACGGCTTCGCTGTACGTCAGTTGCGTCAAGTCCACGCCGTTGATGCTCAGCAGAACGTCACCTGAGGACGCACAGGAAATTCAGAACAGAGTTGGTGAGCGGAGGAAGACGTTTGCAGTAAACTCTTTGCTGGGAGGTTAGGACCAAGCCCCACAATAGTGAAAACTCATGAGTAATTAATTGATGGTCCTTGGTAGTTGAGGATAGTTTCCATAGGGGAAAAAAAAACTAAAACAAAAGATTTGTAAGTAGTGAATTGCTAATAAGCAGGGTTCCAATGGAACGCAAAGATCCTTCTGTATACCTCGTTTGATGGTGCCGTCTCGATGCAGGCAGCCGACGGGCTGCACGCTGGTAATGTAGACCGGCAGGCGGCTGCGGCAGTCTCGTCCGCCAGCAATGGTGATTCCCAGGGACAGGCGAGGCTCCTTCTTTAGGCTCACGGTCTTCTCCTGGCTGGAAAACCCACCAGGAGGGTCCTGTGTGATTGCACAACCACGTTCAGTGCACATGTTTCATTTGAGTGCTGATATAAATAAAACGTCAATAGAGATGTAACAGCTCTCTCCAGTATCAAAATACAGTCTCAAAAAACAATTCATCCAGTGAACATCTTTCATAACTACTACTACTACTCACTGATGTAGGGTACACACAGACTAAATTTGTGCATTTTGCCTCTGACAAAAGATGATCGGATGTCAACCTTCATTGAGCGTTACACATATTTTACATGATGAAACACACTCACGGCACACAGTGGAGATATGATAGTGGAGTGGTGTCATCCTGTGTACACTATGCATAATTAGAGAAGTCAGCACACATCTGTCATTTTTTTGTTACGGTACAAATTGAGACTAATGTGAACCATCCGATATTTCGTATAAGTACAGTATGTCGGCACTTGGCTCTTAGTTTTTCTCATGTATTGAGTTGTTCCTTAACATGTCCTTTTTCTAACGACATTAATGAAAATTGTCCGACGCGTCAGTAGAAAAAAAAAAGCCCATCACTAGTTTAAGGAGTGACTTCCAATTGTTTCCTATACAGGGCCACAATTGCACTTAAAATCACTACAGTAGCGATTTTGAAGCAAGGGGTAGAGGTAGCTGCAACGCCACCTGTGTATTCCGCTCAAAACAAACAATTGCATTTTTACTTTAGTTAACGCTCAAAGGAGTGGATTGATTAAGATCTGTGGATCACTCCTGCAATTTCGGCTAACATTCACGGATAGGACATTGCTGCCAATAACGGTGAACAATTGCCTTCGTTAAAAAGCCTCAGGCAGTAACAAATGTGGAACACGCGAAATGGAGGCGACGTGCGAGCTCCCACACTGGTGTCTCGTAATGGAGAAGATGTGTGGAAAGTGACAGCTCCCGGCAGCCTCCTGGCTGCGCTCTGGAGACTGTAAACCGTCGGAAGGGAAGCTCGGGGGAGGGGGGCGAGGCCTCTTCCTCCACCCGGCAGGGGGTCCTTCCCTCCCAGCAAGACGAAAAGGCTCCACTCTGCAGGCGAAAGCTAACTGTTACCCACTTTGATCCTCTGCCACCCAAAGAAAGAAGGGCCCAAAAAACAACAAGGCAGCGGCCCCGCGGTGGCAGACTGAGCAGCACCCCGGGCCTTTTGATCAGGACAGAAGGAGGCCCTCCACGGCCGCTTTCATCTCCGCGATGCGACGCAGGTGTCTGCTCTCAAAAGCTTTGCACCCCCAGCTGGGGGGCTGCTATTCTTCCTGCTCACGCTGTATGGAACAACAATTACACTGTGTAAACACTAACAATGTCCTGTTTTGGATACCACCACGAGGTGCAGCGTTTGCGTCACAGGAAGCTGGACATACACACTGCAATGCAAGTCAAGAGTGGGATGATCGGGAAGACATTTCAAGTTGTGGAGCAATGAGGCGTCACAATGCTGCCATATATTTGAGGCAAAGATACAGCGACATTTACCAAACAAGAAACCTTCCCTCTCACTGCTGTTTGACGGACTTGCACTGCACAGATTCTGTGGTATGAAGGCAGAATTTAGATATTTCGTTGGGAGCACAAAGATTTTTTTTTTAAATGCACAAAATAATGAGTTCTCGTGTCTGCTCAAACAATACAAATAAACACAGGGCCCTATACAGGAAGCCTTTTTCGGTGTGGGCATGTTATGGTGGGCATGTCAAAACCAGCACTGACCCTGTACATTTGTGATATAATCTGGTTAATTGAAATGATCATTTCATGTTTAGCATCTTTATACTGTATTATTTAAGCCAGTTGGAAAATATTACTTCTGTCTTTTTGGATGTTGTTTTTTTTTTTCCAGTATAAAATCTAACGGAATATTTGAAATTCTGGGCTTTATGTGATCTTCGAGGCCTTCCTTATAGAAAATTAACAAGATGTGCAAAAAAATAAAAAATAAATAAAAAATAAGGAAGGCAGCATGATAAAAATAGCATTTTAAGTGGGTAAAATTCAAAATACTGGACTTTAAAAAAAAGAAAACCAAGAATGTGCTGATTTCACTGCATTTAGGTCTGAAATTTGTACTGGCCCAGTCGGACCAGCGTCAGTTAATGTGAGGTGGCCCGACAGTCAAGTAGTGGCCTCAGACCACTGGGCCACCGTTAATGTAGACCCATGAAACATTAAAATTCACCCATTGTAAATCTAAACCACAGTGAAAGCAAAGACAATACATTCAAGGGGTGTTCAGAGTTGGATAAGGAAAATAAATTTGGGTGGCGGCTACTGGACTGGGACTTGCACAGGAAACCCAGCCTTTGTTGACCCTTTCCAGCACCACAATTTCACTTCACTCTGGTTCAACTACTCATCTCGGTTGATGGTAAACTAAATCATATAAACCTGTTCAGTTTTCACAATCAAAAATCCTCCTGAGTTCAGCCCAGCTACGTTCGTTCACATTTTAAAAATCCTTCAGAATGTTAAAAATCACTCTGTGTGTACCCCGCGTTATACACACTGCACATGTTTACAACTGTGCGGTGCGAGGGATAACAATTCAAGATGACTCAGGTGAGGCGCAGAAATACGTTGCGCCGTACCTTCATGTATGTGGAGCGCCGCCTGAAGTACTGCGGCTCCGGCACCCTCCTGGCCACTCGGCCTTGTGGTCCGCCTTCGTCCTGAATCTCGGCCAGCCTGAAGACGACAAAGTTGACGCGCACCTCACTGGCCTGCAAAACAAAAACGCTGTTTCACTCACTGGTAGAGTAACCAGATGTTTTCTCGTACATCATGTATTCCATATTGTCTTTTCGACACTTGCATGTGCCTTTAAGAGGCAGTATGATGGGACATCAGCAACCGCGGCTCTCCTTTCCCACATGCAAGAACATTTCAATAAGTATACCGAAAAAGAAAAATGGAAAAAAATGTTTGCTTATAAAATTTACAATACAGCGCAGCCATGAACCATGAACAACAATACAGTAGGGGGAAAAAAAACTATACCTGGATGATCTGGGCGGCACTCTCGGGTGTACCGTGCCTCAGGTCATGTCCATTGATGGCCAAAACTTTGTCACTGTTCTTCAGTTTGCCGTCTTTGGCCGCCAACCCTCCCGACAGTAGATCCAAGATGTACACGCCACTCTCGTCCGATTTGCGGATCAGCTTTATGCCGAGCGGTTCCGAGCGCTGACTCTTGGTCAACGTCACCTGCAGTACAGTGCCGGGATTCTGAGGGGAGGCCGCGTTGCCGTGGGCGGTGCCGGGCAAGACGGGGTGCTGATCGGAGCGCGCCTCCCTGGGTTTGAAACCTTTCTCTTGCATGACGGTTAGCCTGACGAGGGAAGGCTGGCGTAGCACGGCGACGGCTCGAGCGTGAGGGACGGACGCGAGGCTGATGTCATTCACCTAAAAACATCACAGCGCAGACACAGACTAGAGTTTGGAACAATTCATCCAGATTTGGCTTGTTTTCCATTAGAAGGGATGTCGACAGAATGGCAAAGATTGTTGAAGCTGTTTGATTTATTTGTTTATTTATTTTTGCAAGGAGGAAACTCAAATGTCTTCACCCTGGCCCATATAATAGATTACTTGCATAACTAGTTTGAACTTTCACCTCCATGCCGAAGAAACAACACCACACAACATTTTGTCAATCAATGACACCAGCCACAAGTTGACCTGAGGCGCTCATGCCTGCTGGTAGTAACCACGCCTTGTTACCATGGAGATCAAACCAGTTTATCTTGAATATCTGCCTTCACATTCCCTGCTGTATCGAGGCATGTTTACAAAACTGGGGATGTGCGCAAGAGTATCGTGCTCGCATTGCTCGACTCTTAACATATATACACATACAGTTATCACGCTACGCTTCAAAGTTTCAGATTAGTTAGACATGGGGGGAGGGGAAATCACTGTCACTTTTTTTCAGTTACGATAATCAAATAATACAGTCTGGACGTTATTAATCAAAAGCAGTTTTGACTCTAAGGACAAAACTGACCTCTAGACATTTGACTGATAATGTATCTGCATTTTACTTTAGAAATACTTTTGAATGTTTCAAGAGTGACCAACATGGTGGTCCAGTGGTGAGCACCCTCACACTTATGTTCGGTTGGATTCATATCCCTTCCTATATGGATGGATTTTGCACATTGTGAATGTGAATGATTGTGTATAATTGCCACGCAATTGACTGGCAACCAGTCAATCGTGTACTCTGCCACTTGTCCAAAGTCAGCTGGGATAGACTCCAGCTCATCCATGACCCTAATGAGAACAAGCACGATCAAAAAATGGATGTATGGATTGATAGAAGGTTGTAAATGGCCAAGCTACACTTACAACTTTCCAATACAAATTTAATAGGAGTCTGATTTGTTTGCCTCAAAAATATATGCGTTCTGATTTTCTAGCTTCAAACTGTGTGTGAAATGATGCTTTTCAAGCATAGACCTTTTCACAATGCTTGTAAACAATAGTACCATGGGACTCCCAGCTGGCAGAACACGAGTGACTACTACTGACCTGAACGCAAAACAATGACAAAAACATGCCTTACTAGTGATGTTACCAGAGAAAGAAATATCAGTCTTTTGACACCCAAGAATACACGCGATGCCACAGTGAAAAAGTCTCCACACACTCTCACCTCCAAGATGTGATCTCCGGGCGCCAGTCGGCCATCGCGAGCAGCTTGCGAGTCGCGTACGATTTCCTGGATGACGATGTTGCCCAGCGGCGTGTCTTTGCCCCCGACGATGCGCAGGCCGAGTTCTTCATCCGCCTCCTCTCTGAAGAGCTCCACCACATTGGACTCGGACACCAGGCTGGAGCGCAGCGGTGTGTTGTCTGGTAATGAGAAGGACGAGAAACGTCATGAAATACCTTTCCTCCATTTTAAATACCATTTCATATTTGAAGTGATTATTGATAAAAGATGTACTTTATTATGACTTCACAATTATGTTACTGGCCATCATTACATAACAGCAGCAGATCCTTAGCTGCACAATGTTACAAATTACCCTTAATAAAGGTTTAAGTTACTGTATGTGTGGGCCACAAGTGTGTTATTATCCTGTCAAAATGATATAATCTAGTCACTGGAAATGATGACACAGAGTATGACACTTTGCAAACGTTACATGGAACAACTCCAAGGCCATATTGAGTTTTGTGTTTTTCAACATACAGGCAAATAGAGTATTGACAAAAGTCAATAAATTTCAATTGTTAAACACAAAATATGTTCTATAGATCATCAAATCAATAGGAAGATAATTTTCACAGGGATAAAAATGTGTTTGTTTCTTATGCAATATTCCAATTCCTTGGGATGATGAACTTTAGGGTTTCATTAGCCAAAGGCTATAATCATCAAAATTACTTTAGAAAACAATAAAAATCATGATATATTTTGGTCTTCGAAGTGAATTTGTTTGAGTTCACCTCTTTGAATTTCATTTGAAAGTCTTCCACAGTATTCAAATCTATTGAGATGCAACCCAAGGTAACTTCAGCATTCATTTCTCAGTGAAGGCATGAACAAATATAGATTCTGAAAGTGTACTCAAGGTTGTCTAACTAATCTGTTGGGGCGTATCCATTTATGTTGAGCACTGTATTGTAGATTATCTTATCCTTGATAGGAATGTAAAAAATAGCATATATCATTGATAAGGACGGGGGAAAAAATCCAATGACCCTATGTTTCTACTGATACCTGTATTGAAATAGAAGTGAAAGACCTTTGCTTGTAAATCTATGACATAACGCTGTGTCAACAGAGAGAATGACACACGTGATGTTCAATTTTGTGGCGTAGAGATAGGTAAAACAAACAGGACAGTGAGGAGGACTTCCACATGTATTCACACAGATCACACTGAACCAATACACACTGATTTAAAAGTTAGCAGTCTTGACAATTTCTAAGAAAAAAAATGACAGTTTGCGTGTTGGCTTTCGGTTCCAAGCTACATGGTGGATTTTTAAGCATTGTTTTTTTTTTTTTAATGGGTTTTAAAACAGTTGGAAGTTGAATTCAGTGTTGCATGCCTTTGGTGTAGCACCACGTTGTGCCACAACATGCCAGGCAGCAGTGAGCACTACCGGATGTATGCCGTGTCAGAAAGAGCAAGAAGAAGAGGCAGAGAGGGCCCCTAAATAAACGCCAATAAGTCATCGAGTAGAGACAATATATGACTGAGTATTGTTGTGTACTTGTGTTGTGTCCACGTGTTGCTCCTCCATGTGTCTTTGGCATCTATACATCTATCTGTTAGCCTGTCTATGGTGTTTTGTTGCTGTCAAGCAAGCTGACATTTGTTAAACACAACTAAAATGTTGGTTGAAGATTTTGGTGTTTGAATACACTAAGTTTCATTCCCTTTCATTGTATGTGATTCCGCTTTTAAAATTCCAGTTTGAATGTTTACAATTCCTGTCACATCAAAGCTAGTTACTGTTAGCTATGGTGTTTCGTATTGTTAGTATTAAAGTAGCAGCCTTTTGTTTTGTGGTTAGGTTGGATATTTTGGTGTGGAAATAGTATGTTTGATTTTCGTGTTGTGTTAGTTTTACATTAAACTTCAACTAGGAGTGACAAACATCCTGAAGCACGCAAGGGATCTTATTTGGAGAGTTATAGTTGTCTACATCTCCTCAAAGTGATGATATACCATAGCCTCTCATTTCTTGACAGCCAGGGAGTGGAAACAGACACTCAGGAATACTTTAAAGAGTGAGGTTGAATAATTTGAATTGTGTTTAAAGCATGAGGGAGAGTTAAAATTAAACAAATTAGCTATATTGCAGTTTCGGGGGATCACTGAATTTTAAGTGTGAACTAAATGTAGTTCCAGATAGACTTGCGAGAAGCTGGTAGTACAGTACTTTTCCAATCAAAATGTGTCTGGTGTAAACAGCTGGAATCTGCTGCATGTTCCTGCAGCTAGGCTAATGATTCACCCATGGCAGACTTAGGACTCAACCATCAGCAATTCTTCTGCATCTACAATCACTCCTCGCAGACGGGGGATGGGCACACCGGTGAGATCATTTCTTTTCATCTCAGCCAAATACTAGCCACTCATCATGAGGGCGCGACTGACGCACTTGGAGCTTCTTGATGACAAATGACACCATACCGTCCTCGCTTTCTTCATAGGCGGGGTTAATTAGTCCGGGATCGGGCAGGTCTCTGTTGGCGCTGCGCGGCGGAGTTCCCAAATGTTTAGCGTCAGCAGACAGCTCGCCATCGCCTTTGCGCCCCTTCAGTTCGTTCCACGGGGGCCTCTTCCTTTTCTCTGCTTCCTCCCGGAGTCTCCTGAAAGCGGAACATCTGGGCAAAAAACAGAATACCATCAGGGAGAAGTGATGACGGATCATCGGCTTTTAAAGAAACATGCGGAAACGGCAGTTTTAGGAAGTGCAATGAGAGAGGTGGACATCATAATGGAGCATAAACATGACACTTGTGCCTAAAACTGTAAAGTACTGTACGTGTGACAAGTTCATTTGAGTGCCTTACAAGCTGGACGTCTGCTCAAGTATGGAAAACTGCTCGATGGCTTTGATATCCACCATAGTTATTTGTCCTCACTGTTAAGACAATTCAGCACCCTAGTAGAAGGACTGTCCGAAAAGTATTTTCCCCCCCCACTCCTACTACTATTATTGGCCCACTAGTATGCAATTTAACCTTACTAGTAAACTACTGTGCACAAGAAGTAGACATGTCACCTACTAGGAGCCTCCTTATCAAGGCTATCCCAAAAATGCTCCAACGGCTATCTATAAAACTATTTGGAGTATTTATTCAATATCCTTGATATCGAGCTTAAGGTCTATGTACTTAATAGGACAACTACCAGCTATCAATGTGGCAATACCTCTACTAGCAATACTAGTACAACACAGATGTCGACACTGTAGTGAAGTTTTGCTCCGCTGGTAGCATGTAGACGTCCTACCAAGTTGTCCAACTAGTGAGCTGGATTCTCTTACTAGTTAGGACAATAAGTATATTTGTTCTAAAGCTGGATATCAAGGTTATCGAATAAATGCTCTGATGACAACGACTGCATTGAAAACCATTTACTGAACATCCTTGGTAAGGAGGCTACCAGTGTGTGACACATCCCTACGAGTTAGACCTAGTATTGTTAAGAGTGCAGCACAGCGGACTTTTGTTGTGTAGTAGTAGGCCAAAAGTGGCACTAGTTTTTGAAAAATAAATTACGAGTAAAACAGTTGTTGTATGAGTACATGGACCTGAAGTTGGTTATCAAGGATATGGAAAAAAATACTCAAAACATATGACAAACTTTTGTGTGCTTGTTCCTCCCGGCCAAACTTTGACCCCTTTGGTTGTTTGCGCAGATCGGCCACTGCCTGCCGACCACAACAGGCCGCGTCATCATGCCCGACTTCGGACAGAAAAAGCAGCTCGCCGAGCATGTGGATAACTCGGCGACTGATTTACAGCCCGCCTCAAACTCTGTAACCTCAGCTTTTGCATGTCTGAAGGGAAGTGCGTGGCACAATCAAATATATGATGGCAGTTCAAGCCAGTGACATATTTTTATACTGTACATGCATGACTCTTCTGTTAATGATTTTTCAGTATTCTATGAAGTGGAGCAGAACGGGAGACTTTTTATAACGCACACAAGGGACTTACATAATCTATGGCTGTGTTGGGAATTAGTCCCTATCTAGATAGCGCTCTATTTAGTGGGTTCGCCATTTTGCAGAAATGCAGGTACCTCATGATGTGACCAGTGAATTTCATGTAAAATGTATGAATTACAAAAAGCTTCAAGGCTTTTTAGCAGCTGATGAGAGATCAATACCACTCTCGTCCATGCCCATTAAGCATCACACTACAGCCATCAACCAGTTAGCTTAGCATTAAAGCGCAATCGGGCTGAAGCTAAAATTTGTCCGTTGGATTTCTTGAATAACGGTAGAGACCGCAAGGTTGCCAGGCAACCAGCAGAAAGAGTCAAGGAAGTTGCTGTAGCCCAGCTGAGAAGCTGTGTGGCTTCTAACTATCCTCGGATTAAACGCATGCATTTAAATGTTTGACTTCAGTGCACCTTAGACACGCTGTAGTAGAAAGATTAGCTCAGTTGTTAGCCTTTGTGCTAAATGAAGGAGTTGCAGGCTGTGGGCTGCATATTAAATTGACAAATTTTCTCGCCGAGACATCGGCAAGGAGGAGTGTGTTTTTCCACAAGCATCACGTTCTCTGTTACACTTTAAATTATTTGGCTTCTGTTTGATATTCTAAGTTTATTTACCTGAATCATTTTGTACTTTTTGACGCCGCAGGACACGTCTGTATAAGTGAACTGTTTACCAATGCTTTTACTGGGTTCCATGTAAAATGCAAAGGCAGAACTTCTCGTGTCAATTGTGACAGACAGGTGTTTTAACTCGAACTTTTACATGCATGTTTCCGAAATGAGGTATTTTGGCCTTCGAAGAGTCACACTGTTTATTATTTTTCTACAGACTAAGAAATTGACTTTTTGGGGCCTAAAAAAAGCCTACAAAGTCCAGAATTTTTTGCAAACGTATGTATATCCTGGTAAAAGCGTGCTGTAACGGAACTCTGCACCCTGTATTGTTCTTTCAGGCTCCACATACAGTAATGTTGTACTGTATTACTTTTATTGAACCACAAAAACATGGTGCAATTGTCAATCGACATTCATTTCAGTGGACGCACGAAAAAATATTTTGGTTTGAAGCAGCCACTTGGGGCAAACACCAGGGCACACTGACAAACTCCTGTTAAACTCCTAATAAATTCACCCAACAAAATTCCTTAATCGTTATTTGGTGACTTATCAAACAAGGCTGATGAGTGGTACCTGTTGTGGAGATGAGGCTGAAGTTCACAGCGCTGCATCTGCTGCTGGCACTCTGCATGGTAAGGACACATCACAGCGAGCTTGTCGAGCAGGTTCCTGACCAACAGCGTGGAGGGCCGACACTGGTGCAGCTGCAGCCTCTGGCGGTCCACGGGGCAAAAGTCCTTATCTTTCAAGAAGCTGCCCAGACAGTCAAAGCAGTAGGTGTGTCCGCAGGGGGTGTCCATGGGCCTGATGAGGGGCTGCAGGCAAATGTGGCACACAAGCTCATCGTCCACATCATCGAGATACTCGTACAGGTGGCTTTCCTGGCCCTCATGCTGCTGTCCGCACTCCTTGCAGACCCTCGCCCAGGACACGCACGCAGTCTTTGTTTCCGCTGTGGTCATTGTCTCTCTTCAGTCCGGAGAAATGGTGTGTTCAAGTAAAGGCAAATCCGTTCAGGTGGTCAGCGATAAAGGTCCGACCGTGTTACCGCCATGTCTTCATCTTCTGTGGACAGAGGAACACAGTGAGGTGAAATGAGGCGGTTAAAGAGCTACTTGTGCTCAAGGCGGCCACAGGAAATGACAAATCAACCGAGCGATAGCAACATGGCAGCGAACTGCAGCTGCTTCCTTTCAGTGGGCTTCCTAAGGGACAAAAGGAATTTCAGCTCATTTCAGCTAAAAGCAAAATGCTCTATATTCCACAGAAGAGCGCTAATATGAAGGAATAAAGACACGGTGCTACGAGAGTGCGAGAAGTTTGAATGAAGTGAGCCGCAGTGGAGGTCCTGTCATTAATGGCCCCTTGAACCCAATCAGCACCGGTCTTTACTCTTTGTGCACCACTTAATCTCCTTAAATTCTCCCTTCGAAGAATGCTGAATAGGAACACATTCTTGGAACACACATCTGACGTCCTAGAATACATACTGTACTTGTCCCATCATGGAATTCACTCACTGTGTACAGTGAGACAACACGCGGTCTACAGTATTGGGGTTTGGGACATACCTCGCAATTGATTAATACAATAGCATGGTTAATCACACCAATGGTACAATGGAGATTTTTAAAACATTGTTTTTGTTTTTTTTAACAGTACACACGCAATTTGCCCACCTCAGGGTACTACCATGTTGTGCCACGTTGCTTCCTCACCTAGTACCTGTTTGCCATAGGTGACTCAGCCCCAGACAACTTAGCTCTACTGGAATAGATGTAGCATACTTAGGAGAATGAAGAGGACGGCCCTTTCGGTGTATGTTTTTGCTTTATCACATGTTACCATTTAAACGTAAAACTAGGAGTTGTTTGAAGGTTTAGAATTACCATTTTACATCAGTGCTATGCTAACTTTTGTCAGCCCATCCATGGTGTTCCACATTGTATGCTAGCATTAAGCTAGCGGACCTCTGGAGACAAAATTATATTTTAGTTGAACATTGCGGTACTGACATCTTTTTATTTTTCTTTTGTTGAATGTGTCACTTTTATAGTACGCACTGACAACATCTTGAAGCAAGCCTGGTCTTGAGATAATGGTGCAAGTCATGTTCTACGATAGTCGCCCACTTCTTAACTGCAAGAGAGTGAAAACAGGTGCACAGGAATAATTTAAGAAGTGTGTTTTAATAGCTTTATGGGCGTTTGAATAAGTTAACATAGCTGACTTCTGCGACCTATCTGGGGTTTCTTGCACTGTACTTGTCCTCTCATGTAACACACAATGTAGCACGCGGCATTAGACGACAACAGTACTGGAATTTGAGACACACCTCTCAATTGTTAAAGACATCAATCATTACGGCATTTTGGATTAAGCGCATGCGTCCAACTCTATGGGAAGAGACTTGGATAAATTCACCATTGATGAACCGGTACAGAGCCAGACCCTCTTCTCAGGACCAACATCAGTGACCTGTTTGTCAAGATAAGAGAAAAATTTCCCACAGAAACACTCCCAACATATTCAAGAGTGTCTACCAAAACAATCAAAGCCGTTTTATCTGCAAGTACAGTAATGCAATTAATATTGTGACTTTCAATGTTCACTTTTTGTGGGTGTAAAAGACATCTCTCGGAATAGCTCTGTACATACATTCCAATAGCGGCGAAGCAACTTGAATTTGAACAGAAGTCAGGTGGCGCTATGGCCTGTCATCAATTTTACATCCACCCACTTTTTGTACAGGGGTCACCGGTGATCAACAGGTTATGCCAGCTGACTTTGGCTTACCCTGAACTGGCCACCAAGCAATCAAAGCTAACCTCACATAATTACAGTAGATGTTTGTATGAAAAACATTTCCTGTCCCTAAATATAAACCAGAATCGCAACAGCATGAACTAAGAGTGCCTTCTTATAACCACCCGACAAACCAAGCTAGGGTGGTCTGTTTGTAACCTTGAAACCATATAATACAGTATGTTGGGACCGTCGTAAACCGAGGACCTTCAATTTGCGTCCACAGAGTGCATGTCAATGGAACAACCACGGAAAATGATACATAAAAACATTTGGCTACTCATAAATGCTAAGTTAGGAGTACAGTACAAGGACTGATAAAGTTGCTGTCGATGGCTTTAGTTCAACATGTAAAATGTTGCTTTGCATTTGTCCAGACTTGCTCACATTGACAACAAACAACACCCTTGAGTTTTCTCTCTAGGACTACAGTTTTGAATACTGGTTAAGTTACCCCCGTGGCCCCCCGTTTAGGGTTATTATCCTCGTATTGTACTCACCAGAGATGGTATCTCCAATGCGGAGCGGCGAGCAGTCAAAGTACGCAAACACGAGACTAACCGAGCAGCTGCCTCCAGCCTCAATGAAACCAGAGCCCTGCCTCCCCTGCACACCGTCACGATAATGTCTGGGCGTGCACGTTTGTGTCAGTATGTGTCGGTGTGTGTGTGTGACTAAGTGTGGAAGAATACTTGTGTGCTGTACAGCCGTGAGGAATGCAGTGGTGATTTGGTGTAACTAGGCAGAGTGGAGCTATGGCAGAGAGGCAAAGTGTTCCTCTTGTCAGTGGCCGTAAGTAATGTGTGTGTGTGCGTGTGTGTGTGTGTTGGGTGTAGGTCTGCTGATGTTGCACTTCCTCAGGTGAAGTAAACTGAATGACTGATTGCATACAAACAGCTGGTCTTTTTTTTCTCTCGCTTGGTACAATTGATATCTGGTCTTGCAATGGATACTGTTCATGGATCCTGTGACACACACACACACACACACACACACACACACACACACACACACACACACACACACACATGCGCGCAACACACGCACGCGCAAACTCACCCAGGCTGTGATCCTTATACGAGGGGGTGGAAAAGTAGGTACAGTGAACCCCTGTTTATCAACGGGGATACGTTCCAGACTCACGCCGCGATAGGGGAAAATCTGCGATAGAGAGAACATGTAAATATTTTTAGTATTTTTTTCTCCCAAATGATTGACATGGTTTTTGTTTGACAGCTCAGAATCAGAATCAGAATCAGAATCATCTTTATTGGCCAAGTATGTAGAACACACAAGGAATTTGTCTCCGGTATACACGCTGCATTAGTATCATCATAAACAAGAACATGACAAATAGGTATGGAAGGACATTTCATAATGTAAGTGAACCATAGTTTCAAGCAGAGCTAAAGTGATCAGTGGTAGAATACAATACTATTACAGTTTGTACAGTTGGTGCAGAAAATCATTGAACCATTTTAGAGAGATACAATATTTGTTGTACAAGAAGAGTGACTACGTCAGTGACTGTTTAGGGAGTTAATGGCTAGAGGGAAGAAGCTGTTCAAGTGTCTGCTGGATTTGGTGCGCATGGATCTGTAGTGCCTGCCTGAGGGGAGTAACTGGAAAAGGTGGTGGGCAGGATGCGGGGGATCCAGGAGGAGCTGGCTTGTCGATTGTATGCAATCGCCGAAAAAAGGCAAGACTTGTGAAATGAGCGGATCAGATTTTGGCTTCGCTGTGACGTACATTTGAGACTTTTTTCAAGTAATTGCACTGAAAAAAAAAGTGTTGAATTGACTCAACTTTATTTTGTGCAACCACTTGATAAAATACAATTGAGTAAATTCAACAAAAACTTTTTTCAGTGTGCCTACTTGGTGATTTCTACACGTCCTAAAATTTAGCATCGTCTGCTGACCTCAGAGGAGTTGAGGAGTAAAGTGTTGTATTTTATTTTGAGAAAGACCTAAGGCGTAGAAAAAAAAGTAGTGTTTCCGGTAACCCGACCGACCGAGAATTTCTACCTCGAAAAAAAACTTAACGGTCGGCAATTTTTTTCAAACCTTCTACATTTTTGTGTAATAATAATAATAATAATAATAATAATAGTACATTTCATTTATACGCGCCTTTCAAAACACTCAAGGACGCTTTACAATCAAAACAAGAACAATAAAACCACAGACACATTTATAAATAAGAAAAGGAAAGATGAATTTAGAGCGTTTACATTGGTGCAAACTCTCGCTATATTCACGTTGTGTTGTTTGCCCTGTCGTCTGTCAACAACATTGAATCATGGCGGCGGCCACGATCTCCGACAACAATTTAAACCGCGTTTTGTGTGTTGCAGTCGCATGCTCGCACCATAATATTAAGAAAATAGCATCCACTGCTGTATCGAAAAGATTCAACGAACTATTTGACGACCACCACGGGCCGTCTAGGACGCGGGACGCAGAGGTAACGAGATGGCTGTAACACCCAGCCACTGGGTACCCAACTCTCTCGCCGCCGAGCGGGGGTTTCAATCAGTGGCGATTGCTCTCGGACTGGAAGGGAAGCTTGGCTTCCCCTAAAATGTCAAAGAATAAGTGATCAAATATATGAATGTAAATTTCATTGTGTGTACATGTCATTGACTAAATATGCGCTACAATGTGCTCAACTTTTGTTGATTGACATTAAAATGAGCCAGTCACTGAGCTTTTAGTGAGCAATTTTTCAACTTGCATTCTGTTCCGAGTTGAGCTGGAGACTTCTCCTAATCATTTTAGCGACACTCTTTGTTGTAAACAAACAACTAGTGACAAATTAATATTTTATTTTTGGTGAGTTTTATTGTAGTTCCTATAGTTGTAGGACACTAATTAAGTACCGGGAAAAGACGCCTTGTTGGTATGACAGGGTCACAGATCATTTTCTTGAAAAGGAACGGAGCTAGAGTAGAATTCACGTATAAATAAACGGACACATTTTATGATGTCGACCAAAATTGAGCTTTATGTTTTACGGTTATTTTGTTTATTTTGTTTTTGATGGGTGAAGGAGGGAGAAAAAAAGATTAAAAAATAAAACTTTGTCCGACCTACCGACCCTATGCTGAAATTTCATGTTACCGGAAACACAATACTTATTTTTCTACGCCTAAACATTTTGGAACCACAATTGTGCTGTGTTTAGGCACATTACGGGTAGGATGGCTTTTTCAACATAAGCTTTCAGACACATGAAAAATACTTTTCCAGATTTTATGAGACGGCCCTATATGCGCACACATTGGTCGGTCGGCCACAGCGCCTTCGTGGCCCGCCAAGTGTCACCATGAAGGCTGCCTTGGCCATCTCAGAGTGCACTGTGGCTGGCCGGAATTCTGACTGCTGAATTTTAACAGAGCTGACAACAGAGACATTGGCGGCCAACACGCCCACATATCGGCAACTAACAATCACAGGAAAGCGGTTTGCCCTATCAAATCAAGGAGAACAGCAACCCTTTCAGAGCAAAGCTTGTTGACGTATGAATTTAACTCATTCAATGGCATTTTTTTTTAAGAACTAGCTATGTCTTCATGTATTTTTCTTTCTTTTTTTTCAGGTGATTGTTTCAATAAGGCTTTGAAAATGGCTGGCACTGAATGAGTTCTGAGAAAACAAAAAATAGTTTGAAAAAGAGGTCCCTGATCATTTTTTCAATCTGAATTATCTAGCAAACAAGATTTAAGAACACCAAAAATTAATCTTAGATCTATTTATAATTGTGCCAAGGGAACTTTAAAACACATTTTACAGTACTAAAATCGACTTTTTAAGGCAGGGGTGCCAATTTCATTATTGTTGCAGGCCACTTTGGAGTTACGTCTTCCCTCGGAGTGCCGAATTAACGTTTAATCATAACATTGTATTATTACTTCTACACAACAAATTGATGGAATACTCATTTTGAAATCAGTCAATTATTTGTTGTTTGGTTTGGGCACTTATTGTTCAAGTGAGTGTAAACAGGGTCAGAAAATTATTGCAAAACCTCAATGTTATTGATTACACATGACAATTTGACATTTCATTTACAAAGGATCATGGAAGTTGACACACGTGATCTGCTTTCGCGGGCCACATAAAATGACGTGACGGGCCAGATCAGGCCCTCGGACCACGAGTTTGATACCATTGTTTGATGATATTTCTTACCCCTGTTCTCATTCTTTCACTGTCAAGAAATGGGAGACTATTGTATAACATCACTTTGAGGAAACGAAAAGACGACGACTCGCCCATGGTTATGAGTAAGTTCAGTTGAAAATGGGAAATTCCATCAAATCACTGTGTGTATTAGTACGCACAAACTAGTTATATTGGCAGTTACAAGTTTAAGTGACATATTCCCCATGTCACAGAGCCAAGGCAACGACAAGCCGATGTCACTCTCTGAAGATGATGTCAAAAAATAAATTAAAAAATAAATTAAATCAAGCTGAAGGTCCTAGATGCAGTTTAAGGTAAAGCAAGGAGAGAAAAGTCCCGTAAATCAGGACAACGTACACGACAGATCAAAGGTAAATATTCTTCACTTTCACAACAGTTTGGCTCACAAGTTTCCATTCCACAGCAGAATGTTAGAAATATTGGCAAGTTCTTTTTTTTTTTGGGGGGGGGGGGTATTGAACAGGAAATAGGGCTGGGTGATAATTCTGGTATCACGATATAAACATGATCAATATCAATACAAAATGCAGCTGATCAAATTTGATTTGTTTGAGCACAATTAAGAGCACCTATAGAAGAAAGCCAAAGAAGAAAAGTCATGAATGTCAAATTTTCTTTCCTGTGCCAAATCTGTTTGAAGGAGTGTCGTAAGGAGTGTCGTCGTTGGCAACCGAGCACATATGCTTTTACGGAAATATCTCAAACGAGGACCTTATGTTTTGGGCTCTTTTGAAATGTCTCAAAAAAGTAAAACATGAAAGCTGCAATCATGTGATGGTAAGTCTTCCCCCCCACTGCATGGTGGGGGGAGAACGTTGGTGGTCCGACAGTGTCCTCACGACGGATTATGATTCTGGGCCCGAGCACTTACTATGATGTATACCAGTGAGTCACATGTCCCACCACACCCCTCACAGAACTCAGGTGATGCCAAGCCAGACGAATGACTTCACCCAGCCGTCAAGACAGGCGATGCGTCAAATTTGGGATTACCGGCAAAGGAAATCGCAAACAATGGAAAGTTGATCAAATCAAGGACATCAGCACTTGAGTCATCAGATGAGAAGCTTGGATGTGTCATGTTTGATCAAGGGACATTTCGTTTTTCCTGCCATTCTATTTAAAAGGGAAATTCCATTTTTAAATCATGATTTAAATCATGAAAACCCCGCATACGCCCTTCTGTTTGTCCGTTTCGCAGTGCCTTAACACTTCCTTTATGGCTGTTTCAACATGGTTAGTCTTTACAGCTGGAATGCAAGAATTACTTGTGTTTACATTCACAAGTCTTCAACTTAGCAAAAACAACAACAACATGACATCCTGGACATCACATTCATCTTCAGAAGACCTTAGATAAAGACACAGTTGTTAATCTTTCAAGGCAGCAGGCTATTCATCAACTTAAATGGAGTTAATTAGAAAAGAAAGGCATAAAGTTGTGCAATTGGATGCACTTCAAAACACCTCAGATTTCTTGTTGCTTAAGTCACAACAATTCAACATGCCAAACTTAGTGTTTTGCATCAAAAAGGGCTTTTTTACAGTTCACTGGTAAGTCTGAATTTAGTGTCACGCACCTTCAGTGTTGCAATATGTGCCCCACTGTATATGGTTTGATTCCACACACGCACACACACACACACAGAGTAAATACATTTCCTCTTGACCTAAAATAATTTATAAGACCACAAGTATCACTAACAGACAAACACACAGTCACTGTTGCCAAAATGCTGAGCGAGACATGACGCAAGAGTTGAATGGGAAAGCCACCTCAAAATGTATTTTCAAAAGCAAATAGAGGTAGTTTAGATGAAGGGCTATTAATGTGGCAAAGTACACATTCAATTTATACAGTAAAGATTTAACCTGACATGCATCAGATGGGTTTCTGCCCTATTCGTGCAGTCTGACAGAACAACTAAATTACCCCACCCCCCAATTACCGCTAGGACCATGAAATGATGCACTCAAGCTCGTGCGTCCAGATGAATTTTTTACCACCACACACTGAAAAGTTGTCTGCATTTCGATCGCAGTATCAAGCCCTGGAAAGGCACTGAACTACATGCCAATCACGTACTTTTCCAAGTATATCGGCCAATCACGATCAGTGCCCGATCAATCCACGTACCCCAACACCTGTTGTTTTGTGATTACATTTTACGGGAAACATGTGACTGATGGAAAACGACGTGAAGCATTGTACCTATTGTCCAAAGAATTGTGCAAGTAAAAGTGTTTTTTTGCATTTCCTTCTGTTGTGTGATTGTCTCCCATTTCCTGAGTAAGTGTAAGAATAGGCACTAAGTGAATATAGTACTTTTAAAAGTCTTTTAATTAGTTCAAATGTAAGTATGTAAAAATGAATATTCATTGTCTCTCCATATTACAGATTTTCAACCTGTAGCGGCCAGCTCTGGAAAATACAGCCATAAAGGGGGTTTCACTGCATTTTGAACTTGAACCAGTAACCATAGTGGGATCCAAAAAAGGCGCCATAAAGTCATAAACACAGCAGCAGGACATGGCATGTGGTGCTTCTAATCACTTTAATTAGGGCTCTTCATGAAACGTCTTTAGCAGCACGTGTTATTTTTGTCATTGACCAAGTAACTGCGACTGTGAGACTCACACTTGGAAAATGTATTAAGGCCATAAAGTTACCACAATTGGTCCTAGCTGGACACAAAGGGTTCCAAAATGTCAGTCTGAACTTCCATGTCCTGCAGTAAAAAGTTCCTAAACTAAGACGTTTATGGCCCCTGCTTGTTTATTACCCAGCTCATAAATAACTCACTGTCCCCATGTCAACCTGGACCTCGTTAATCCCAATTTCAATGTAGCAGAAGAGGTGAAATGAACCGAATGGATAAACGGCGCGGCTGACCAGTTTCGTAGCAAATGCCAAATGAACTATTTTATTTTCGCATCATAAATGTGATCATTAATAGGTAGTGGGTGGTCTTTGTCTTTTCTGGCGTGTTTGTCACGTAAAATAGTTTACTTTGTTCAAGTCAGACCGAAACTCGTCTTACCTGTGAAGTTTTTTTTCCTTCTACCCGGAAATGGCAAAGCCGACAACGGCAAACACAAAGACATCAATCGGTGTTGCCAACGTGGGTCGAAAAACGACGTCCAAACAAAGAATATAAACGTCCCCTTGATGAGTTTTTTGTTGGGTCTCGCCGTCGGTAAAAAAAAAAAAAAGTCCCAACTCGGCGTCTCAGGTGTAGTTAGACCTGCTCGGGGGGGGGAGTTTCCCACGTAAAGCACTTGCAGAGTCGTCCACTGCAGGGGAAAGACAGTGAATGCAGGTTGAACAACATGGAGGAAATCACACGTCCTTATTTTCACTCTCCATGTAAACAAAAACAGACGTCTCTTCTTTCTGTGTTGTTTTCTACACTCCTCTTATATAATGTTTGACGTTGTCTATAAGTCACATACTCCTGTCCAAATAAAACTATCGTGCTACAATTATTGTATGCCTCGTTGTTTGTGAAGTCTAAAATATATATATATATATATATATATATATATATATATATATATATATATATATATAGATATAGATATAGATATAGATATAGATATAGATATATAGATATATAGATATATATAGATATATAGATATATATAGATATATATGGCCTTTGGTCTTTTTGGAAGACACCCACTTAAAACTGCCCCAACCTTGGAAACCTTTTTTGTCAGTAAAGATTGTGTGTTATATGAATGGTCAAAGGTATACATTAAATAAGGTTAATTTTTAAAGTTGTTCCTCTGAGTGCTTCCAAAACATACTGTACTCATGCATTTACTGGCCATTATTCAAGAATTTAGCTTTGAATTTGTTCTTAATTGACATACAAGTTGAATAAGATTGGTAAATATCAAACACATTTATCATTGATGATAGTTGGCCCTGGCTGTTTTTGAGATTGGAGAGGATAAATCACTCATCATAACACATACTTTGCTCAAATTAACTTCAGTCACATATGATGATGAATAAAAAAAAACAACTATGGAAGACACTGATCAAATTGTGATTCCGCAATAATTCTCCACAATGGTTTAACAAAGTAGTAAATTTCAATCAAACAACATGAAACAACTTAATGTTACACGTGCCAGCAAAATATTCACTTTCTATAAAATTTTCTATAAAACTTTGCAAGTGTAGATATTCCTTGGAACTCATATTATCCCATCACTGATGAGCTATGTTTTATAACTGGCCTGGAGGGGTACCAGTGTTGTGCTTGGTGCAACTGTATTAGAATTTAGGTTGTAACTCTAGGCCCTTGTTTCTGATAGTGTTAAGGTCACAATGATCGCCACTGATGATAGCTTCCCCTTCGCTATTAGCATGTTACCATTGAAATCAATGAGCCACTTATTACATCCGCTCCGTGGCCTTACTTCCTGCACTTATCTGCATTGTCACCAGTGGGTGTCTAGTCCTGTGAGCTGGCATCAGCAAATGTCGCTTTGTCTTGGAGCTTTTCCTTCCATGGCTGTAAATCGTCAGGGGGGAACTGGCTTTCACAGAGAGGAGGTTTTATGGCGTGAGGACTTCCCTTCCATTCTACAGGGGGTACCGTACTTTACACCGTTCATGTGTCACATTGCCCCCACACCAAAGCTACCATCGCCACCCCCCAAAAAAAATAGCCTTTGTAGCCATTTTTTCAGAACACCTACAACTGTTCTAAAATCAACCACTTATGGCAGGCCAGCAGCACAAATTATTACTCTGTAAAATCCTTTCTTCTGCGAATGGTAAATCATAACTTTCATCATTTAACCAGTGAGCAATGTCAGGACAAACGAGATTGTCAGGCACCTCCTCAAAATACAATTAAACGAGAGTGTAGTACAGAAGCCAACGTTATATATACCTGCACTCATAAGTTTATATACCCTGATATAATTTGCAAAATATCTTAAATTTTGGGAAAATACACACCATTTTTTTGCCCCCCTAATTGCTATGTTTTCTTTCATGATTGTCCTGTTCTGAAATGCTACAAACTGTAAACTGGATCAATGTATTTTTTAAGTGTCTCTCCTGATCACTCACGGTCTTCTTTCTTTAAAAAGGTTGTGGTTCAATGGCAAAAACAGCATTTCCACATTTTCCCAAGGTCTCTATACTTAGGGCCACAGCTGTAGATAGATGACAACAAGCAGCAGCACAATTAGTGAACACTTTTTTTTGAAGAGTGCTATTTTTCTCATCGGGGATATTCAATTGTCACAGAAGCAATATTTCCACATGCAAACTTTATGAATACATGCAAACTTTATGAAACAACTAACAGTAAAAATAAATAAAAAGGAGGAGAAATTAAAAGGAATTTGGATGTTGCATGGAGGTACAGTATATGGTAAGAAATAGCATTGTATAATTATGCTATAATGTCTAAACAGTTTCTGTCTAATAATATTATTGATGGTGTTATATAATGACATCCTGACGACATACAGTTAGAGGTTAACGATGAAAAAGAAATGAAAATAGAGGTAAAAACTGTCAACACCCTCACCTGTCATACAAGTGTAAAAAGAAGCTAACATTGGTTTTAATAAGTATAAGAAAATGTTGCTGCTGTGTAAAACCACTGTCTCAGCTTGACTTTACATTTCATATACAGTGACCCTCCTCAAATTCTCACTAAACATGTCATTTAACCACAGACGCCTTTTAGTAGCACTATATAAAATTAGAGCAGCCTGCAAAATAGCCAGACAACCCCCAAATAAATCGCATTTTGACCTTGCGTGTCAACTTTTATGACAAAAGGTAGTGGTTTTATGGCAAACAAAACATGGTTAACTACAAGTTGACAGTATGTTGGCATGTAATAAATGTACAAAGTGTGAAATATGAGGCCTCTCGGTGTATAGTGAAGAAACAGTGCCACCTTGTGTTCACATGCGGTATTGTTGCTCACTAAAACAGCGGTGGGGAACCTTTTACAGATAAAGATCGAGCTATTCTAACGGCGCTGGCTCACTGCAAGGCTGAATGAAGTTGAACATCACGACTTTTTTTTTAACATGCGTTCGTCATTCACCACATGAACTGCATCAACTTTCCTCACGATGGTAACGTGATTCCTTTTTTTTCAACCTCCGACGATGTGACGTGGGTGGGGAAGTCAACCACGGTTGAGAGGTTGTGATCTTGATTCGCTCGTTTTTTGGGAAAAGTGTGTGTATACTTTTGCCACATCTGCGATGAGATTTGTGTCTTGAAGCGCGTTGTCAACTTTGGATTTGATCAACCACTGCTGGGAAACTTGGAAGCGGGGCGAAAGGCCCCGAGACAAGATACACACGGAGCTAACAATACGCCTCATCCTGACTCATCCTGGGTCTCTCTCGCGCGCGCACACACACACGCACGCGCGCGCGCGCGCAATGTGTGCCTCCAAACAAGAGAGACGTCGTTTGTTTTTCCTGGGATCGGTAAACATCCTCGACACAAAACAGTTCCTTAGGAGTGAAAGAGGAGAGAAACTCGCACCAACATGGGCAGCTGCACTCTCACTCCATCGCCTTTTTTGATGTGCTGCGAACACAGCTCAGCATCGTTTTATCGTCTGCGTGTCTTTTCGTATGAACTTACATGAAACAGCTCACGTAGTCCTTTTTCTGTACGTATTATATGCCTGGGAGCAGGGCGGTGCGTGGCAACTCTGATGAGCCATAATCTATTTTTGGATTGGTCCTTTGCAGTTTGTTTTCATGAATTGTCGCCTCGATCTCGCGTGATCAAAATAGAACCGCGTTGGCTGAAGAACTGCATCACTTGTTCATTGGTCAACATTAAATTTTAATCACATTTGCCTATATGTTGGCACACGAGGAACACTATTTGAACCAGAAGCAGACATGACATGGAAGTGAAAAAAAAAAGAGTTTTTAATATTAAAAAATACCAAGTTACGAGAGAAATCAGATCATGGAAGAAAGCTTGACGTTCTGACAACGTGTCACTGAGCCACCTGACCTTAAATACTGAGGGACAATAGGCCAAGCTCGATCCTATATGACAAAGTGAAGGTGACAAAATAAAGACTGAATAAAATAAACCTAAACTGTAGCAACTGACAACATCAAGGTCCCAAATCACAACATGTGTAACAAAACACATTTTTGATTTTAAAAATGCCTCTTCTTTTTTTTCTAGCTTTTTTTTCTCGATAGTTTAATGCCAAATGTTTGTTTGACCTATAACATCTCACGCAGTACGGATTTTACCATGCGTTCTAATTTATATAACGTTACATAAATGTTCTACAGACAAAACGGGGGGCGAAAAGTCATCTACAAAAGTTGACTTGCATGTCTGATTAAAAAATTTTGTGAATTTATGTTGACCACTGTTTATCTAAATATTGAAACATCTATCCCTTCTTCGTGGTCGGAGTTGCATTCCTGGCACGCCTGCTATAGGTGAAAATGTGCAATTTGGCATCACCAAAAATTCATTCATTCATTCATTCATCTTCCGAACCGCTTGATCCTCACTAGGGTCGCGGGGGGTGCTGGAGCCTATCCCAGCCGTCTCCGGGCAGTAGGCGGGGGACACCCTGAATTGGTTGCCAGCCAATCGCAGGGCATCACCAAAAATTTAAAATATTAAAACGTTTTTATTGAATTAAACAAACCAAATGGGAGCTGGAGCGTTGTCTGGATAATCCGGTGCCCTTCGAAGTGTTAAAATGTGAATTTTAAAAAAGGTTGTCTACTGTTTTATACTACTGCAGTACTTTAATATTACTGCAGTACTTCTTTCCGCCGCTAATACCGACGTGAGGCGCTGTGAGAGCTCGCCCAGCATCCACCCCAAATCCGGCTTCCTCTGCCCAGTTGTTAAATATCTCGTGCATCCATTATTCAATATGGTTGGTAAAAAGCGAAAGGCTTCTAATGAGAGTGGACGTGTAAAGAAGAGGCAAGCCATTTCATTTCAAATGAAAGTGGCAATAATAAAGAAGCTTAATGCGGGTGAGAAAATGGTGAGCGTTGCGCTTGCATACAACATGAATCGTTCGACCATCGGTACCATTTATTGCAGAGGAGCGGAGGGGGACGGCGGAGGCGACGGCGGCGGCGATGTTCGAAGGCGGCCGCGGGGAGAGGCATGGGGGGGCGGGCGTGTGATGGTGTGACGGTGGGACGGGCGGGGGCGGGTACGGCGCGCCGGTCGACGACCGGTCGTCTACTCTCCCCCGCTGAAGCCGCCGCTGCTAGTTTACCGGGCAGCTAACCATCGAGCCCTGAAGAACGTGACGAAAAGCTCTCTCCCCGTTATATGGATGTCAAACATATAAGCCTTAAACATACATTCCAGACAAAATATAGCACTGAAGCAACTTACGAACAAATTCACCTTACGAACAATCGTTCGTAACCTGGGGAGCGTCTGTATACGGTAGTTGAAGCCTGAATATACCCCTCCCACACACTGGATGCATTTCAACAATTTTTAAACCAACACATTGTAAACATATTTGAACACACGTGTAAATTACATGACTAAACTGGAGAAAATACTGACTTACAGTAATGGAATAGAAAATAAAATAATTTGTCGCAAACATGCAAGTATGGGCACCTTTCATTTCATTCAAAATCACTTTTCAGCATTAAATGTGCAATATAAAATTAAGAAATACCGCCCCAACTAAAAAAATGAAATACGTAAATCAAAGCAGTATTTAGCAGCAAGAATATAAGCTAAATAAATAGAGGGATCTACCACATTTGTGAAAATGACTCCCATTTGATTTTTAAGGGATTTATTTTGTTCCATGAAAGAGAAGATACGGAATGTATTGAGTGTAATTTACTAGTTGCGCTGATAACAATTGTACTTATTATATAAATGTATTTTGCAACATTCATCATTACACAGAAACCGTTACACATCCAGAATGCCCCCTTTCACTAATAATTAATAGGGGGCTTGTTTTTACAAGCGTAGCATCTGCCGCTTTGGGCAAATGTTGCAAAGCAGAAAGGACAATTCAGGTCACCAATGGTAAAAGTAAATGAATGAATGATTAAAAAATAAAGACGAGCATCTTGCCCCGGGGAGGGACAGTAAGGCATTTGGTTCAGGCCACAGCCTGTCTGCGCAGCCCCCCAGGCTGTGTCTGGCCTCCACATGATGGCCTTTAATTAGTGACTGATGGGTGCGCATCAGCAAACCAGACTGTGACATTGGAGCATGTGGTCAGTAAACGACGACGGATGTTTGCCTGCGTGATCGGGGCTCACCGTCTGTCTTGTTTTTGGAGGATGCCATTCTAGTGTGCCATCGCGGGGACCAAAACAAATAAAATAAAATAAAAAATCTCCCTGTGTGCATCCCTGGCCTCGCCGTGCTTCCTCTGTGTAAATTTGCCCAGCCTCAGTTTTATCTTCAAGGGCTCGCTTGTTTGTACCTGCCATGTCGTTCTGCTCGTCCACCCAGCATGACACCCCCTAGCCCAGGATCAGCCCCCGTGAGATCAAAAGAGCCGGCTGATGCTTATCAGATAATATTCTTGTCCCCTTTGAGTCCAGCCTCCTTACACTGTTGACCCGAGCCGTGCACGCGGTTCCTTATGGCCCTTTGGCCTTTCCTCTTCTTATCAGCGTGATGGCCGGGCTGTGATAAGGCAGGTCCAGCCTGGGGACCTTCTGAGGGTGAGGGTGCTGGCCACTCCGCTTGCATAACTTGGACACTTTAGGGCAATGGGGAGGTTATCTTTGCTTTTTGTGTCCCGCGCTGACTTTTACACAGTCGCCAAGTGGCAAAAGTGAGACATGTCTCGCTGTTTAAATCGTAATTGTAGTCTGGTTTGCCTTGGCTTTCACTTGGACACATCAGTGGCATAATTGTAAATTGAATTCATGATTGTCTGTCCACTGCCATAGGATTTTTTTTTACTGTGTTTGTGATCGAAATACAATTTCCTACTTAAGTTTGGGTGAGATTCAGACATTATTTATTTTAGCCAGTTGACAGCATGATTTGCACCTACTCAAAATCAACTTTTCTGCATTTGAATCTGAGAACCTTATTTTATTATTCCATCCATCCATTTTCTGAACCACTTTTCTGAACCTCACAAGGGTCGCGGGGGTTTGCTGGAGCTTATCCCAGCCGTCTTCGGGGGACACCCTGAACCGGTTGCCAGCCAATCGCAGGGCACACAGAGACGAACAACCATCCACACACACCTTGGGCCAATTTTGTTCCATAAACCTGCCATGCATGTTTTTGGAATGTGGGAGGAAACTGGAGTACCCGGGGAAAACCCACACAGGCATGGGGAGAACATGCAAACTCCACACAGGGAGGCCGGAGCTGGAATTGAACCCAATACCTCTGCGCTGTGAGGTCGACGTGCTAACCACTGGATCACCGGGCAGTTTAAAATGTTTTTTAATTTTTAAAAATTATTATTTCTTCAAAATTGTCTTAACACACGAACCCGATTTAAACTCATTAAATGCTCTGAACTTATCAAAACTCACTTTTTAAAGTATTCCTTAGCACCTATTCTTACTCTGTGTCTAGAAATTGGAAGCTATCATGTGACATCACTTGCAGGGAATAAAAAGAAGATTCACACTGTTCTTCAAGCGCACACTGGTTCACTCTTCGAGTTTGAAAACTCAGAGCGTCGCTCAAATTTGCCGTTCGCTTATTCAGAGTGCACCAAACACAGTGTCCATGCATGCACTCAGCACACCGACTGGGAACAAGGTGCACCAGTGTCAAAAAAAAAACTTTATAATTACTCAAACTACGTAATTTTGGATTACGAAAATCCGCTAGTCTGGTCTCTGCATGTTCTTTCTTGACGTAAATGATTAGCGACGTCGTTAATTACGCACCTTAAGATGGTGGCTTCCTAACAGAGCTTGTATGCAATGGAAAAGTTTTTAATGTGACACATGTAATCGGCAGACCGGTATAGATCACGTCACGTTACTTGTCGAGCAGAGATCTTCAACCTGAATTATTTCAATCGGATTGTCCCAAAAAAAAGTCTCCATGTAACTTGTTCAACTCGCAAGTCAAATACAGTATACAGCACTGTATCTTGGGTCGGATTTGAATATTTCAGGCTGAGTCAGACAGACGAGACAAGATGGTGTCCAAAGTCACGACCCTGCCCTGACCTGGATGAAGGAAATGGTCACGCTGCTGGAGACAAAGCAGGCCAAAGGAGAGTCTGAGAGGGGCTGGCTGGTCAGCCCGCTAACAATGGCTGCGTGCTCGGAGACCTTTAGGGGCACGGGCCACACAAAGGCCAGAGAACCCCCGCTTTCCCCTCTCCCACATTGCAATGGAGCTGGCATTTCACGCTGGCCTGTGAACAGCCATTCAATCAAACTACTGTTTAACGTGACCCCTGGCCTCCACTCAGACCTGGATGAGTCTGGCGGGACCTCTGTTGAGAGGTAACTGACCTTTTAGGCTGAGCAGGCCTCCACTTCATTCTGTCACTCTGACATGTTTTTTTTCCAATTGCTGCATCCAGCAAACAGAATGCCGAATAAATGTCATTGTTTTGTACTGTTCGCCATTGCTTGCGGAGCAGCACACCCCTCTGTGTGTGAGATAAGTGCTTTTTTGAAATATTGTGAGACATATTACATGTGCACATTCGGTTGTTGGCATATTAATATAGCGTGTGCGCGCTATCCGCTATTTATATTACTATCTGTTTTTAATACAGTGGTACCTTGAGATACGAGGGACCTGACACACTGAGCGCTGTATGCTTGCTGTGAACTCAACTCACTTCACGAGAAGTTTGGCAGACAGCAAATGATTCACGCCACTGAGGTTGACTGTCAACTGGCAAAAATATTGTTTTTCTGGAGAAGTCGAATATTACTGTGGCATACTTTGTCTAGTTACTACATATTGCATACAAACGTGCAACATCTTAATCTTCTCACTTTAAAAAAAAAAAAGTGGATTGTTGTTTCGATTTCACTTTCTTTAAATTCCCACTCCATTCCACTCCTTGTATTTGTTTGACTTGGTTATTTATTAGCCTTATTTTTAATACAAGTGTGTCTGTGTCAATATTCCTACTGTGAGAATTGAATTTCCCCTCATGGGATGACTACATTATCTCCAGTATCTATTAATAAGGTGTCTGGAGATCGGCGCAAGAAATGGTCCCCTGGAGAACAAGAGACAGCGGCAGACCCCTCGTCTGGGTCAACTACCCTCGAGCCGGGACCACATGACCCTCTCTCCTTGTCAATGGGCTGCTCCTCCCCGGTACCTGTCCGCGGGTCGGATCAAGGTGTGGGGGGCCGCATATCAAACAGGCCGCGGGCTCTCTTTGATGTGGATGGAAACACAAACACTGATTTGAGGAGAGTCGTAATAGCTTATTTGTTCCCTTTAGTCATTCATTGAGCTGCCGGTTGCATGTGTATGCCTTCAAAGGGAGGCCGAGCGGCATGTATCGGCCTGGCAGTACAGTAGCCGAGCAGGCCCTAAGAGCGGCCCGCTTGTGGGAAGGCCATCTGGCTTCCTGTTCCTTTAGATTTGATATTGATTTATTGGCTGTACATGGCCAGATAAGGGAAGGTGGGGGGGAGGGACACCAGCTGCCACAAGTTCTCCACTGCATCCTGGTAGACAATGGGCCTCCTGGTTATCTACATCCTGCTAAATAGGTGATGTGTGATTCCTTGTTAGGATTTACAGCTCAACCTTTTTTTATTTTGTTTGTTTGGTTTTATTTGTTTTGTTTTTTTGCATAGTATAAACCAAAATGTCACAAAAAGTGGATACAAAGTTACAGTACATACCTTCTGCCATCTAGTGGAAGCGCTTTTTGTAGCTCTCCCTGTGTCAACATCGATCTTTTCATAAAGTTTGTAAACAATAGGCAACAGGATACTTTCGTATTGCAGAGAAATGATTGACCTGTACTGAAAACAATTATTTTGATGTTGTTTGTTTGTTTGTTTGATGTCTTGAGTAAATGTGGTAAATACTGTCAAATATGGTGAAGTATTGTTGTTAAACACAAAATGGAAACTGTGTGTAGTGTATCTCTATCGCTTGGGTGTGCCTCGCTCACTTATAACCCCAAATTAAATTTTTCGTCTGCGTGAAAGCGTCTGTGCGTTTTGATTGGCTATAATTTGTGACATTGCCACATCATGCGACGGCTATACAAATTTGAATTACCGGTACCATAAAATCAGTCGCTGAGACTCGGGCCAATCTTGAAATCTTGTGGCAGGACCCTGCACATTGCGCAAGTGTTGAAACGGAGTTCCGCCGCATATCTTCGTGTGCAGCGGCCCTAAAATATTACAAATGTTAAATATTCTCAACCAAAAAAAACTCCTTATGTTTTTCAGACCAAAGACCTTTTCTGAAAGGTATGTATAAAAGGTTTGCTTTTTTAGTCTTTGTGTAATTTAGCAAAAATAAATCATGCCTAGCCTGCTAATTAACTTCCCATTTAGTGTCAAACATGCACAAATCTACCATTAAAGAGCGCAACAGACAAGTGAATTTATTATCCAGTCCCTCGGTGATAATAACTATATCTGAATTTCCACCACATTTATTTTTAAATCAACTGACCTCTTGAAATGTATACTGTATTACATCTGGCTTAAGCATTTTCTCACAATTCAGTCACTTTCTGAATAACAAATTCCTCATTCAAGCCATTTCCCCTGTTTTCTCAATCGTTCCGCCTTTGTCAAACAACATGGAAGTTTACTCATAGCGTCATCTAACAAAGCATCTTTTTCCACCCAGAAGTATGCCTAACATCATGTCACTGTACAATGCTGGCATGGACATATATGAAAAAAAAAACTGTAACATTTGTTGTAAATAACTTGTTTTTAGCCAATAAGTGAAGTTGGATAATTTCCCGCGGTACATCTGACAGCACTGTATTAGTTCAAAATGAGTGTCGGCTCTAATGAGGTGCAAAATTACATTGACTAATCATAGCAAACCCTGACGGCCTTTCACAGAAACCGAATTGAAAATTGGCCTCTTTTGCATAACATGTCTCCCATTCCTGCTAAGTGAGCCGGGAAGATTGAGCGGGGGGGTCACGCGGGAGAGGGGTGGGGGCTGCTTGTTGGTAGAGGTGTCAACATCAATTGTGCTTATGCCTGATTTTCTCACCAGCACACCACCCCCAGAAGAAGACAAACAAACAGGCAGACTGTGGTGTCACCATGCCTGTTCCTCCGTACGACCCCCCCCCCTCCAAGCATCCCCCCCAGCCTTTCTTCATTCAGCCCCTCCCCTCCCAACACAAGCCTGTGATGTGACTGTCTCAGATAATGAGGTGAGAATTTTATTGCGGCCTTCTGTGATCCTGGCACCAGTCTGCGAGGATGACAGCGGGCCTAGCGCAACCCCCGCCCTCCCTACCCCCCAAGCCCGTCGTGGTGCCGGGGGCCCCCTCGTGGCCAACACTGCAGCTGAAGGGTTTCCCCAATGTCCTATAGAAAGCACTTCGAGGATTTATTCAAATGATTCTCAAAGTGTGGGGCTCCCTCTAGCGGTACACAAAAGAATCACTGCCGTAGTTCAGTTCAGTTCTATTTACCTTTTTTTGCATTTTATATTTTAGACATTTTAAATTTGCATTGAGGTACAATTTTGAGTACCTGAATTTTTTACGTTACGACAAGTTGTCATATTGATGCTACTCTGAAGGTCCAGTAGGCTACTAGTGCATGACACTTGTCTGCTAGTTGGGCCTGGTAGTGTTACTGAGGTCGCGCAGTAGTTTATTAGTCAAGTTTAATTGTGTGCGAGGAGGCCAAAACCAGCACTCATAACAGAAAAAACTTACTCGTTGTACTTGTGCTCTGAATTGTCACAAGTGAGAACAAAGACTGAATTGGTACATGTATTAGTTCACTCGTTATTGTCACTAGTATTTAGTGAGCATATAGTCAATATCCTTGATAAGCAGGCTACTCGTTTGTGACATATGTCAACTAGTTGGGGCTAGTAGTGTGCAGCACAGTAGTTCACAAGTAAGGTTTAATTGGAGTCAGCCAAAAGGGGCATTAGGAGTGGAAAAATTATTATTAGTTCTTTGAGTGCCCTGAATTGTCTTAATCGTGAGTGTATAGACTGAATACTATAATTACTAGTGTGCTCTTTTTCTTCACTAGTCAGAACAACTAAATAGTGTGGGGCATAATAGTATTACTGGTGCAACACAGTAATTTCCTGTTAAGGTTTAATTGCATACTAGAAAGCCAAAAGGGGCACTATTAGTAGCAGCAGTTTTACTAGTAAGGCAATTGTAGAGTATTAAGAGCACATAGTACGGTACATGGACCTCAAGGTGGATACCAAGGATATGGAATGGAGTAAATGCTGAAGCAACTTTCCATTGTGTCCTTCACTTAGCGGTTAGCACACTTCAAAGTGAGACATCAAGGGGGTCGACTTGCGCATGCCATACGGAGAATGACAATGCCTCGTGGGTCTGAGTGACGTGCCGCTCCCAGAAGACACAAAGGCCCAAAGCCTGCTCCCGCACTGAGGAAGTGCTCATTCAAGAGCGCTGACATACATACAGGAAGGCCGCGGCCTAACTCTCTATTCTATACAAATGAGGAGGGACATATGAAGGGCAACACACCACACTGACTGACAGACACACAGACGGTATTGTCACAGTGTCCTGGTAGACAGATTTGTACTTGATAATAAATGCTGTATCATCACACTTATCTTTGCCTTCATTAAGTGGATTTCACTCAGTGGTGGGCAGTGCGTAGTGAGTACTTGCTCAACTTAGCCCACCTCTTAATATCACCACTATACACAAGTAATTAATGCCCCCTCGAAAAACGTGGTCGCTGAAAATGGACTTTTTTGACAAAACTATGAAAATAAATTGTTTCCTTCCATTTTGTCAAAATGAAATCGGCCAATCAGAAAACCCAGCCGAAAGGAGCTTATGTATTTCAACCAGTTTTACAGTACTGTAATTTCCTACACATGCCACAAGATGGCGGTAAATTGATGTGTTAATCGAGCCAACAGAGGAAGCCAAAGCAATACTGTTATTGCACAAAAAAAACGGCATTAAAAATGTGATAATTGGGAAATTTGCAAATGCCAACCACACAGGTTCACTAGTTATCGAGTCAAACTCCTGGTCGGCCCTCAAATCTGCCTTTCATGCCGGCATCTTGAGCGAGCAGCGAAAATGCCGGCCGAGGTGGCCCACTTCTCATTTCCTCTGGTGGGTCCTGTTACTCTACAAATCTTTTGTGGAGGGGGCCCAAGTGGTTCGGAGAGAAAAGGGTGGTGACGCTTGTCAAAGGTGCGGAGAAAACAAACAAACAAGATGGCTAGTCCCTTCTGATGAATGCACAGTGTCGCAAATACATCATTAGTAGGCACAGCCAGACTCAAGACCAATTTCACTCCAAAGAAGTCATATAAAGACAATTAAACCCATACTGTCATTGAACTTTTGTTAATGTTACATATGTGTTTCAAGTGACATTTTCAATCTCCTAACTGTTAAGTACAATAAAAATACTGTAACTCAAAGCAAAACTACTGTACTCACCCTTTGAAGACACTTGACAGACAAATAACAGCACGATACTGACATCTGGTGGGGTTTCCGGATGCATTGCTGGAGGGCAGCACAATGTACAGAACACAAAATTGTGAAGAAGAGAGGGGAGAGGGTGATACTTCACCTTCTGTTTCCGAAACTCATTTCAGTGGTTTGTTTTTAAATAGATTAAATGTTGAGTTAATATTAATGTATTATTTACTCAATTCACCTTTATTTACAGAGGTGTATATAAATTGTAATGTAGTATTCAGATTCAGATTCAGATTCAGATTCAGATTCAGAAAACTTTATTTATCCCCGTGGGTATTCATTCATTCTTCTGAACCGCTTGATCCTCACTAGGGTCGCGGGGGGTGCTGGAGCCTATCCCAGCTGTCTCCGGGCAGTAGGCGGGGGACACCCTGAATCGGTTGCCAGCCAATCGCAGGGCACACAGAGACGAACAACCATGCACGCCCACACTCATACCTAGGGACAATTTAGTGCTCAATCAGCCTACCATGCATGTCTTTGGAATGTGGGAGGAAACCGGAGCACCCGGAGAAAACCCACGCAAGCCCGGGGAGAACATGCAAACTCCACACAGGGAGGCCGGAACTGGTATTAAAAATTAAAAACATTATGCAACATCCATTCATTTTCCAATCACCTTATCCTCACAAGGATCGCGGACGTGCTGTCTTCGGGCAGCACGGGGGTACACCCTGAACTGGTTGGCAGCCAATCGCAGCAATATGCAACAATAATATTAAATGATAATAGATAAATGAATAAACATTATGTATTATTTTTTTAAAATAACACACAAACATAGGTCTTAAAACAGAGACAGTGAAATTATTTAGACTGACTTTTTCATTATTTATAGTTATTACATGTTTTAATGATTGTATTTATAAATTATTACATTGATGTAATTAAAAAATAAAAATAACCAGCCCAAAATGAAAATAAAAATTTTAAATAGTCAAATAAAAATAATACTGTATACAGTATAGTAAACTGCGATGCAGACGTTGCCGCATGGCGCCCTCTAGTGTATCCTGGATGTCACTTCGGCTGCGGGTTAAATTACGTCACTCGTGTAGTCAGATCCGCCTTGGCCAGTGGGCTCCACAAATAGATACTGTACCTGATGTCTAAGCCGTGTAAACATCGCGCTCGAACAACCCAAAACAGTTTTACATTCGTTTTTTAAAGCCAAATTATCAAGATATGGGCACGGTTAAAAAAGACAACAGGCTAACAAGTTCGCAAAGCTTCTCGTGCGTCGGCTTTGCGGGTTTATTCAGTAAAAGCGCCACGTCGCCTTTGGAAGTGGTGAAGATTAAAAGTCAAGTGGGAACATTTCACTGCAAAAAAGGTTTCGGACAAACTTTTCTCATCATCTATCAAAATGAGGGACTGAAAGGCTTTTGGAAGGGGAATCTTGTCTCTTGCCTTCGCCTGTTCCCTTACACCGCAGTCCATTTGACAACCTACAGAAAGTAAGTCCGCATACACTTTAATCGTGTTTAAATGACAGGTTTGAGGTCAGTGTGCACAAACTGGTGGTAAATTGGACCATTAATGATCTATTTATTGTTGTTAGTCAGCCTATTAGGAGGAGGTGACGTTTGTGTAGCGAACAGCGACCGCAGTAAGGGTTTTATCATCTTTTCGATTGGCGGAAAGCACAACCTTTAATAAACTTATTATTTAAGAGCGTAACATTTATCAGGCTTTCGTAAAAGTAGTATGTTTTGACGTTACGATTTACTTCCTGTTTCTGAGCTCCTGTTTTTTTCCTAGCCAATCGGAGGGCTTTATTTTCTCAGTCGATATTCAAACTCCTACCCTTTAGATTTACCCTGGGTTTTAACCTACAGGATTTCATTTGCCGTTAAAAAAAACAAACAAATAAAAAACGATGACTTGACAATCTTTGACGAATTAAACATCTAGCGGCGTCATATTTGGGCACATAAGTGGGCATAGCATTTGAGTGCATTATCGGTCAAAATAGCTTTTGGGTCTTGAGATTGATTAAATATGTGTACATTGAACTTTAAAACTGTTCCGATACTTTTGACCTAAGTCCTGATTGATTTAACACACATATATCACCTCTTAATGTACGACCGTTGTTTGAAAAAGTAAAACAGCATTTGAACATTGGTAGATTGAAGTCTGTACTGTACAGGTTGTGTCTCCTGAGAGATCTGATGTAGGGCAAACTCCCTCTATTTCTGTCTGAGTTACTATCGGTCAAAACGTGATGTACAGTATTGGCAACCGTATGGCTGATAAATAAACACTGAGGTGAATACAAATAGAGCAGTGGTTGCTGCTATCTGTAAAGGGCAGCAAGGAAAGCACGTGCTAAATGCATATACTGTATAACCACTCATCTCGCACAATCAATACAGTTGTTACAAAGTGTTCCAGGAAAACAAAACCCCCACTTTCCTATCCACCACACATTTCATGAGTTACTGTACACTCCGTGGTAACATATTAATTCTTTCAGAATTCAAGACGGTTCCCAGGTTTGCTACTAATTTATCTGTGACCAGTCAAATGGATGAAGATACTGTACATTATTTGTTATTCATAAATAATTTTCTCACCAATTAAGTGAAATTTAAAAAAATATGCGCACACCATTAGAGCTCTCATGGCATGCTAATGTGCTGCACTAAAATACACAGACTTTTTGGGGGGTGGGTGGTTGGGAGGTATGTGAGTGGGGTCATGCTTGAAACAAGCAACAAGTAACATTCAATTTGTGCCCAGGATAGTCCACCTTCACATGGACGAACTGGGCTTCATCTCCCAGGCGAGAGCCATCGCTGCGGGCGGGCTGGCGGGCGTGGCCGCCGCCCTGGCCACATACCCCCTGGAGGTTGCTGAGACCAGGTTGATCGTCCAGAACAGCAGGGAGCCTTCGTATGCTGGCGTTGTTCACACACTGGCCAAAATCCACAGCACGGAAGGCCTACTCGCGCTTTACAGGGGCTTTTCCTCACTGTCTTAGGTATGCAGACACCAGGAAAAAGAACCTACATCACTTATTCCTGAACCCTGTGTCATATGCAGTGAACCACCATCAGGTGTGCCTCAGGAAATGATCGAATTTCACCTAACTGAACATGTTATCATTTATTGACTATGCAAACTATGCAAGCGCCAAATGGGTGTAGCACAATTATATGTTCGAATGTCTGTTTGACCTGTCTTTCCATCTGTTGCCAGTCAGATATCCGAATAATAGCTTAAACTAGATGGGTCAAGATTGGACATTTGAATAAATTAAAGCGAGATTATTATTTCAGGCTACAATAATCATGTTTTGGAGGATACGGACCAACGCTGCTGCAAATAACAGAAATTGGCAATTGATGCCACCCCAAATATTTAGAATTGCCTGAATATTCCACAAGATGGCAGTGAAGCACAACTTGTTTTCTAAATGAAGTACATCAACTCACTTCAACATAGTTCCTTAGCACCGAGATGCCGCAAGATAGCGGAACAGTGCTACTTTTGTCAAAATGACGTTCCACAATTTACTTCAAGTATATAGCTTTATTTTTCAGCAAACAACAGAGAGCTTGCAATTGTGTGTGTGTATGTGTTTCTAGGAGCGTTTCCCTTCTCCCTGGGATGCTATGTGGTGTACACGAACGTGGACAAAATGTGGCAGGAGCCTCCTTTCCGCTTCTCGCCTCTCCAGAACTTCATCAACGGTTGCCTGGCAGCAGGATTGGCACAAATGCTCTCCCACCCCTTTGAGACTGTCAAACGCAAAATGCAGGTAAGTCACTGGAGCACAGCGTGGGGAAAACATTTCCATGCAATTTCCATTTTTAAAATGTTTTTTATGTATTCATTTAATTTAAATGAAGCTACCAAAGCTACTTTTTTATACTGCATTATATATATGGTTCTCAAATCTTTTACACGTACACCCTAAAAAAAACCTGAGCTATCCAGGTACTAACATTACCTTGCTCAGTCAAAAACCAGAGAAAGATTCTATTTCTAGAAAGCGTTTTTAATATTATTATCAGTGACCATAACACTGTGCACAGTTTGAAGATCAACAATGCAATAGAATATTGGAAAATGGAAAATGTACATAGTTAAATGATGATTCAATTAAAATATATTGCACAAAAGTAAATAAATGTGAGAAGAAAAGTCCATCTGTACTGGTACTAAAAGTTAAATACAACTGAACTGTAATGAACAATTCTACTGGATTAAAAAAAACAAAGTTTTTAGCCACTGTAAATGCATAGTCTGAACATTCAATTCGCCTACTACAAGAGGGAACCTGCACCACATCTCTCACAATTTTAGTGACAAAAACGCTTTGTTCCTTATTTTCCTTTTTTTTCTCTTTGATTGTTAGTTGACATAAGCCTATACTTACTTTTATATGTTCATTGTGACCTCAAAACTCATTTTAAAATGTGATTCTATATATTAAGAGTGAACATATAGTTGTATTAACGTCTTGATTCCACAAGGGGGCGATGTAAATGTTTTTGTGTTTTCATAAGCCAATGCTGAAGCAATTAGATTTTGCTACCCTGTATAGTAGTCAATGTACAGCTTGTGTAACACAGTAAATTCACTGTCCCATAGAAATAACTCAGCACACAGCCACACTGCAGGCAGCAAAATTGAGTACACTCCAAACTCAAAATATCCAAATTGCACCCTATTAGCCATGTGCCCTCTCCCTACCTAAATGTGACTCATTTGTGTTACAAGGTCTCAGGTGTGAATGAGAAATAGATGTGTTATGTTAATCACAAGGACACAAGGGGACAATGGCGGCCCCCAGGAACGGGAATTCTACATCCGGTTCCATGTGCCTAGTATTATTATTAGCTGCCAGCAGCTGGGAATGCGAACGCATGGCGGGTCTGCAGCAGAAGCTTTGGATAAAACGTCTAAAGATAGACGTTGGCTATCAGCATCAGGCTAGCCACTTGACTTTTATGTGCACAACTCGTCCATGCAAAGCCATTTCAGCATTTATTCTGTATCCTTCATATCCATCTTAAGACTCTTTTGTAAAGACTCGAGTAAAACAATTCAGCATACTAATAGACTAACACGCACTTGGAGAACCGCTGTGTCATAATAGTAATGTTTTTCTCCACTAATAGTGGCCTTCAGGTGTACAACAAAATCATACTGAGCCACACTAGGAACACTACTAGGTCCAACTAGTAGGTATGAGTACCACACTAGTAGCCTCTTTATCAATCCTTCATATCCAATTTAACATCCATGTACTAAGATGTTCTTTGTCCTCACTGTAAGACAACTTTGGCATATGATTCAGACAACGACAGTACATGTTGCGAGTTAGATAAAACTGCACTAGTTCTGGGCCCTACTAGTAAAACAGTTCAGCTCACTGGTGGAATCTACTGAGGTTTTTTTTCCACCACTGTCTCATATGACCGTAAGGCGTTACTGCATGCGAGTGTGACAATTTTGGCATACTTGTAGGACAACTTCATATTACAACTACAAGTGAGGCAAAACTGTGCACTAGTGGTCAACTGTGCTACTAAGTATATTTGTGTGACATGTATGCTTGTAAAATTAAGACTTTATTCTCATAATTGTTTTATTTTTACAACTTGATATGTAATAATTGTATTTTTATATTGTTTTGAGCATCTTTTCCAGAGCCACTTGACAATAGTAGAACAGGTTGTTGCCCAAAACAGAAAGATAATAATTTGCAGTTTTATATTTTAACGTACACCAAAACTTCTGCTTTATTAGAAAGCCTCAATGTACTGGAATCACAATCAATAATCCCACAAAATAAACACAATTGACCTTTTATTAGAGACACTTCTGGCAAACATTTTGATATATTATTAGTTGTACTTTGGACAGGTGTATATGTATTGTAGGTTGGCCCTCCACTTTCTCATCGTTAGCCCCTTTCACAACACATCAACAAAATATTACAAACAAACTCTCATTCAGTTTTACTGCACTGCCAAACCAGTAGTGAACAATACTCTTTGGTGCATACAAATGCTAAAAAATGACTGTATGGATTTTTTTGTAACGATGCATTTTCAATATGTATTCATCAGGACTTCTACTTGTCTACATTCAGTGTAGATGAATCCCTTTCTAAAAGTTGCTGTTCCCCGAATCCCAAGTGACAGTTTACGGCGGCGCGTTCCGACTCATTTGCCTGCTTCTTAATGAAAATGAACTTGTTTCTCATCCGGTTAATGACCTCAGACGGGGAGGTAGGATCATATATTCCCGAGCTATAAAAAGCTCTTTTGCAGGTTCAAGAGGGTTAACGGCTTGGAGATTTTCCAGCGCAATGGAACTAAATGAGGTGTTTGAATCGAGTGGGTCTCCGTGACCCTCGGAAACATTATTACGGCCATATTTCGCAGCAGGAAGTCGTATTCGAGCTCATCAGGATGACACGTGGGCTGTGGAGGAAGGACGTTATGTGGCTGCTAAACTTGAGGCTCCTTCTGATGCTCTCTTCGCAGGCGCAGAGTTCCCGACTACCGCATTTTGGTGGCGTTGATGTGCATTTCAGCGGCGTGACCGACTGTTTTGTACAGGTGGTCAAAAATAAGGGCGTCCTCTCGCTATGGAGTGGCCTTACAGCCAATACGATAAAGGTACAGTGACATCATAATTTGGGCACGACTGATTAACAGGCCAGCGGTTTCATTGCCAGATTTAAGCTCATTTAAAATCTGCAAATGTATTTTTTAAAATGTATTCATTTATTGCTACAGTGGTCAGAAAAGTCATTACATATAGCGAAAAAGTTGTCAAATTGTGTGTAGGTCATCATTAATTCTCAAGGCTTAACCTTCAAGTTTCAAGCATCAAGTTACTGTGTGGGAAGAATCAACTCAAGTCACGTTTGAGTCATTACTTGAGTTAAGCAAAGCACAAGTCAAGTCACATGGTCTTGCCCAGTCAAACCACGTCATTCATGTCTTCCATGTTGAGTAGAACTGGCCGTCCTACATGTGCACGTGCTGGTGAGCGTGAGCGTCCCATGAGGGAGGTAAAAGGGTGCCACGGGGAGGGAAAGGGAGAGGGGCGGCAGTGGCTGCATGAGAAACAATGCGGGGCGAGTAATTAATAGCAAGAATATCACGAGTGAGGTGGGCAAAGTTCGCCTCGGGAACAGCGTGCTCTGCTCTCCGATTTCAGCCCCAAATGTCAAGGTGGCTGCATGTGCTTTTACAACTACAAAAGTCAAAATAGAGCTAATTTGTGAGAATATGTTGGCCCCTGTCCTGTCTGGTCATGTCCAATCTTGTCCTGTCCTATTTGCTATCACTGGGGGACAATTTAATAAAATGTGTTGCGTTGGATTTTTATACTGATTAAAACTAAAATTGCCAATTTGAGTCCAAGATTACAGTCATTTTTTTTTCTAGCCAAGTCAAGTTTTTTTTCTCCACAGCATACCCTCCAGATAAGCAAAATTCCACAGATTAGCTGTAGTAAGACTGTAGTAAGAAGAGTTGATTGTGATTGGAGTCATCTCTAATCATCTATAATTAAGACAGTGAGAGGTATATGCAGCTCCCAAAAGGTCAGTGCTGTCAATGTCCTCAAATGGAAAACTGCTGTAGCATCGTGCTGTAACCTTGTAAACATGAACATACCATTGTAAGTTGTATTTCATTTTATGCCGTTATTTTTGTTTGTTTGTTTGTTTTCAAAGCTTGTAACTACAGTATTCCATCGTAGTGTTTTATTTGCACTCGCACACACACACACACACACACACACACACACACACACACACGTATTTTTTTTTTTAAGAAAACAGGGATCTTATGGCTCAAAACTTGATGATGTGATGGAGGAAAAACTGAGATCGTTTTTTTATCCCGCACCCAAAAATCAGTTATAAACAGCTGTCAGAAAAAAAAATGGTGTTCCCCAGTACAGTATACGGTATTTGTTGCAAGATGTTTTGTGCTCCGCTATGTGCTACTCATTGCATCCTGCCCTGTCCTGTCATATTTGCATCTCGTTTGGCCCTGCCTGATCCTGTCCATTTGCCACTTGTTGCATATTGACCTGGCCTGGACTTTCCTGCCCTGCCTAGTTTTGTTATTTTCTAGTTTTCACATCTTGCATTGTACGGTTTGTCTCGGCCTGACCAGTGCGGTCAGACCTGTTTGCTGCTTCGTCCTGTCTTTCTTGTCTTGTCTTGTCTTGTCTTGTCTTGTCGTATTCTGTACTTCGCTGGCCAACGCTGTTCTACCCATTCCAACCCTTCTTTGTGCTGTCCTGCTCAGCATTATTTGCTACTTGTTGCGCCTTTCCCTGTCCTCTCCTAGCCATTCCTGTTCTGTCCTATTGCCTACTCATCATATCTTACCCTGTCCTGTCTCTGTTCTTTCCCATCCAGTTCCATCCTCTCCAATTTGTTACTCGTGGCATCCTACCTGATTATGTCCTATCCTACCCCATCTTTCCCAATCCTGATGTGTGCTGCCCTTCCAATTTGACTGCATCTTGCATTGTCCTGTACACTCCAATGCCGACTGTCCATGCCCTATTTGCTACTCGTCACATCTTGCCATGCTCTGTCCTGTCCATTCCTGACATCTTGCCTGTCCAGGTTTGCTACTGTTGCATCCTGCTTTGTCTTCTCCTTTGTCTTTTTCCTATTTGCTACTCGTCATATCCTGCATTGTATTGTTTTGTTCTTGTCCTGTCCTATTTATTAGTCATGGCATCCTGCCTTATCCTGTTCTGTCCTATCCTGTTTACGACCCTACTTGACACGTCCCTTCCAACACTTGGTGTAGGACTGCCTTTCCAATCCATCATATAAATTTATATAGGTATACTCCACCCCCTATGTCATGGCAGTGTCATATGCTGGTAGGATTCTGTTATTGCTGGTATATCAGTCCCCCCCACCCCCCATTCTGTCCTTTCCTCTGCCTGAGTACAGTATATGCCAACTTTGATGGTATCATTTTCAGATTGTCCCCTACTTTGGCCTCCTCTTCGCCTGCTTCGAGCTCTGCAAGCAGGTTTGCCTGTACCGCAACGGCTACATCGTGTCACCGCTGAGCTACACGCCAGCCCCTGGCGTGGACCAGAGCCTCAGGCCGGCTGAGCTGCAGGAGGTCAAGCGCTACCTGAAGAATAGGGGCTTTGGAGCAGCCAGCCACTCTACCATTGGAAACCGATGGTGAAAACCTCCACGGAGGAGGAAAAATGCTGAATATCTTCTGACAGTGTAAAAATACAACTGTACAAGCTCATGCGAAATACAAAATGTGCCTTTACAGTGAACCCCTGTTTATCACGAGGGAAACGTTCCAGACCCACCCATGATGAAAAGATGTGATATAGAGAAACCACTTGAAATTTTTTATATAGTTTTACCTCTCCCACACATGTGTATGTATATAAACACAGTAAAAACCCACAAAAACGGTCACTTAATAATCGGTTGTGTTTTGAAAGGTATTCATTCATTAATACATTTGTTATATGGCTTTTTACAAAGTGTATGCTATCTTACAAAGGGCCCTACTGTATTTATTTATTGACTCTGATCCATTTTTACAGAGCTAATTTATTTTCTCATTGATGCTACTTTTTGTCATTTTAATTTTACCTTTTGTTATTTCTCTTAAAAAGAGTAACTCTCTGCGTCAGTCTAAAACTAAGCATGTGTACAGGCAACATTGGATCTCATTGATGTGTCTATTCTTTGGAAATAGTCCTCTGCAATAATTGTGCGATTATATGATGCATTCTACCTCTTTTCCTGTCAGTGTTATAAAGAAGAAAAGGTACCATTATGTTTTGTTTATATACCATTTCGCAGACTCAAAGTGCTTTACATGGTTAAAATGCAGTCACGAACAGTACACTCAATGCATCAACAACTTCTAAAACCAATTAACACGGCTGAAAATAGTCAGTGCAGTGCCGCATCAGGAAGATTACACACAACCCCCACCCCCCAAATCTTCATTGAATCTAGTTAAATGTCCGCAAAAGTGCCCTTAATGCCTTCTGATTTCTATAAATAGCGAAGTGCACATTTCCACATCTTTTGTCTTGGCTACTTCAAAAGGGCTATTTTCATATCTGATTGTGCCTTAATAGTTATTTAGGTTATTGTAGCACATAAATTAACATAAATAATGCTCTTCATTGCTGTAATTGGGGCCTCGATGAGTATTTGAGACAGCTGTACAATGTGTACGATAGACGTTTTGAAATGAAAACTCATGTTTTTGAGTGATGCAAGAAACATAATTTTCATTTAAGGACTGACTTTTATTAAAGCAATGATTCCCCACCATTGTGACATAATTTTTCCATTTTCACTTAATTGATCTGAAAGTTATGAATGTACTACAAATAATGTTTCTTTGTCCATCTATCAATTCCAGCTATGTGTAGTGACAAGCAGAATAATTAACTGATATTCCACTAGATGACAGTAGGTCCATTTAACCGGTTAATCTACTTGATGCCATTCATACAGCATGCTAATAGCTTTGGGTTCAACAAAAAACAGATGAAGCTCCTCAACTTGCTCTTAACATAGTTCCTGAGTTTTCAGTAGTGACTAATGCAGGCATGCCACGGCATTATATTTTACTATTCGTGGTAATAGAAACATCAAACAAAAATGGTGGTGTTTTGTGGGACTGAATTAATAGAATTTCTATATTCATTGGTCACTACACAACTTGTTCTAAGGTCTCCGTTCGTAACCACGAAACGTACGTAGTAAGTACTGTATGTCGTTGGGAAGAAAGTCCCCGCCTACTCGTCTCTGCTCTCCACCAATGGGCGCCAAGAGCGGAAGTCGGGGCACTTACCTCAGAGCTATGACTCTTTAAAACCCTCCTGCTCCACTTGAACTTTGGCCATTTCAACATTGGACAGTTGGAGTGCAGCCGGACGGCGACTTTTTATTTATTAATTGTTTTGTGTTTGTTTTTGTTGTACAGATATCATTTTTTTTTCAGTTTTCGACAGAGGGAAGGATGAGTGAACAAGCCATTTCTTTCGCCAAGGACTTTTTGGCAGGGGGTATCGCTGCCGCCATCTCCAAGACCGCCGTCGCCCCCATTGAGAGGGTCAAACTTCTGCTTCAGGTCATCTTCATTCCTGAATTTAAATTCACTTGTATTTATCGAGCGCCAGATCACGATCATAAAATATCATTTGACCAATAATATCTCACTACTATTCAGCAGTATGTGACCACTGATGTCAACCTGTCGTGATGCGTTCAAGAGCTCTGTGGTGTAGGAAATATTATTTATTTTCCAACCATAATTGATCGTTGGCACATATTTTACGTTACCAATATCTCGAAACACAATTTAACTAACATGCCACACAAAGTATACACTTCATGCTGAGGTAATAATAACACTGAAATAATTTACTTAATTAAAAGTTTAAAAAAGTATACTATAGAATGCACTTTGCTTTGATAATTTCTCCATGATAAAAATATCTGCAAACAAAATAGCTTCCCCTCATTTATTCACTTGCATAATGCTCGTGCTGAGTAGAAAATTTACATCACAAGTTGCATCTTTTTTTCAACCAATAGCTAACTCGCGTTGACTCAACTTTTATGCTATTAAAACATGTTCATCAACAATATGATGTGCCAACAATAACAAACAATTCTGTTTAATAATGCTAAGGATGGGGTATGTCTTGATTCTCCAAAATTCGAGCAATTGATTCATTCATTCATAATGTTTGAATAGGGGATGATTGTATATGGAAAAAAGACAATTAAATTGAAATTGGCCCATTTCCTATGGTACATGTGACGATCCCTCCGGCACAGTGGCTAAGAAACACTGGATTTGCATGTTATGTTATACTCCATTCATGGCGAGGCTCAGTTACTGTCTGACCAAACATAGACAAGAAGCGTGAGCGTAAACATGCACTCTGCCCAGCTGGTGTGACATGAGAGTTGGTTGGAAGTTAATAGACATTGAAGGCAGGGCACATTTCTTTGTACAGCACCATTCATACACAAGGCAAATCCAAAGTGTAAGCATGTCAATATTTTTTTTCCTTTTACTGAGGGAGACTTAACAGAAAAACCGAAGGACTAGGGCGACCACTTCAGCTTTTGTTTAGTAAACACTCTAAAATCAATTCAATATGTAAAACATATGATAAGCTGTTAAACATAGTTCAAGAAAAGAATCTCAATCGACGCTTGGTGTTAACGTTGCTAAAACAAAAAGTGGGTTGTGGCCCACAGTATGAGTCTGATATCTAATTTTAAAAATATATATAAATATATGATGTCTTGGAACATTCATCATAAAATAGAAAGATAAATGGTGTGATTTCTTGTTGCTGTGATTGGCTGGCAACCATTTCAGAGTGTACCCTGTCTACTGCCCGATGACAGCTTGGATAGGCTCCAGCACGCCCGCGACCCGCGTGAGGATAAGCACATTCGCAAATGGATGGATGGATGGATGGATGACTTCTTGTCGCACCAATTTATTTACAATTAACAAATTATAACAGTTTTTACATATATTTCTAATTTTAAAACCGTGATATAATGGAACAAATAATTGTTTTACTTTTTTCAGTCAAATTTTTAAAATAATACCTTTAATTTTACATTTTAACTTTTTCAGGTGTTTTTTTGATTTGGGTTCTTACATATAAAAAAAACATGCTGCGAGTCCCAAGACCTCCCAAGTTGGACTTTGTCACTGCTGCCTTATTGCTTTACAGAGGCAAAGAAATAATGATTAAAAGCATGATTACATAAAAGGACACAAATCAAGGTCACTGCAGAGATTACAAATAATAATAATCATAAATAAAAGCAAGATAGTGAAAATGCAAAACTTTATATTTTTTCTTGATGAAACGGCAGCAGTGAACAATTTAGGGCCGCATTATGAAATGTATTGAGGAACACGATTCCTCTTCACTCTGCTTGTGAATCTGGCAAACACTCAATAAGCCTCGAGTGGTCGAAAAGTCTCAGAGGGAACTAAAATATCTTCCTATATTATGACCAAGCCCATTCAAGACTTTTTAGACTAATAGTAACATTTTGAATGTGAAGGTCACCGCGAGGTTTTGGATCAAGAGGAGGATGAGGTTGAAGGAAGGGGGATGAGAGGGCGAGGTGTGAATAGTTGAATGCTTGCTGTCCGGATTGCACTTTGGCACGAAGACGCAAAAGTCTCATGAGACATGCGAAGGTGCCCTTGGCCGCTGCAACGCTTTCACACTCCCGCGTGGCAGAGGGCAACAAACTGGCAGTCGACAAACTAAAAAAATGATCTAAAGTTATATTTCCAAAATTCACTTGTTCAAATTTGACTTTCGTCTCTCGTTTGACTTGGACTTTAATGATTTGTGTTTGAAAAACAGGACTATTGTTGTGAGATTACTCCTTCTTATCTCAATAAAATACATCATCGCTCTTTTTGTCATCAAAATACATTTTGATGCCAATAACACTGCGACTTTTTTTCTCTGAAAATTTATGAATTAGTTGTTGTCACTTGATGACTTTGTTTGTTTTTATCCTCCGCCCACAGGTCCAACATGCCAGCAAGCAGATCTCGGTGGACAAGCAGTACAAGGGCATTGTGGACTGCGTGGTCCGCATCCCCAAGGAGCAGGGTTTTCTGTCATTCTGGAGGGGCAACCTGGCCAACGTCATCCGATACTTCCCCACCCAGGCCCTCAACTTCGCCTTCAAGGACAAATACAAGAAGATTTTCCTGGACGGCGTGGACAAGCACAAGCAGTTCTGGAGGTACTTTGCCGGCAACCTGGCGTCGGGCGGCGCGGCGGGGGCCACCTCGCTGTGCTTCGTCTATCCACTGGACTTTGCCAGAACGCGTCTGGCTGCAGACGTGGGCAAGGCCGGGGGTGGACGTGAGTTCAAAGGGCTAGGGGACTGCCTGGTCAAGATCACCAAGTCGGACGGCGTCAAGGGCCTGTACCAGGGCTTCAGTGTGTCCGTGCAGGGCATCATCATCTACAGGGCTGCCTACTTTGGCGTCTACGACACCGCCAAGGGTCAGGCGACATTAGTCTCTTTATATTTGTCTCTCTTTCTGTTTCTGTCTCTTCAGCTGTCTGTGCCTCTTTATCTGTCTGTCTGTCCCTTTCAATATATCTGTCTGTCTGTTTCTGTCAAACCTTCTCCCTATGGCGGTCTCTCTCTCTCTCTCTCTCTCTCTCTCTCTCTCTCTCTCTCTCTATTGATCTGTAGCTGTCTTTCCCTCTATCTCTTTATCTGTCTGTCTCTCTACCAGGGCTCTAGTCAAGTCCACCTTTATCTAGTCCAAGTCAGGTTTGAGTCCACAAGGCTAGAGTCTTATTCCAGATGAGATCAAGAGTAAATCACGACCATAAAATTTGAGAAATTTCATTATGCTCAACACCGTTTTTGCATGGCATGGAACCCTTTGCTTTTTTAACTGAGTGTTCAGATAAAGGTATAAAAGCATAGTTGGACTCGGTCGAGTCGCTAAAATTATTTTGTGAGTCCAAGACAAATGTCGAGGAGTCCGAGTCATGTCCAACACATCAAAAAACTGTGTCAAGTCCAGACTTGATTACAACAGCCCTGCTCTCTACATCGCTTTTCTTTTTTCTTTCTCTCTCATTTTTGTGTTCCTTTATTCGTCATTGTTCAGCTGTCTTCTCTTTGCCATTACCAACCTTGTGCGTGTCACGTTGGCAGGCATGCTCCCTGATCCCAAGAACACTCACATTGTGGTGAGCTGGATGATCGCTCAGTCAGTGACAGCGGTGGCAGGTCTGGTGTCCTACCCGTTCGACACTGTCCGCCGTCGTATGATGATGCAGTCTGGGCGCAAAGGAGGTGATTCTCACAAACACACTCTCTATGTTGTTCTCGACTGTTTTGTTCAGGCACATTTTTACAACAGCGAGATTGACGGCAAATGTCTTCACATACCGTATGCTTACAAAGGTGATTTTAAGCAATGTGTTGTTTATTGTAATGTGCCTTAGCCTATTCTTAAAGGGGAAGTCTACCGCCAAATTTGACAAGACTTGACAAGAATGTGTTCTATGCAGCCCCATTTGTCTAAACACAACATTCTGATTAATAGTGGATTTGTGGATTATCAATTAAGCAGGAAAGTCCGCTTTGACGGAAAATGACATCGCAGTTGCTCAGGGCTCAGGTAACGACCAATCATGGCTCAGCTATAGAAAGCCATGATTGGTCGTTCGATTAATGTGCTAAATTGTCTTACTTGTGAGGACAAGGCATGCATTTGCGCATACACCTAAACACAGATGTCAATCATAGTGAAGAAATGCTCAGAAACATTTTAGCGTTGAGTTGATGTCCTTGTCAAAGAGGCTAATAGTTTGTTAGTCATTACGGTATTCTTTATTAAAAACACCTAACAAAAAAATGGTGGTGGTTGAGGGGGGCAGGCACGGATTAAGGGCGTTTCGCTTCATTTCAATTCATTTCATTGTGGAAATTATATTCTGAAATTGATTCGATTGGTCATGACTGTATTTTTTACCCCCCTGCAGCTGACATCATGTACAGCGGCACCATCGACTGCTGGAGGAAGATTGCCCGTGACGAGGGCGGCAAGGCTTTCTTCAAGGGGGCATGGTCAAACGTGCTGCGAGGCATGGGCGGCGCCTTTGTGCTCGTTCTCTATGATGAGCTCAAGAAAGTGCTGTAATTGTTTTCATTTTCGTTCTCGCATATCTTGTACATTCGGATGGACTGACATGTTGCAATATATTTATAAGGGACCAACTAGTATTTGGCTACTAGTTGTGCCGGGGGGGAGGGGGGGATTGAAATCTGCAATGCACTCTTGGCCCATGTTTTTGTTTTGTCGCCTTATGTTTTTTGGCCCACACCTGAATGTCGTCCACTTAATGCAGGAACTTTGCCTGAAAAAGAGAAATAAAGGCAACTTACTGAGTGAACATCTTGCCTGGTGTTGTTCATTTTTTAGCGGTCAATGACATAGACAAAAATTAAATTCATTGTAGGATTACAGTGGTCTCATGAGATACAGGTTACCTGATTTACAAATTACAGCAAATAAATGTTTGATAACCCCCTCGGTGTACAAATACATTTGCATAACCACGTTGTTTTTGGGGGTGACCCAAAATCAGCCGTTAAGGTTGTGCTGCCAGAGTGTGCGACATCCAAGACACTTTTTGCACCTGTCAGTTTGCCTAGAAGTCTGAATTTGCGCTGACAGATTTAGAGTCACGGGTGTCAGGGTTGGGATTACTTGCTGCTATGTGAATTATTTCACACTTTTGAATTGAACTTTTATCTCCTGCCAAGCTTCCATCAATGGAACAGATTGCGTTCACCTTGTATCTTTCAGATTTGCACATGGTACTATTTATACAAGTGAAAAGTCTAACATCCTGGATATCCTTCTTGTCCTCTGGTTGTTCCCCAGGGCTTTGTTGTTGGTTCCTTCAAATTTTAGGGAAAAATTATTCGACAAATATGATTCGACTCCACGACCCTAGTGAAGATGAAGCGGTTTGGAAAATGAATGAATGTATGAATGAATGATTCGACTCATTACAGGATGCTTGATGGGCCTAATTAAAGAACGTAGCTATACTTTGCCAAGCATTACTTTAATCCTTTTGAAATGTCATAAATATCACATTCCAAGAATGTCTTAATAAGGCTGACATTGAAGCTCAACCATAGAAATGAGTAATGTGAGCTCTACGTGCCGCACTAATAGAGGACATGGCCTCATTTTAGCACTTTTTAGTATTGCGCTTCTCAGGCGTAACTTTTGACCTGCTGGAATTGGGCAAGGATGTTGTTTGGATTGTTGCACGGGAAAGTTTCTATCCCATTAGGTGACGTCAAATTAACCCCGCAGGCTCACCCCCTGTTAAATGAGATGCCCCCGGCTTCCCCGCCTTGGGGTTTGCTGAACGACTTTAGCGGGGATTAGTGGAGACGCTTTGGCAATTCACAATGTCTACTCGGACGGCTTGTGAGGTCACATGTTGCCAGCAAACTTTATATGTCATCCAGATAGACCTCTTTGACTTAAATATTCTGGAAAATTGACTTCTTAATGGCTTATAAACAGTTTACCTTTTGCATGGGGTGAATGGGTGGTCAGCTGGTTAGCAATTGAGCAGGTCCGCCTCACAGCGCTGAGATCCGAGTTGGATTCTGGCTCCAGCCTTCCTCTGTGGAGTTTACATGTTCTCCCCATGCCTGTGGGTACACCAGTTTCTTCCCACATTCCAAAAACATACATGGCAGGTTAATGGAACACTCTACATTGTCCCTAGGTGCTCACCACTGCATGAGTCCTAAGTGGAGTCAAATGAAGGAGGGACACTCGATGTTATCTTGGACAATTTTACAATCTACAATCTTTTCTTTAAAAAATAGATAAAATTGCTTTGAGCATTTATTTGATATCCTACTAGTGTGCTGAATTGTCTTGCTCGTGAGGACAAAGAGTGTACGAGTACATGGACCTTAACCTTGATATCAAGGATATCGGAAAAGTGCTCCAATGGCCTTATGAATTTGGATTACCGCCGCGCTAGGGTGAATGTTTTACTCATGGTGGGTTATTAAAAGTCTCCCACTTGTTGCGTAACATCAGCTGGTAGACCGAGTTGTGTCATGGGTGGGCTCGCTTGGGTCATGACTGACCGCATCGCTTTCCACTTCACACAAACACTGACATTTGTTTCATTCATGCCATGTAGCAAAAGGTGAGTACAGTGATACAAAAATTGTAGTTTGAAGAAAGGTTGAAAATTCATCTACATTTATATGCTAAGTTATTTTAACTACAAACAATTCTATTATTTGTTCCATTTAATTATATGAATGTACAGTATTCCCAACAGTCTATTCATTTCATTTGGTAGCATTTCTCTTGGCTGCCCAGCTAGCAGTGCATGGATGTAAATGTTTTTGATTTTTTTTCCAATAATATTTCAGTTTCTATGTGTTGCCAATGTAAACTGCCCAGGGCTATGTCATCAATAATGCTGAACCATCAAATTAGACTACATTAACAATTATATTAAGGATTTTGGATGGCCAGTGGCAGCATCTGCCTCCCACAGGTCAAGGCTGGTATTGCAATAGTCATCTGTGTGTTTTTTGTTTTTTTACATCCACCTGTACCGTTTGTCTTGAGCAGTAAAACAATTCAGTTGACCGGTGGAACGACTGAGTTTTAATGTAACCCCCTATTCAACTGCTGTTGTGCCCTTGTCGTTCTGCAGTACTCGTTGGTTGAATTGTCCTACACAGGGACAAAGAATTGGGAAGAAAAGGGAGTTGAAAACAATGATTATAATGAGCCTAAAATACAAAATCAGCATGTTCATGAAAATTTGGAGATTATGCGATTAGACTTTTTTTTCACTAAAACACAAGAGTGTTGCTTCAAGGATCGTTTTGATAAATAGTGTAAAACTGTGTACATGAGATATCTCAAGGACATTAATCGGGAGAGTTCGAGATGGATATTCATTCATTCATCTTCCGAACCGCTTTATCCTCACTAGGGTCACGGGGGGTGCTGGAGCCTATCCCAGCTGTCTCCGGGCAGTAGGCGGGGGTCACCCTGAATCGGTTGCCAGCCAATCGCAGGGCACACAGAGACGATCAACCACGCACACACTCAAAATTTAAGAATATGACCTGGGTCAAGTTGGTCTGAGCGCCTAACATGTTGACATTTTAGAGCGTTTTGAAAAATTCCTAAAATTAGAAATTTCGTTATCCCGTGAGGGCCTTAGGTCTGGAGATAACTACGGCACCCGGCTATCCAACCAGACCACTTTGGTCAGATTCTGATGTGACATTTTGGAATAAAAGGCCTCCAAAATAGGAGAATATGACCTGGGTCAAGTTGGTCTGAGCGCCTAACATGTTGACATTTTAGAGCGTTTTGAAAAATTCCTAAAATTAGAAATTTCATTATCCCGTGAGGGCCATAGGTCTGGAGGTGACTACGGCACTGGCTATCCAACCAGACCACTTTGGTCCGATTCTGATGTTACATTTAGGAATAAAAGGCCTCCAAAATAGGAGAATATGACCTAGGTCAAGTTGGTCTGAGCGCCTAACATGTTGACATTTTAGAGCGTTTTGAAAAATTCCTAAAATTAGAAATTTCGTTATCCCGTGAGGGCCATAGGTCTGGAGGTGACTACGGCACCGCAGCTATCCAACCAGACCACTTTGGTCCGATTCTGATGTGAAATTTTGTTGGTCTGAATAAAAGGCCTCCAAAATAGGCAGAATATGACCTGGGTCAAGTTGGTCTGAGCGCCTAACATGTTGACATTTTAGAGCGTTTTGAAAAATTCCTAAAATTAGAAATTTCGTTATCCCGTGAGGGCCTTAGGTCTGGCAGATAATTACGGCACCTGGCTATCCAACCAGACCACTTTGGTCAGATTCTGATGTTACATTTTGGAATAAAAGGCCTCCAAAATAGGAGAATATGACCTAGGTCAAGTTGGTCTGAGCGCCTAACATGTTGACATTTTAGAGTGTTTTGAAAAATTCCTAAAATTAGAAATTTCGTTATCCCGTGAGGGCCTTAGGTCTGGAGGTGACTACGGCACTTCAGCTATCCAACCAGACCACTTTGGTCCGATTCTGATGTGAAATTTTGGAATAAAGGCCTCCAAAATAGGAGAATATGACCTAGGTCAAGTTGGTCTGAGCGCCTCACATGTTGACATTTTCAAGTGTTTTGAAAAATTCCTAAAATTAGAAATTTCTGTTATCCCGTGAGGGCCTTAGGTCTGGAGATAACTACGGCACCCTGGCTATCCAACCAGACCACTTTGGTCCGATTCTGATGTGACATTTGGGAATAAAAGGCCTCCAAAATAGGAGAATATGACCTGGGTCAAGTTGGTCTGAGTGCCTAACATGTTGACATTTTAGAGCGTTTTGAAAAAATTCCTAAAATTAGAAATTTCGTTATCCCGTGAGGGCCATAGGTCTGGAGGTGACTACGGCACCCCAGCTATCCAACCAGACCACTTTGGTCCGATTCTGATGTGACATTTGGGAATAAAAGGCCTCCAAAATAGGAGAATATGACCTGGGTCAAGTTGGTCTGAGCGCCTCACGTGTTGACATTTTCAAGTGTTTTGAAAAAATTCCTAAAATTAGAAATTTCGTTATCCCGTGAGGGCCTTAGGTCTGGAGATAACTACGGCACCCCGGCTATCCAACCAGACCACTTTGGTCAGATTCTGATGTGACATTTGGGAATAAAAGGCCTCCAAAATAGGAGAATATGACCTGGGTCAAGTTGGTCTGAGCGCCTAACATGTTGACATTTTAGAGCGTTTTGAAAAAATTCCTAAAATTAGAAATTTCGTTATCCCGTGAGGGCCATAGGTCTGGAGGTGACTACGGCACCCCAGCTATCCAACCAGACCACTTTGGTCCGATTCTGATGTTACATTTGGGAATTAAAGGCCTCTGAAATGTGGCAAAAAGATCTTATTTCTGCCGCCATGTTCTGCCCCCTCCCCTGCCTCCTGCCACAATCGGTGTCTCTCTCCCCGCATCTGACATCCGATTATTGCTTTGTGTGAATAGGCAATAATCACAAGTGCCCTTGGTTGTCTGTGGTTGCTATTTGTTTTTCTATTGTTTGTTATTTGTTTTATTTATTATTGTAGATCCGACTAGCGCGTAAGTCTCTCGCTGGTCTTGTGTAGGCATCATTTCTGGTGACTACACTCGGTTCGAGGCACAAGACTGGAGTTTTCTATTTATCGGTGTGGTCCCTACTAAATGCTAATCTTCCTCAGCGCACCTTCACTGTCAGAGGCGCACTGCAGGGAAGCTCCACATCCTTCAATTTTTTTCAACCCAAAAGACGGTAACCTTCCACCTAAAGTACTACCAAACAATAAACAATAGTGTCAGTGGCATACATCACACTCAACATACAGTATTTAGAAATTTATATCTCATGATTTTTATTCATAAATTTTAGCTGTTCAATAAATCCTGTTCAATGTAGTACATGTGTGCACTGTGGTTGAGAGAGGAAAGTATTTCATCTGTGCTATACAGTATGTTAAACATACTGTAGAGCATATTTGACAATAAAAACAGAATTGACTTGTCTGTTGATTTTTAGCTTTGAAATTTTCAATGGCATCTCTGAAGCTCTTACTCTGAAGTTTTGGAGGCCTTTTATTCCCAAATGTCACATCAGAATCGGACCAAAGTGGTCTGGTTGATAGCCGGGTGCCGTAGTCACCTCCAGACCTATGGCCCTCACGGGATAACGAAATTTCTAATTTTAGGAATTTTTTCAAAACGCTCTAAAATGTCAACATGTTAGGCGCTCAGACCAACTTGACCCAGGTCATATTCTCCTATTTTGGAGGCCTTTTATTCCAAAATGTCACATCAGAATCTGACCAAAGTGGTCTGGTTGGATAGCCGGGGTGCCGTAGTTATCTCCAGACCTAAGGCCCTCACGGGATAACGAAATTTCTAATTTTAGAATTTTTCAAAACGCTCTAAAATGTCAACATGTTAGGCGCTCAGACCAACTTGACCCAGGTCATATTCTCCTATTTTGGAGGCCTTTTATTCCAAAATGTCACATCAGAATCGGACCAAAGTGGTCTGGTTGGATAGCTGGGGTGCCGTAGTTATCTCCAGACCTAAGGCCCTCACGGGATAACGAAATCTCTAATTTTAGGAATTTTTTCAAAACGCTCTAAAATGTCAACATGTTAGGCGCTCAGACCAACTTGACCCATGTCATATTCTCCAATTTTGGAGGCCTTTTATTCCAAAATTTCACATCAGAATCGGACCAAAGTGGTCTGGTTGGATAGCTGGGGTGCCGTAGTTATCTCCAGACCTAAGGCCCTCACGGGATAACGAAATCTCTAATTTTAGGAATTTTTTCAAAACGCTCTAAAATGTCAACATGTTAGGCGCTCAGACCAACTTGACCCAGGTCATATTCTCCTATTTTGGAGGCCTTTTATTCCCAAATGTCACATCAGAATCGGACCAAAGTGGTCTGGTTGGATAGCTGGGGTGCCGTAGTCACCTCCAGACCTAAGGCCTCACGGGATAACGAAATTTCTAATTTTAGGAATTTTTCAAAACGCTCTAAAATGTCAACATGTTAGGCGCTCAGACCAACTTGACCCAGGTCATATTCTCCTATTTTGGAGGCCTTTTATTCCCAAATGTCACATCAGAATCTGACCAAAGTGGTCTGGTTGGATAGCCGGGGTGCCGTAGTTATCTCCAGACCTAAGGCCCTCACGGGATAACGAAATTTCTAATTTTAGGAATTTTTTCAAAACACTTGAAAATGTCAACACGTGAGGCGCTCAGACCAACTTGACCCAGGTCATATTCTCCTATTTTGGAGGCCTTTTATTCCAAAATTTCACATCAGAATCGGACCAAAGTGGTCTGGTTGGATAGCTGGGGTGCCGTAGTTATCTCCAGACCTATGGCCCTCACAGGATAACGAAATCTCTAATTTTAGGAATTTTTTCAAAACGCTTGAAAATGTCAACATGTGACGCGCTCAGACCAACTTGACCTAGGTCATATTCTCCTATTTTGGAGGCCTTTTATTCCAAAATGTAACATCAGAATCGGACCAAAGTGGTCTGGTTGGATAGCTGGGGTGCCGTAGTTATCTCCAGACCTAAGGCCCTCACGGGATAACGAAATCTCTAATTTTAGGAATTTTTTCAAAACGCTCTAAAATGTCAACATGTTAGGCGCTCAGACCAACTTGACCCAGGTCATATTCTCCTATTTTGGAGGCCTTTTATTCCAAAATTTCACATCAGATTCGGACCAAAGTGGTCTGGTTGGATAGCTGGGGTGCCGTAGTCACCTCCAGACCTATGGCCCTCACGGGATAACGAAATTTCTAATTTTAGGAATTTTTTCAAAACGCTCTAAAATGTCAACACGTGAGGCGCTCAGACCAACTTGACCCAGGTCATATTCTCCTATTTTGGAGGCCTTTTATTCCAAAATTTCACATCAGAATCGGACCAAAGTGGTCTGGTTGGATAGCTGGGGTGCCGTAGTTATCTCCAGACCTATGGCCCTCACAGGATAACGAAATCTCTAATTTTAGGAATTTTTTCAAAACGCTTGAAAATGTCAACATGTGACGCGCTCAGACCAACTTGACCTAGGTCATATTCTCCTATTTTGGAGGCCTTTATTCCAAAATGTAACATCAGAATCGGACCAAAGTGGTCTGGTTGATAGCTGGGTGCCGTAGTTATCTCCAGACCTAAGGCCCTCACGGGATAACGAAATCTCTAATTTTAGGAATTTTTTCAAAACGCTCTAAAATGTCAACATGTTAGGCGCTCAGACCAACTTGACCCAGGTCATATTCTCCTATTTTGGAGGCCTTTTATTCCAAAAATTTCACATCAGATTCGGACCAAAGTGGTCTGTTGGATAGCTGGGGTGCCGTAGTCACCTCCAGACCTATGGCCCTCACGGGATAACGAAATTTCTAATTTTAGAATTTTTTCAAAACGCTCTAAAATGTCAACATGTTAGGCGCCAGACCAACTTGACCCAGGTCATATTCTCCTATTTTGGAGGCCTTTATTCCAAAATTTCACATCAGAATCGGACCAAAGTGGTCTGGTTGGATAGCCGGGGTGCCGTAGTCACCTCCAGACCTAAGGCCCTCACGGGATAACGAAATCTCTAATTTTAGGAATTTTTTCAAAACGCTCTAAAATGTCAACATGTTAGGCGCTCAGACCAACTTGACCCAGGTCATATTCTCCTATTTTGGAGGCCTTTTATTCCGAAATGTCACATCAGAATTGGACCAAAGTGGTCTGGTTGGATAGCCGGGGTGCCGTAGTTATCTCCAGACCTATGGCCCTCACAGGATAACGAAATCTCTAATTTTAGGAATTTTTTCAAAACGCTCTAAAATGTCAACATGTTAGGCGCTCAGACCAACTTGACCCAGGTCATATTCTCCTATTTTGGAGGCCTTTTATTCCAAAATGTCACATCAGATTCGGACCAAAGTGGTCTGGCTGGATAGCCGGGGTGCCGTAGTCACCTCCAGACCTAAGGCCCTCACGGGATAACGAAATTTCTAATTTTAGGAATTTTTTCAAAACGCTTGAAAATGTCAACATGTTAGGCGCTCAGACCAACGAGTGATCAATCAGCCTGCCATGCATGTTTTTGGAATGTGGGAGGAAAGCGGAGTACCCGGAGAAAACCCACGCTGGACCGGGGAGAACATGCAAACTGCACACAGGGAGGCCGGAGCTGGAATTGAACCCGGTACCGCTGCACTGTGAAGTCGACGTGCTAACCACTGGTTAGCTAACCAGGCCGCCTAGAGATGGATGTTTTCAAACCATAATATTATCACTGTGAGAGATTTAGCAAAATGCCTTGTACAGAGAAATCAGACTTATGTCTTTTGATATATGATCAAATGTGTTTATATTATTGTGTTTATTTAATCAATTAATGTAATCGGGGATACATCTATTAAAATTAATTATCAATCCAGCTATCAATCGAGCTCGCTCGCTAGCCAAGGCTTTCATCAAAATTTCAGTAGTGACACAGCGTGTCCTGTAGGAGGCGCCCTCCCCTTGAAGTATCACGCGGGCCTGGCTTAGCCAATCACGGCGCGGCGTTCAAGTAGACTGTTCGCCAAACTTTGCTGCTTCTCTGCCACTTCATTTGTGTTTTCCGACTTGGTTTCGCCAACGTCATCTCTTCGGCGCCTGTTTTCGCGATGCTGCCGGCCCGAGCGGCCCGGATTCCGCTCCATGTTGGCACTTGGGTCCGAGCGAGGTAGTGGTGAGGAGGAAAAGGACGAGGAAAATATGTTTGGATGGCGCGTGTCCATCGCGGTGACGCTGGGCCTTCTTTGGTACTTGACCGAGTCGGGTCGAACTCTGGCTCAATATTTTGTCTGCTTCTTCTTTTTTTGCCTTTCTGCGCCGCTTTTGCTGGCCAACAGCGGCCGGGAGAGCAGCACGCAAACCGACGACGACCCTCTCCAGGTGAACCAACAAACACTGCGAGTTGTAATTGACGGTTAGACTTAATTGTGGAGAAAAGTAAAGAAGTACAATTACTTGAGATAAGAAGATACAGAGGTGTACTCTCCCTGTACTTGAGTAGTAGTACACGTTTAAAACCTGATCGATGGAACACTTATCAACTGCAGCCGTAACAAAATATGGAAACTCCATAAAAGACGATTAAAATCACAATCATGCAATCATGAACAACTAAAATAATCTTTTCTAAATAATTTCTATAAGAGTTTAATTTATGAGTTGATTGATATTTGCATTTTGTTTGCATTACGGTGTGAAGTTTTAGCTTCAATCTTTAATTTATCTCCCACACAACAAACAAACGGAATAAAATCGCATCAAAATTACTGAACATTGGCCAACGTGTCACCTCGCCTTTGCAAACACGTTGAACGGATAACCAAAGAAATGTTGAATTCGCGAATGACACCTGAAAACTATCCGTTGCTATTGTATACTAATATGACAGTAAGTTCAAAATGTTTTAGGCCAGTGTAATATTGAAGTGTTGATCAGGGCCCTCATGACTGTCTGTGTTTCCCAGGAGACTCTTGATGAACGCTTGAGTAGCGATTTAACTGCAGAAGGTAACAATGACTACGCCGGGGGCTCTCTGGGGCACCACTATCCTCATGTCAAAAGATCTCTGCAGCATGGTGGGTGTTTTCATGCAGTTATTTCTGAACTTTATTGAGCTTTGTTAAATATTTCATATTGGGGGAAAAAAAATCTCACAAAAAGCATGCATACTGAATAATGGCCATCTCGTGTCCGTTTACTCACGTTTGCTGTCTCACTGTTTGGTCACCATTGTTTTAACAAATACATTTTTAAAATCAAATCCATGCTGTCACAACGCATTGGTTCCCTTATAGCTGTGTTATGCCAGCAAATGCAGTGTTGTGTTGTGACTTGACACACTTTAAGGAGGTCATGTTACCTCCACTGAGGAGGGGCGTCCAAGCAAGAAAAAAATGGGAAAACCCCACCTATCAAAAAGATGGATCCCATTCTTAGATAAGACAGAACGGGAAGCAACATGCCTGCTTCGCATGCTTTACCGGCGTGTGTTTTCGCCTCCTTTAATAAATGTCTCTTCATGACTCAGCCGCAGACTGTCGTAACTCTCGAGTGGGAAGTAAAGGCGCTCGTAACCCTGATTAGTGTACTCGTAAAACAATAACACTTGTAAATTTGTTTTGTTTTTTTCTTTTGTGCTCATGATGTATTTGTCCACGGTGTGTGTGTGTGTGTGTGTGTGTGTGCGCGTGTGTGTTATAAGATAATTTACAGGGAAATGTTAACAAACTCAACTTTAGTTTCATCCATCCATTTTTTTTTGTTGAAAGACATTTAGGATGCATTTTTTGGCTTCATTCTGAAAATTAATCATATTCGGGATACACAATGTTAATTAATACACTTGTTGAAAGGATCTTGGAAGCAAGTACAGTACTGGTATCAGAATCTAGATGAGTATTTTAATTGTCTACAGGACGGCTTGCCACTTTGGTGCACTTATTATCTCTCTGTGACTCTTCCAGTCTCTCTATCTCTGTTGCAACCTGCCGATGACCCGCTAAGCTCAGTGACCGCAATGGCGAGCCTTCAAACAACTCTTAAAAATGAACAGAAATTAACTTTTTACGTTTACATGATTATCTATGTTAAAATGTCCTTTAGTTTCATAATTGGCAATTAATTTAATACACGTGCCTCAGGGGTTGATTTAAAATATATTTATTTTGGCATTAGAACTCGGTCGTTCATGGGAAGGAGCAAGGTGGATCAGTCGTCTCGAAGTTGTGATCTTTTTCCTGTATGTCGCGACGAAACGACGTCGTCTCGTCACCGCCAATAAAAAGGCGCCACCAGATGATGTTTCTCCTCGGCAACAGCCGTGTCTGCATATTGTGTGTTTTGGAATGGCTTTCTAGCTTTTGTCACTTAACTCAGCCCCAAACATGCCGCTTGGTATCAAGTGCTCTCCTTTTTTGGTTCATATATGAATGAAGGACAAAAAAAAAACACATATAAAAAGAATACACAGTACAACAAGGTTTAATTCGTCTCATCAGGTCCACTTTTGAAGGTGGCAACTTTAAAAACAAGGGATGGAAAGCGAGAGCATTCTAGCTTTATTAAAGATGTTTGAATGATGTAGCCTCTACCTTTACAAGCAGTATTATGCATGTTGAAAAAAGTAATTAAAACTAACTAAAAACATCAAAATGAAATAAAAACAAACGCTAATGAAAATTCCCAAACTATTCAAACTTTGTTCTCCGCAGTGTTCCACTGTGCCTACGCGCGGCTGGTGTTGCCGTGGTACGACGTTCCCGAGCCGTGTGAGCGGCAGCCGTTGCGCCGGGCGCTGGCTGAGGAGTTTGACTATGTCATCGACAGCATTATCCAGCTAACGCGGGACTTGGATGTGTGCCAAACGGTGGTGGGCTCCATTCGCATTCTTACGCAGCACTTGCACGACGCCAAGCAACCTGACAGGTGAACAGAACCTCGCATTTCGAATTTTGATGGGGTTTTAAGCGTACCCTCACAAGGTCATCAGGGGTCATGAACGCGGTGTTTTCCAAATGTTATCGCCTTTATGTTTATATTTTACGTTAGAAAACTCTCAAGGTAAGGCACACCACAGAACAAGAAAAGATCATTCACAAAGTTATTTACTGAACCTTCTGCTCGTCATGGTATTAATTAAACAATAGATTTTGGGCCACAAAAGATTTTTGGCACACCGGTGGGGATTTTTGAAATTGAATTAAATTTTTTTTGAAAAATTATTAGACAAAAAACGTGACTGTACCTAGAATGAGTACAGTTTGACATTTTTATTTAGTGCTGTAAAATTTCTCTAATGTAAAATAAGTGCCGTGGAAACACTGCTCAATCGGGAAATGTGCTCCAAATCCCAGCGTATTAAAATTCAAACGCGGCTTGTCGTGCTGGAGGCTGTGCTGTGCATTACTTTAGTTAAAAAAAAACTTCAATTATTGCTGTCTCAGCTGCTCTTTGCTCTCAATAACGTGCCCATAAATACCTCCGGATGTTTTATCGTCCATGAATAATTTACCGCGCTTTATTGGATTTTACCTGCAGTGATGGCTGTTTTTCCGGCGAAAAAAGGTTTAAAAAAGTGACGATTTAGCGCGCGTGATTTTTCACCCCCGTAGGGATGAATAGCATTGAAGGCCACCTATAAATCCCGCCATGTTTTCACCCTGTGCTCTTGTTTATCTTTTCAGAGAGCCTTTGTTGAGCTGCCGCACCGAGGAGATGGCGTTGCTCCGTGAGCTCTCGGACGCTTTGGTACGGAACCTGCTGCCCAAACACCTGTGGTGCCAGCAAATGGCCCGCTGTGCCCTAAGTGAGATTGTTGCTTTAAAGGGTAAGGAAGCATTTCAGGAAGCACTTACAGGTACTCGCGCATGGCATAATGGAGCAACAGCCAGAACTGCCCCTTAGGTGAACGAAACAGAAAAATAAAGTAGACACGTAAGTTTGTGAAAAGGAAATCACTGCCTACCTTCGTCGAGACCTGACACGGATGCATGGGAGGTAGTTTTGCTGCGTGTTCACTATCGTAGCTCACGCGTACCGTTTTAAAATGCTTCTCTCGGACCTCCAGATTGCCATTCTTTGCCAGTACCTTCTGTGAATTGTACATGAAAGAAACTCTGAATGAGAATAATGAGAACAATAAAAGCTCAACAGCTCTGGAAGGCAAACTAAGAAGAGGGGAGCGCGCTCTGCCTCTCTAAACACTCACAGTTTCGGACTTCCATCATGTTGGCGTTTCTCTCCCAGGTAATTGACGTGAAAAGTCGATATTCACCACCTGATCTTGTCCTTCTACTCAAAAGCTTTGCTGATCTCAACACCACAGCGATGCAACAGCGCTATCTTCAGTGATCTGTTTGTGATTTAGGTGGTTTACAAACCCAAATTTTCCAGACAAGTTGGGCGATAGCCACTCGCACGCTTACCCATCAGAACAACGTACTTGAGAAAGATATTCCTTGATGGCAATAAGCGGTTGATTTCCTGTTGACAAATAGAACTGTCCACAGTGCGGCAGAGAGTGACTTTAATGTACTCCAACATTGTCTCCTCAATACATATGTGCATTCTGCATTTTCCCTCCACTTTTATGAAATATTTTTGTGCCTTGTACCCCTCTTTTGTTCCACCTTGGCAGATCTCTATATATAATATACTATAGTGTAATTCTTTGTCAGTGGATTTTTTTTTTAAGATTTAAAAAAAGGCCCCAAAATCATATTAAAAGAAGAGTCTGTAGTCACAGATTTATAATCTCCCTTTAGGGCTTCTTTGTCTTTTAAAGCAACTACATCAAATCTTTTCATCTTTGCAGGTTTTTGCTATTGCGCCGCATTTACAATGAATGTCTTTTATGACTCTAATTGAAGAATTATCGCCCAAGTGCAGGCTCTTTCTATTTCTGTTGGCTTGCACCCAAAGAAGTATTGATGAAACATTTTATTCATATGCCGTATAATTGAGTTGGCAATATCGCACGGCGATTTTCTCCAACATTAAGTGCTGTTTATATCAGTTGTAATTAGCCAAAAGACTTATGCGCGGACTTTGACTGATTGGAGGCACAAAAAAAAGGTGCCACTTGTTTTCTACTGTACAATACATTAGGAGGCTATAATTTGTTTATAGATAGTCTTTGAGTTGTGTTCAACAAAAACATGTCTTCACTCACATCTCACTCGTTTCTTCCATGCATAAATGATACATTGCAATAAGATGAACTGTTGACTCAAAAAGAACTGCATTTGTTTTAAACGCTTATCAACAAGACACATTAAATCTGTTCATTACGTCTGGCTGATTAATCGTTTTTAATTGTAAGTTTATTGCTCAGAACTTTTTGTTTTGACGGGCATCCTCGCAGATATATGTTCAATGTGGCAACACACCAAGTAACTTTCCGGACCCAATTGTATAACATCACTTTTGGGAAAGGAAAAGAAGACACGCTCGCAGCCCTCCGAGTCAGCGGCACCATGTGCTTGCTTCAGCCTGTATCTTTGTCACTGCACTAAAACTGACCTATGAAACCAAATAAAACGTAACGCATTTGTATGAACTGTAGTTTTATTGAAATGTTTTTAAATAACATGTTCAACCATATAAAGCGAAATACCATAGGTGGTTTAAATGAAATTTGCATAGATGTTAGTGATTATGAACCTTCAAACATCTGTGACCTCATACTTGGAAAAACCCTTAAAAGCCATTGCCTTAAAATCGGTGATCTAACGGTGGCACAAACGAACTGCGATTTCTCGTTCACTTTGTAGTTAAATTTATTTTCTCGCTCTTATTTTCTGTTGAATTGCTGCTCATTGGAGGGTGCTTGTGTACCCGATTAAGTATTAGTGAGTGAGTGTTTTTGCTCTTTCTCGCCCGCTTCCATCCTCAGGTTTGGGCCTGTTGGTGACATGGCTGTCTGACCCTGACAACCTGAACCAGCTGGTGGTGAGCCAACTTGACAGCGTCTCTACTAAAGGTTCGACAGAAGAGCTATGCGCTTCTGACCCAGACCAAATCTCTCTGGCTTCGCAGGAGGACGACACCGCTCAAGTGTGAGTTGCCACTGTCACGCCACACACGGCTTGATTCGTTATCATCGGTCGGCATGCGTGCGTTTGTGCTCCTGACTGCCTTGTCTCTGCTTTTATAGGAACTTGGAGGGAGTGGAAGTATCCACGAGCACGAGCATCAAGGGCAAAGGCAAAGGTCTGTTTGAACTCTGGAGCATCATTTTACACGTCCAAATAATACAATACAATACAATACAATACATGCTGATTTATATAATTATATAAATAAGAGGCCGGGCAGGCTTGCTTGAAGTTATTTTGTCACTTCCAGCTGTAGATTACTGAAAAACGGACACAAAACGCCCATAAAAAAAAATTCTAAGTAAAAAGTTGTGAATTAAAATTTCCAAAATGTTGAGCTAAACCTTAATTCTATCAAATGAAATTCTGCCGCTAACTGAAATTGTTATGGACATCAGCATAGACATTACTTGGTCCTAGTAATTATAAACCTTCAAACAGCAACAAAGCAGCAACGCATACAAACATGCCGTATGTCAAGACTCGCGGGCCCATATTCTCTCTGCTCTGTGGCAACGATGATCGTTACTGCAATTGAATAGGGACCTTCTCTGCCTCTTTCTCCCAGAATTCCCAAATGACGATATTTATTTATTTATTTGGGCACTTACTGTCGCTCCTTCAATGTTTCTTGACCAATTCAAGCCTTTCGAACTTCACGTCTCAAATTCCAAACAAATTTCCACAACATTTCAGTCCAGCTACGCAGCCTTCATATGTCATTTCGGGCCAAACTGCATTTTCCATTTTGATCGAGGTTTACTTGAATTGAGAATACGAGGAACTGGTCCGAAAAAGTATCGGACCTTATTCTAGTGTTCTTAGTGTGTTGTTTGTGCTCCATCCATTTTGAAATGTAAACGGGTATTCACATCGCCAGATGCGAAAAACAATATTTTTAGTTGTTAATGAATAATTGAAGACTTTCCTGTTGTGTTTGGTGGCGACTTGCTTGTCTCTATCTGGAGCAGACGATCTGTGGTTGAGACGGGTTGTGTTTGGGTTGTGTTCCGTTGCTCTTTTTATACCCGCGCTACAAGCGCTAATGTTTTGTGACAAAGCACAGGAGCGTGCGTTTCTTCTCACTGCCTGTGTTGTTTATTGCGAAGGCAATCCTGCGCTTGAAGTCCTGTTGACAAGCGGCTGGATGGAATTTAATGAAGCTTCTGTTGGCTTTAATTGCATCCTCCCAGCGAAGACTGGCAGTTATCAACAGACTGACAACAGAATATTGCACAAAGAGCTAAAGCAGATTGAAAAGGATTTTGCATCTTGTGCTCTATTGAAATCCTTTTTTTTTTTCGTTCTTCGTTAAAATTAATCAAATTCCAGCAGTGGTTATGCTCAGATGGAGTGAAATGGCTTCATGAATGCACCCAATTGTTGAAGCCAATTTATTGTCTTCATGTATTCTGTTGGGCTGGACGGTGCAACTAACACACGGTACTCTTTGTCACAGTTTTTTGGGGCTATGGTTCTGTACATTTGGGTCAATGTTTTTAGCAAAAACATCACTCTCAAAATTACCTCCATTTTTTAATTTAATTTAATTTTTTAACTTGACAACAAAAATGGCCATTTTTTTTCATGTACCCTTATTTCTGTTTCACTGTCAATTGGTCCTACCAGCAACCCACTCTGCAGGCGCGATCAATCAAAACACGCTGAATTTAAAGCACACTTTCAGGAAGTGGGCAAAGCACAGATCTTCAAACCCAGAAAAGGGCTGCAAATCTTGAGCAATAAATGCTACCACTGGATAGTGTCGCAAATGTTGCATCAGAATGTGGACACGGGTTTGGGCATAAGTCGTGTTTTCCCCTTGACGTACAGAACACGGAACAATGAGCAACCCAGTAAAATGTATGTCAACAGTTTTCACTTATAGTGACACCTTATAGTCGACGGTAAAGCCAACATAAGTCCACCCCAGAATTTTCAATGTAGCCATGCTTTTAAAGTTGCGTCTCTCAAACCCTATGTTCGTAGTGCTAGTTTTACATTTTACTTTGAAGCCCGATAATGTTACAAATGTGACTACAGGTACGCACACACATCATCTCAATATGAGAACTGATAAACCGCGGCCCATAAGGACATATTGTACAGACTGTATTGTGTAGAGCGTATTCTGCCGAGCCTACTCAACGTCCCTTTCCTAGATTCTGTTATTATTTCTCGTGATGAATGGTAAAAGTGTCAATCCTGAGGACATAAAAACCTTCAATACTGTATACGAGACGAAACTAGCACTTTGAGAATAATGAGAGACACAGTTCAGCTGCAACCTGATGGCTTCTTTACGAAGAAGCATCTGTTTATTTTCTCCTTAGGTGAGCTCATATAGACACATGAACAGGCAATTGGCTAATCTCTCAGCGCTACATTACTGCGGTTGCGAATCACTGATCTAAACATCTACAAGGACAAGAACTTCTCTCCAAGTCTTCTAACCAGACCACTTCTTGGTGTCCCCAAAGCCAACTTAAACACATTTGAATTGAGCTACAAATCAGTGTACCTGTCATAGTTGGATGAGAATGAGGCAAGTCGGGACAAGGTTGAATTTTATTCTCATTTTCAACCTTGAGGAAAAGTGAAGGGTTGTTTTCAAACGGGAAGATGGCGGTGACATCAGGGAGAGCAGATGGGATCATTACTACGATTCGGGTTGTGAACGTAGGACTGGTTTAATCAGTAGCCGTGTGGTGTCGTCTTTATTTGTGACATGTTTGTACAAAACGGGACCCTTCATGCTTTAATTAGTTTCTCCATTGTTTGTCCAAGCAGCTAATGTCAACTCATTTATTCGCCGTCGTCACACCAGCGCGCCGCAAACTGCATCGATGAGTGAAATAAAGCAAATAATGATACGCTTGTAATGAGCCTTGTACATATTTATGCAACACCAGCCCGAGTTTACATAATGTGGACAAACAAGCGCTCTAATGAGATGTATTTGTCCACATCATGAGCAAGTTGGGTTGTTTATCCGGCATCTTACTGCAAACTTATTATTCATTGGAACACGTTTGTTGCTGTTGCTTCATTCAAAAGTCATGGTAGAAATTGTGTCAACATGTCAATAATAAAAGTACAGGAGCTGCTTGTTTTTTCCCTCTCGCATCACATCTGTCCACATGTTTTCTAATCTGCTTCTGTCAGGCAACAAGTTCAAGGCGGGCTGGTCAAAATTTGTGGACAAGATGAAGACCAAGAAGGCCAAGAAGAAAAAGATGAAAAAGCTGGAGCGCGAGCTGGTGATGAGGATCATAGCGGCCCAGGGAGACGCGGCCAACGAGGACGAGGCCAGCAGCCGGGAGGGCTCCGTGCACAGCCAGCACGACTCCGACCGGGTGAGGCTTCCCCATCATTGCTCACTCCCTAAATCACTACATTGGGATTTCTATAGACTGGATTTTTTAAGGTGTTCACCAAAAAAAAAAAAAATCCCTTTCTGGCAAGTAGGGACATTTTCGTTTGTTAAAAATTGCACGTCTTGGCTCAATAAAGGACGCCAAACACGGATGCAAGACACAATATAGTGTGATCGGGAGTCAAACTAGGATGACTCATTGTTGATTTGTGGCCAAACCCCATTAGGAGGACAGCGATCTGGAGAACTACCTGACAAGCGTCCAAGAGGACATGATGGAATTCAAGCTGTCTTATGAAATGTGGCGCGTCGGCCGCTGGGCTGTCAGCATCCCTCATGTGAGTTCTAAATATCGCTGACAGTCTGGAATGTCCTGCGGGGCCTGTTATTTGTCAGCAGAGAGTATGCGAATGCTTGTCCTTGGAAGCTCGGCTTGAGTAGGTGTACATATTTTTCCCCTCTCCGTCTCACTCTCTCTGTCTCTGTTTCAGGCTGAGTGGGAAAATGAGGAGCTAATCTTCACGGTTCACCTGGAGGAGAGGGACAGCCCTGAAAACTTTCAGTGGGACATCAAGAAGAAATACACAGATGTCATTTATTTCAGAAACAGGTGGCAGGTAAATTGGATTTCCACACATCCCACTTTGAATGCCAATCAGATCTCTTTCTTGAAGACTGTCATTTGAATCAGACATCATTGTGCATGTAAAACTGTTTTAAAAGGAGCAGTTAGAGAAAATCTTGTGCCCCCCCCACACACAATTTAAAACGGTTGCCAGGTGTCTTCTTAAAAAGTGTGTGAGATAATTTTCTTCTTAAAGAGACGTACCACTTCAAGATATATACCTCATTGACGCCAAGTACTGCTTTCCTATTAGCCAGGGCTTTACTGCAAGGTTCTTTAGTTGAATCTTAGGCCCACCCCACATGAAGCAACATGACTGAAGTGAATCATCCTGGAAAAAAAAAAATACACTTAGCAATTCTTTTCACCAAGCGATTTAGCACCGCACTCTACCGACAGGCTACAAGGGAGAAACTGCAACCCTGTTTCAGACTATGAGCAGACTTGTACAATATACTGTACTGTATTATATTTTAGGTGTAGAAAAAAAAGTAGTGTGTTTCCGGTAACCTGACCGACCAAAATTTCTACCTTGAAAAAAAACTTTACGGACGTCATTTTTTTTCCAACAACCTTCTATATTTTTGTGTAATAATAATAATAATACATTTGGTTTGGTTTGGTTTGGTTTGGTTTTATTGAACATAACATAAAACATATACAGTAATAATAAGGTAAGAGAAATCAGTCATCATTCAGCACAGTCATCATTAAAACAGTTATGTTCAAGGGAATAGGAAGAAGTAAGGAACTTATCTAGTCCTACCCCGTGTTATGTGTTTATATCTAATAAATAGTTTTTATATCAATCAGAAGAGAAAGTGAATAAGAAGATAGAAGTCTCTATTAAGGCTCATGCTTTACCCTTAACCATGATATTTTTACTACTTTTGGTGTGAATCGGATTTATATATACACACCCTGGCACTCTTGTGTCAATTTTTTCTTGTATTTATAATGGATATTTCCATACCTTTCCCTATTTATCAACTTAGTTCTAATTTATCATTATATTTAACGTTTAGAACTTATCATTTTAACTCTGATTGATGTAGGTTGTTTGTACTATTTTTTTGAATTTGTTTTTGAACTCAGCAAGCGATTTGCTCATTTTCAGGTCCGTTTGAGATTATTCCACAGATTAACACCTTTGGTAGATACACTTCTTTGCTTGATGTTTGTTCTTGTTTTTGTTTTTGAATAAGTTGGTACCTCTTAAATCATAGCTGCTTTCTCAATTTCAAAGAACTTTAGAATGTTTTGGCAGAGCAGGTTATTGTGTGCTTTGTACATTAATTGTGCAATTTTGTAGTCAACCAGGTCATAAAATTTCATCGTATTTAATTTGATAAATAATGGATTTGTGGGTTCCGTATATTTTGATCTATTAATAATTCAAATTGCTTTTTTGTAGTTTTAGAATCGGAGTGTGTTTGTTTTGCAAGCATTTCCCCATATTTCCACACAGTAGTTCATATATGGTAATAATAATGAAGAGTATAATGTGTACAAGGATCTCTTATTTAGCACTTCCTTGGTTTTGTATAGGATCCCTATAGTTTTGGCTATTTTTCTTTTTACGTTATCGATATGCGGCTTCCAACATAGTTTTGAGTCTATTATTAATCCGAGAAACTTGGTTTCATTCGCTATTTCTATCTCAATTGAGTTTACCATAATTTTAGCTTGGTGTTTGATTGGTCTTGTGCCAAAACAATTAGCTTCGATTTTTCAGGTTAAGTGACAATTTATTTCTGTCGAACCAGTTTTTAATTTGTTTAATTCGCTTTCTACGGTTGTCAGGAGCTGTTTCAGATTTATTCCAGAGCAGTAGAAAGTTGTATCATCAGCAAATAGGACACATTTAAATTGTTTTGTGACCTTGCAGATATCATTTATATATAGGATGAATAGTTTTGGACCAAGCACTGACCCTTGAGGAACTCCATGAGTGATTTTCAGTTGATTCGTTTTTATTATTGAGCTGCACATACTGATTTCTGTTTTCTAAGTAACTTTTTATCCATTTATACGCTATACCTCTAATGCCATATCTTTCTAGTTTTTCAATAATATACTGTGATCTATTGTGTCGAAAGCTTTTTAGGTCTAGGAAAACCCCAACAGTAAATTCTTTGTTGTCTATATTAGTGGCTATTGCTTCCACCAACTCCATAACTGCCATTGAGGTGGTCCGTTTTCCCTGAAGCCATATTGATTCTCACTTAACAGCGCATGTTTTTGTATAAAGCTATCAAGTCTGCGAGAAAATAGTTTTTCTAATATTTTTGAAAATTGTGGTAGTAGTGATATTGGTCTATAGTTTGTAAACAGATGTCTTTCTCCACTTTTATAAATTGGAATAACTTTAGCAATTTTCATTTTTGATGGAAAGATACCAGCTTTGAATGACAGGTTGCATATGTGCGTGAAAGGTCGCACTACATATTCTATAATCTGTTTTATTATTGTCATATCAATATTAAAGCAATCAGTTGACTTTTATTTTTAAAGGTTTTACAATATTTAATACTTCTTCTTGTTTTACAGCAGTAAGGAACATCGTGGAGGAGTTCTTTTCTACGTATCTATCTATTTCAAACAAGTTTGTTGGGTCAGGAATTTGTTTTGCTAGGTTACTGCGATGTTGACAAAGTACTCATTAAATTCAGTTGCTATTTCTGCAGTTTTTCCAGAATTGTGTTTTTGCCTTTGATAAAATACTCTGGATAATCCACTTTTAGGACTATTTCTGATTACTTGATTAAGTATTTTCCATATTTCTTGTGTATTACTTTTATTCTGCTCTAATAGTGCATGATAATGATCTCTTTTACTGGTTCTTATAATATTTACTAGTTTATTTTTATAGGTCTTATATTTCTTTTCTGCTTCTTCAGTTCTCAATTTTAAAAACAGTTTATATAAATTGTTTTTCTTTTACATCGTTTTCTATGCCTTTCGTTATCCACGGCTTGCTTGGGTCTTTATACTTTTGGAGACTTTAGTTAATGGAAAATGTTTATCATTTAAGGAGATTATGGTCGACTGAAATACTTCAAACGCTGTATTTGGGTCTTCGTTTGAGTAGACCTCGGTCCAGTTTTGTTTTTCTAGGTCTTGTTTAAAAGCATCGATGGAGCGTTGGGTTCTTAGTCTTATTTCTGATATGTGAGTTGTTGACTTTGTTTTTCTATCAAAATAGTTATGTAAAACTGCAAAGACTGGTAGATGGTCACTTATATCATTAATGAGTAGTCCACTTTCCATTTTTTGATCAATCTTATTTATAAAAATGTTATCTATTAATGTGGCCGTTTAGACTGTTATTCTGCTAGGTTTCAGGATTACTGGGAAAAGGCTGTTGCTGTACATAGTATTTATAAAGTCAGATGTTTTTTATGTCCATTTGGGTTTAATAAGTCAATGTTAAAGTCACCACACATTATTCGTGTTTTCTTATCGTTGTTGTAGCTGAGCATATCTGTTAGTATTTTATTGAATGTATCAATACATGATCCTGGTGTCCTATAGATGCAGCTTATGATGATATTTGATGCCTTTTATTATTTATTTCAATAGTTAGACATTCCATTAGGTTTTCTATTGTCTTTGTCAATCTCTCGATTTTACTGCATTTAAGTGCTTTGTCTACATATATTGCAACCCCCTCCTTTTTGTTTTCCTATTAATTGCAAACATTTCATAACCTTCTATTTCCATTTCACTTATTTTATCATCGTCAAGCCAAGTTTCTGATATGGCAATTATTTTAAATTTATTGAATTTAGCCAGGTATTCTTTGATTTTTGTGAAGTTTTTATAGAGACTTCTACTGTTTAAGTGTATTACTGAAAGTGCATTTTCCAATTTAATATTAGTATTGAATTGTTCATCCAGGTAGTAATCGGAGTTTGTTACCCTTTGTTTGTTCTTGAAGAAGTTATTGTCCGGTCCAAATTGTTCTCGGGTCGAATGGCTTATAGTCAGTATCTTCAAAGGGTTGGAAGTCCATGTTTTGGGATGTGAATTTCCTGCTCCCACGCTGTCGTCGCTGGCTCCCTCGCGTCGTCGCTGGCTGCCTCGCTGTCGTCACTGGCTGCCTCGCGGTCGTCGCTTGCTCCCTCGCGTCGTCGCTGGCTCCTCGCGGTCCTCGCTGGCCCCCTCGCGGTCGTCGTCGGCTCCCTCGCGGTCGTCGTCGGCTCCTCGCTGTCCTCGCTGGCCCCTCGCGTCGCCGCCGGCTCCCTCGCGGTCATCGTCGGCTCCCTCGCGGTCGTCGTCTGCTCCTCGCGGTCGTCGTTGGCTCCCTCGCGGTCGTCGCTGGCTCCCATGCGGTCATCGCTGGCTCCTCGCGGTCGTCGATGGTTCCTCGCTGTCTTCGCTGGCTCTCTGGCTGTCATCGTTGGCTCCTCGCTGTTGTCTCCCAGCTCCCTAGCGGTCGCTGGCTCCCTTGCAGTCGCCGCTGGCTTGTTCTCGGTCATCTCTGGCTCCCTTGCTGTCGCCGCTGGCTGGTTGTCTCCGGCTTCCTCGCGGTCACTGGCTCCCCTGCGGTCGTTTCAGGCTTCTTCGCGTCGTCACTGGTTCCCTCATGATCGGTCGCCGCTGGCTTCCTCGCGATCGGGTCGGTCTTGAAAAAGTTGTTGTCAGGGTCCAAGTTGTTCTCAGGGTCAAATGTCTTGTAGTCAGTAGGGTTGGAAGTCATCAAAGGGTTGGAAGGGTCGTCAAAGGGATTGGAAGTCCATGTTTTTTGGTATGTGAATTTCCTGCTTCAATCGGGTCAGAGTTTTTGTCATCGAGTGGTGAACAGTTCTCAGTATGCCGCATGATGGTGTTGAACTCGAGCCTGTTGTGTTGGAGTACTGGTGCGGGGGTGGATGATAAGTTTGTCATGTCTTAAGTAGGCAGTTTCCCCTCTGTCACGTGCAGCTTTTAATTTTGGGAGGAGCTCTTTTCTTTTTTGTCGTACGGCATCTGTAAAGTCTTCGTTGATGTAGATGTTGGAGCCTTTTAAGTATTTTGCTTTTTGTAGGATCCTTGTTCTGTCCTTGTATCTTTGAAATTTCACCACAACTGGCCTCGGTCGAGGTCTTCCAGGTTCATGTCTACCTGTGCGGTGAGCTCTCTCCACCTCGATTTGCCCCTGTAACAGCAGCTTCTCCTTGAGGATTTTTTGAACTTTTTCCTCTGTTTCAGTCCACGTTTCTCCCGGTGTTTCCTCAATTCCATCAATTACCAAGTTGTTTCTTCTTGACTGTCCTTCCAAGTAGTCCATCTTGTCTGTTAATACTAGCATGCTGTCACATATTTTGTAGATTTCTGTTTGCATGTCTTTGGAACTGCCAGTTTGACAGAAAATGTTTTTTTTAATGTCGTCTACCTCGTTTTGGGTAAAGTTGATGCTGGTTTTTATTTCTTGGACTTCTCTGGTAAAAGTGTCAAGTCGTGAGTTTGTCGAGTCTATTATCATCTTAACAAATCCTTTGAAATTTTCCTGTTGTTGTTGCAAGAGCGCCGAAAAAAGCTCTTTTTGTTGCTGGAGTAATTCGTTTACTTGAGTGAGGGTCAGGAAGTCCTCATCGTGCTTTGTGTCTTGCTTCTGTTTGGGTGGCATTTTGTCGGGTCTCGTTGCTAGCCGGTTGTATGCTAGTTGGTGACGTGTCCAGTGGGCTTGCTGCTTGGTGTTGCTGACGTGGCAAGTGGCTGTGCTGGCTGCCTCTCGGCTTTCTCACGCTCGCTGGCGTTCTGCTGGTAGGTCTCTGGTGGTGGTTTCCAGCTGCTTAGCGTCTGTTCGCGGTTAGCTTCCGTGCTAACGTCTCGGCGTTCTCACGCTTGCTGGCGTTCGGCTGGTTGTTGCGTTCAGGAAAATCGTTGCGTTCAGGAAAATCGTAATGTGCATCAACCTCTCCAAAAGCAATAAAAGCAATAAAACTGAAAATGAGTGTCAAACATTTCATTTATACGCGCCTTTCAAAACGCTCAAGGACGCTTTACAATCAAAACAAGAACAATAAAACCACAGACAAAATTATAAATAAAAGGAAAGATGAATTTAGAGGGTCAGTGCAAACTCTCGCAATATTCACGTTGAGCGTGCGCGTCGTTTGCCCTGTCGTCTGTCAACAACATTGAATCATGGTGGCGGCCACGATCTCCGACAACAGTTTAAACCGCGTTTTGTGTGTTGCAGTCGCATGCTTGCACCATAATATTAAGAAAATAGCATCCATTGATGTATCGAAAAGATTCAGCGAACTATTTGACGAACACCACGGCCTGTCTAGGACGCGGGACGCAGAGGTAACGAGATGGCTGTAACACCCAGCTGCCGGGTACCCAACTCTCTCGCCGCCTTCGGCGGCGAGCGGGGGTTTCAATGTCTCCTTGTTTTATGTTTTATTGTTATTTTGTTTGCATTTTTGATGGGGGGGGTGGATTAAAAAAAAAAAAAACTTTGTCCGACCTACCGACCCTATGCTGAAATTTCATGTTACCGGAAACATACTACCGTAATTTCCGCACTATAGCGCGCACCTGATTATAAGCCGCACCCACTACATTTTTAGAGGAAAACCAATTTTGTACATACACAAGCCGCACCTGTATATAAGCCGCACGTGCCCACATTAAAACATGTAAACATATTTACAAAGAAAGACGCTACACAGAGAGAGTTTTCAAAGTTTTAATAATATAACTTAACAATAATAATAATAATATAACTTTCTTCCCAAACGGTGCCTGTGACGCGGCAGTAAAACGGTAGCAACATGGTAACAACACGCTAGCAACAGAATAGCAACACAGTATAACAGGTCTGGTAAAAGAACATACCGGTTACTTGTAAAAATCACGGTGAGCCGTCGTTTATGCCAAGTTTACGTGCAGCAGCTCTGTGTCCTTCTTTATCGGACAGCTCAATTGCTTTTAGTTTGAAAGCTGTGTCATATGCCTTTCTTTTTGCATTTTCCATGATGAGGGTATGTTCACGATAATTTAATTTATGCACAAGACAAGAAGTTGCAGTCTTCCTCGACGCATATATTCCACCGGTCTTAATCTTACCTTTTCTACTCGAGCGCCCCTGTAGGCCGTTAGAAAAATTACACATATTGGCCGCATCACTGTATAAGCTGCAGGGTTGAAAGTTTGGGAAAAAAGTAGCGGTGATCAGTCACCGCATTTACCAACTGCGTCTGTGCATTCCACTGACAGAGGTGTGTGTGCGTGTGCGTGTGCGTGTGCGTGTGCGTGCGTGCACGTGCGCGTGCGTTGTGTTGTGTTGTGTTGTTTTCCCTCAGGACTCCACCAGCTTGCCCATGATCTTGGAGGTCAATGAGCTTGAGGTCAATGACAAGGTTAAAGAGGAAACAAAAGTTTCCGTGGAGCACTTCCTTCAGGTAAAACAAAAAAAAAAGGAGAAACACAGACATGCACGCAAGAAGCTAATTGGATGTTTTACTCTTTACTGAGCGTCTTGTTTACCTTGCCAGGAATTAATTTGTGACACGCTGATTGGGCACACGCAACCGGTGTTCCAGTTTCTGTGTCCACTGGACAAGCTGCTCAATGAAGAGCAGCATTACGGAGGCGTGTGGGGCCTGTTGAGCGGGTTGGCTTACTTCTTGACACCTGGACAAGAGGATGAAGAGGTAACGTAGTTCATTTTAGGTATTTCATGACAACACTCATTTAATTTTTGTGCCCTCATCAAATGGGTTGCACTATCCTATGGCTACCTTTTGTGAGAATGTACATACATGGAAAAAAAAAAAACGATTATAGGATGTTTTTTTTTTAAACTCTAGAACATTTTAGATTTTTTTCTGATTTTTCCCCTTTCGCTACCAAACTTAATTGAACAAATTGTTTTTCTTTTTAAATCACAATAAGTGTATTGTTTTACATATACAGTGCATTGAAACACAGTTCATTGTGGGTGATACCTTCCAAACCTGCCTGCGATAGGTGGAAAATAATACTCATATAACAAAAGTTAATTTTTTGTATGTTTTTTTTTTTATAGCCCCCGCAGACCTTGTTAAATATTCAAACACACTCTTAAGTGTTCCTCCGCGCCTGTTGTCACTGTCTCACTCTTTTAACTTGCGTTGTAGTGTTCGTATGTCCAAAATATTGATACGTAATATTAACAGTTTACGATGTAATGGGGAAATGCTGTATCCTGGCCTATATGATCTCATCAAATCCAATATGAGAGTGCTCCATAATCTGCCTTTATAAGGTAAAAAAAAATCTCCCTGGCAATACCACTCAAACGTGGCGAGCATTATCTTTGCAAAAGCCACATTTTGATGCAGCTCTTGTTTTGTCATTCTTATGTTGATTGTTTTACACCGACCGCCTTGCTCAAATGACCCGCGGTTGAATGACAGACACTTTTCAATTTGTTCTGAAGAAAGCGTCTTGCTCAGGAATAGGCTGCATCAAAGTAATCTAAAGAGCTACTCATGCATAGGAAGCACTTTTATAGCAATTGGTTGTATTGTCCCCGTTAGATGCCGCATCGCATGCACACAATGGAGAAGCACTGAAGGAAATTGAGTGCAAAAAAAAAAGGCAAATAAACTGTCATTTTTAGTGGTGTCTGTAGGGGATACGCAGTCTGCAATGTGTTTGCATATTTTATTTAGTGGGCTTTGGGGTAAACAGCACTCGACTGCTGAAGTAAAAATGTTTTAAACTCCAGCTATGATCCCCAGACATTGTATTTTCGAGATTGTTATTAAGATTGGGTAAGATACAATCATCCTCATAAAAATGCAGACCTATTTTTTTTCCGTATCGGATCACTTTTGCTCAGTAATAAGATAATGTTGTAGAAATTATGCATCTGAGAGCCATTAGAGAAATTTGGATCGAAAATACACCAAAACTGAAAACAAGTGTTTTTTTGGATAATAAAGAATAAGAGTGTCGTCAGTTGAGATAATAATTAATAATTAATAAGTGTACAGTACATGTAGAGAGTGAACACACTCCCATTGAAATATCAGAATTTTCTTATGGAATACTACAATAAATTCAACATTTTTATTTAAAAACTGTGCAAATTACACCAATACAATTCAGAAAAAGTATCAATCTGTTAAGAGGAAAAATAATACATAAAAAGGAGCACTTTTGATAACTAATATTGGAAGCAGTTTTTGCTTTAATCTGAGCACAACTACTACTACTACTACTACTACTACTAGATGCAGACAGTTGTCTCTTAGTGCACGTTTTTGCCTCATCGGTAACTTGGAGCGTTACCAGTAGTGTGCAAAAGTGCCATACAGTAGTGAAAAGAAAAACCTGACTTGTAAACATTCAATCTATATGGACCTTGAACTGGATCAAGGATATAAACCGCTTAATGAGTCGTGATGTGTTTTCGTCCCTGCCGCTTCAACCGAAGTTGATTATTTTCCTTGCAGACCTCTACTCCGCCAACAGAAGCCTCCAAAGAAATCATCACATCCGCAGAAGGTTCAGAGAACTTCCCCAGCTCCTCTGAGATGAGCTGCGTCGTTGGCGGCGTTTCACTTCCCACCATCGTTATAACCTCCTGTGAGACGCCTGAGGGAGACGACGGGGAAACCGAAAAGGAGCCTCGCCCATGTTTCAACTCAGACTCTTCCATTGGAAGCTGTGCCCAGGAAAAAGGGGAGGATTCCGAAAATCCTTTAACGCACTTTAAAATGATCCTCAGGGGACTAACCCGATCCAGATCGCAGGAGTCTCTGGCCTCTCTCAAAAACCACAGCGATGAGGACGCATCCCAGTTGGAGTATGCGTCGCCAAGCTGCAGCCGCGAAGGAGGCCTTCATGGGGAGGATGCCACCAATGGCCCGTCGTGGTTGCATTTCAATGCCAGGTTAGCTCACCTGTAACTAGCTGCTCCACCAATCAGGAGAGCGCAAGAAGAAAGCAAAAATCTGCGAATAATGACCGTCCTGCCGCATTATGGTATTTGTAATTGCCTTTAGATGCCACAAGATGGCAGCAAAACACTTAAAGACGACCATAAAGAACAAACACCACACATCTCGCATGTACACAATCATGAACCGTGGTACATAAATGACCGAGATCATAAAATGGGGGTTGTATGATGCCCTTGGTAGTTCAGGTATTTAGGTTCAGAATTAACGAACACATACTGATTATTCTGGTTGGATGTATTCACCGTGGTTTTGTAACAACACAAATAATCAGCGTAGCGTCAACGAAATGCATTTAGCATGTACGTACGTAGTCATGAGCAAATGTATCAAGAAAACTGTATTTAGTATTTTCTTCAGTCAGTGAATACAAATAAACCACCGTCACATGAGGCATGTCGATGATATTATATAGCGGATTCGCTCAATAAATAGCTTCTACATCGGCACACAAGCACTGGACACAAAACAGTGTTAAGCCATTCAACTCAACTTTTGCCATTTAACACAGTAATAAAGGTTGATACGGAACATAGTTCCATGAATAATTGGAATAAATTAATAAATGGAGGCTGGTATGCCATCTGGATTCATTTATTTATTTATTGTGGTTGTGCACAAAGATTCAGCAAACAGCAACCTTTACCATGTGCACAATTATAAACCGATGTTACATAAAAAAATATGAAAATAATCTTCCTGTTTGTGCCATTATTGTGCTCTTTTTACCATAAAGTGCTTATTTCATTTTTTTTGAACTATCGATTTTTGTTAATACTGCCTAAAGTGAGTTGATGTTGACTTTTGTTGTCTTGATTGTAAAGGACTAAGAAAGAGAAGACAAGCCCCAGGTTGTCCTGTGGGACTAACAAATCCAAAGGGAAGGAGCAGGTGGTCCCGGCCAAGGGGGATGAGGCCAGGAGTCAAGGCACCTGGGAGCAGCTTGAGGCCACCAAAGCCATTTTTGATCTGCTCAAAGAAATTTCAGGTTTGTTCCTTTTAACAGCAAAGCCTGTACAATAGCTAAAAGAAAAAAAAACAGACAGCTTCTATTAATTTTTTTAATCCAGTTACACTTTGATTTACAAGTCCTCCAAATGAGTTTTTTTTTTTTTTTTGGAGACAAGCTAAAAGTTGTGCCGCAAGCGAAGTTCAGATATGCTATCGCTCGACAGAAGTCAGAGAGTCAGTCGCAGATGCTCTTTAAGTGACGACTGACTGGAACAAACGGTCAAATATACACGCAAAAAAACAAAAGAAAACGGTTGCAACGAGCTGCCGCAGGCCACAACTCGCACCCAGAAGCTCACACACTGACTCACCGGCCACGTTTGTGATGTCACACGTGCAGCTGTTGGGACTTTTGGCTTTTCCCGCCGTACTTTTTTTTTTTTACACCGTACAAATATTTTTTTCGTTTTTTTTTTTTTTACTTTTTTTCTACATAGACACTTAAATATTTCAAACACATTTTACAACATTAACCTTAAAAATAAATGATTTACAGACGATTTGATTTGTATACATGCACGAAAATGGGCTTTCGTGCATGTATTAGGATCACCTCTGCTAACCATGCAGGCTAAACTTGGCTCCTCCTCAACGTACAAAGCTTGGCTCTTAAGTCAAGATGTATCACTCGAATAGGGTACTCAAAAGAATCTGAGGATATTGAACCTTGGAGTGAAATTTCAGGAGGAACATAAATGCTTTTAAAAACTTAAAAGGTTAACTTAATTTGACCTTTTCCGAACCGTTGGAAGCACGTCTAAAAAAATCCAAATTGGGGGTTTAGCAAATAACTGCGAATGATGAACCGTGAATATGCGGGTGATTCCTGTAGCTCATTTCCATCTCAAAGACGCTGCAAGCGTTTAGTCATCTTGTACCTATTTTTAGATGACTTGCAGAGCATGTTGATTGCGGAAGGTTTTGTTGGCCTCTGGCGACAAGCGACAGTTGGAAGTCAAACAGCCTCACGCTGTGCCGTCAAAAGAAAGTTTGCGTTGGCTTAATTGCGATGACGACTTGTGCTGAGCCTTTGTGGCTTGTGCCATGTTGTGGTATAAACCACCAAGAGGTGTCGCCTTTCGTGTTTAGTCCTAAAATGCAAAGACGGTGATCCTCAATGGTGCTCCCGGGCACCACTACGGTAATTGTAAACCTTTAAACAACTGCTACTTTAGCACACAAGAAACAGCAATACGTGCAGAGTATTCTACAATACCTACGTAAATATACAGTATTTAGTAGGGGGCCTTCTCTGCCTTTTTTAAAATAATTGCTTTTGATTACGTTTTATCTACAGCCAGTCGAGATCAGTGCTGCTTAGCATGCTGTGCCGCAACAAGATACTTGCACTCAGGGCGTCACTCTTTTCACTAACCCTGTTGTTGTCTTCATAGGAAACTCCATTCTCATTAACATATTTGACGCCATTTTGAAACCCGTCATGCCCATTTTGAAAAAGTGAGTGTAGTCTCCACTTCCTGCTGGTTGCATCCCGCCGTTTTGTTGACGCAGACGCTGTTGGTCTGTGCAGGAAAGTCAACTCCTTCTTGAACAAGATGAACCCGAACGAGGAGCAGATGGCGGCATACATCCAAACCCTGTGCGACAAAGCATGGCCGCAGACCCCCGCGGCTGCTTCTTCTTCGGCGCCGCCACCGCCTCGCACGGATGACGACAAAAGCGAGACCCGCGAGCGAGCGCACAACCTCATCGGCACTCGATGTAGGCGCCTCGCCGCACCTTAACATGCAAGCTCGGCACTCGCTACCTGTGTTTGCGATCATTTACTTCATTTCTCACTCTATAGGGATTTTTATATCGTAGACTACATTCCATGTATACTATAATATAATTAATGATTGGAATGTTCTCCCCTCCCTCTTGGTAGATTCGCACTATCTGGTCCTCAAGAAGACGGACATGGAGAACGTTTTTAACCTCTTTCAGGACGCTGCGAAAAACAAGGCCCTTGTTTATGTAAGTAACTGTTGTTTTTGACTGGTTTATTTCAAACACTTAGTACAAAAATGAATGAGTAAGAAAGGTACAATGTAAATATGATACAGTCAAACCTCGGTTTTCGAACGTCTCTGTTATCAACCAAATCGGATTTCGACCAGAAAATGCGAGATTTTTACGCTTCGGATTATGACCGAAAACCGGTTTTCAATCAAACTGAGCAAACCCAAATACACCACTCGACTCCTCTCGGCTTGCTTGAGGAAGTGACACTTCCTCGTGTAGCGTTCATTGTGAGTAGATGTTTTTGTTGTGATTTATGCAAATCTGACTGTTTTTTTTGTTTGTTGTTATTTCTGCATAGTGTATTAGCCCCTAATCATGGGCAAATAAAATGGTTTCGGATTTCGAACAAATCGCTTTTCGAACAGCCTTCTGGAACGGATTATGATCAAAAACTGAGGTATGACTGTATATATGAATAGAAGAACTTATTTTTGGATCCCTTAATGCTACAATGAATTACAGGCAGCATGTTTAATGGTTTTACAATTTTCCCTTTAGAAGTCACCTTTAAAACAGACAAAAATAAGCAACATGTGACATTTTTTGGGGGGTGGGGGGTTGAATGTCATTTTTCTCATGTTGGAAGTCTTTGTCGATTTTAAAAAAGCCAATATCAACCAATGAAATCAGCTGGCCGAATACATACCCTAATACATGCACAGCTTTTCTCTTCCTTTCTGAGAAGACTTTCAAGCCCAGGAGGGTTAAGGTTTCAAGCTAGTTTGGGAGTTTCCAAGTTGGGTATAAGGATGTGCTTCAAAGTTGGGTTTCAGACCTGCGTTTGAAGAGTCAAATTGAATTAAAGTAGAAATGTAATTGGTTTAGGGTTTTAAGTGAGTTTCAAAGTAGGGTTTTGAGAAAGTAATGAGGTTTCAAATGAGGCTTTCACTTTATTAAAAATCATTTTTCAGGATAATGATGTTGACACCCCCCACCCCTCCACTCCATTTTCAGATGCTGCTGTCATTCATCCTGCGAGAATTATTCCCTCACGAGCATTCCCTGACCCGGAGTGCTGCCGCCCTGCAGAACGTAACCAACCTCATCGCCTGATCTGTGAATTTTATTTTAATGCAGTTTCTTTTTTGGGTGTATATATATATATATCGTGTATAATTATTTATTAATCACCGTGAAATGCCTTAAACTTTCAAACCACCTCAGCGCCAGTTAGCAATTTCTGATCGTTTTTTTTCCTTTTACCTCAAATTAAACATGAATGTGAATTTTGTATCAGATTTTGTTTTAAATGAATGATGGTTATTTTTGTGTGGAGGGGGATTCCTGTTGCGACACTGTGATTTTACACCTCAAAGAAGACATTTCATTTCTTTCACTTTTTTTTCATGAATGTTTTGGTGTCACTTTTTCCACACATCAGTCGGTTGACTTTTTGTATCCTGATCGGCAGGACTTATTTCCACCAAGAGATGATGTCATTGTTACAAATCACATAAGCAGAAAACTTGAAAAATGTTAACTACATTGAAATGTCAAGTTTCAGTGTGTTTTTTTTGTTTTTTAATAAAACAAAATGTCCACTTTTATTGTTGCCTTGATGAAATTGATCTGGATTTTGAGATTGATGATGATAATGTGGTCTGAAGTGATTACTTAACCTCAGGAGAAGGTCATTGTCACAGTTAAATTGCAATCCAATTAGAATTTGAACCACGTCACGTTTCTTTCGTGCCAGCCAACGCCTTTGGTTTGGATGCGAAAAATTCCATTTGTCATGTCTCATAGTTCAGCAGAGGAAACGTAATGGTTTATTTAACACGTTCCATATAACCATTGGCAATCCCTGTCCAGGCAAAAAGTGGAACAAACGGTGAGGAAAAATACATCAAGTGAACCTGCATATTGAAGGGAGAAAACAACCCCCCCCCCCCAAAAAAAAATGTATGCATAGTATAAGAGCCAAGTATTTGCTCTTCTGACAGTTTGTTTTGAGACTGGACAAAACCGACAGGCAATGTATCATTTTTTTTCAGTCCAGAAATCCCCGAGCCAGTGCAGTCACGGTGTTTAATTCCGGAAATGAATGAGATTTAATTGCGGGATTATTTGGGTTCAGGTCACTGGAGGGAGATTATTAGAAAGCAAGTCATTTTTTTAAATGAGTTTTTGTTTGTTTTGCTTCTGTGGCGAAGCAACAAAATGCCAAGTTTTAGTTGTACTCTTTGTCAGGGCGCTCAAGTGGATGTCATCTAATCATGTTTGTGCATTTGAAGTGTTGATTTGTTTGCATGAATAGAAATATGAATATTCAAATGCAGGTGAAAATTAATCACATTGAAGCAGTTAGATTGACAGAGTCAGTCTCAAAAGGGAACTTGATTAATATCCAGATCTGATGTTTTTCATTTTCCCCCCTAACATGTTAAATTTAATACAGAGCAGCAATTCCTTAGAGAAATTAGTGTGTATGCACACAATTTTACCTAATCGTTAATCATCACTTTCATAATAATCATAACATGCCAACTGCATCTCTTGATAAATTAATCATACGCCCAGTGATGGCTTATTTCATGAAAATGCAGGCAATACTCCTTATAAGGCTCCGTGACTGACATTTCATATGTCATTTTACATGAAGTACTAAATAATGACCATGGTCTAAAAATGTGCACATTAATTTAAAGCGGTCCTCGTGGAAGGTGAATAAATCCATCAGTCCGTTTCTTTTCCTCATTAGGGAAGCGGCTGAGCTAGAGCCCATCACGGTAACCCGTAAAAGGGAGCTTGAAACAGCCTTGAGAAATATCTGTGTCCTCACCACATTTGCACATTATCAAAAACGGATGCTTTTTGGAGGGTCACGCATGGGAAGTCTCAAAACAGCACAAGAATAATTATTCAACCTCTTGAGAACTGGAACGGGCTAAGTCCATTTTTGTCTTTTTTAAGCAGAGTGCAGGAACGAATAGGGAAAGTGCATATTTTTCAGATGAATAGTTGACTAAGGTTTAATTCCAAGTTCAACTTGTCGGTGGCAATTGGCGCTTTTAATGATCCGTGTGTGACCAACTGCAATTTTCAAGATGGCAGCGTCCGTAAACACAGGCTTCAGTCCACAAAATAAACATCTCAAAAAGTGCGATTCAACAATGAGCGAAGACTCAGAAAGTAAATAGTGCTTTAACTTGGGTGCCAAGAACAGAGGAATGTTATCTTTCATGAAATACTGATTGATGCAGTTCTCCATTGAAAATGAACATCAAGTGGGAAAATTGCAGTTACTCCTCCCCGCCTGCGAGTGGCAGTGGAGAAACAAATAGCAAATACTTGAGCGAAGTACTAATCCAACATGTCTGCGCCCTAAAGGAGAGACAGAAACACAAATAGAAACATCGTGAAAGCACAAGACGACAAGCAGGTACGTCATCTCTTGCAGATTATCTCTCTTGTTCTGTACTCGGCTCGCTTTCTCCCATTTTAAAGCATGCGATGTTGGTTCATTTACTAGTGAACGTGACGGTGACGTCCGGCGTGTGACGTTCAATGTGACTGAGCGACTCGTGGAGTTGCAATTGGAAACAGTGGATGCATTTTCTCGTGGCGTTCACAATCTTTTTGACAGGAGTGGTATATTATTCCTTTACTTTACACACACACATTGTGTCCCTACGAAGTGATATCACGTGTTTGGCGCAATTCTTTTACTGTCTTCAGATAAACCCACACCATCAAAAACTAATGGCATCACCATCAACACAGCTGTTTGAGCATGTATGTATTTCGTATCCTTGATATCCAGCTCAAGATCGTGTACTAGTATGATCCTTTTCCTCACTAGCAGGCAGCTCGGCACACTAAAAAACGACTCTTACTGGTAACATTTTCCCCACTACTCCTGTGCTGTACCAGTAACATTTATACGGCCGACATCTCCTGGATTATCGGGTGTGTATTGAATTAATTGATAATGTTTTTTTTCCATTTACGTTTGAGATTTCCGATTTTGCTGGCGGTTCCAAAGTGAAAAGTATTTTTTGCTTCTGTAGAGATGTAGCTAATAATAGCTCATGTCTTCTACGCCGCCAACATTTATTATTGTGGGTAAATGGCAAAATGTGTGTTTAATGACTCCCTACCATGTGCGTAAAGTGGTGGTGCACATATTTTGTTTTTTTGCCCCTGTGTGATGTCATGCCAATTTGTACTATAATGTCATTTCGGTTAGTATGCTAGCCAATACCAGTGATAACCCTCATGTGAATACTGAATACAGTTGTTAATGTAACATTGGTTCACAATAGTGTACATGCTAAATGCATGGTGTTGATGTTTCATCTCCTCTCCATTTTATTTTTCAGTGTTTTGGCTTAGAGTCTTGTGGAATCCATCAGCATTTACTTTTGGGGGTCATAGGGGTGTCAATTATTTCGGGCAGTGCTTGGACCCAATTTGTCTGGAAATATCTTTGAGTAGCACCATTTTGTCTCACTTTTGGCTTTTCTATCACGTTTTGTATTACTTTTAATCCCAGACTGCACTTGTGTTGTCCTTTCCAGGGAATGTGCTATCTGTTCATGCCATATCCTTCTCATTTCACACCATTTGTCACAATCCCCTCAACCCCCACCTTCACCTTGAATGCAGCGGTCCTTGAATGAATATTGTTGAGGTGAGCAAATGAAATCCTAAGAGGAGCAGTGGCATATTTCATGTCGAGTGGCGGCAACAATCAGTTGAAAAGTTCATTAGAAGCATTTGGAAGATTGAATAGGCACTGGGATGAGGCCAATGGGCATGGCGGTGATGCTTTCACACATGTCAGTGGAGGAGACTGAATGCTGTACATCTGTTACTGTCTTTGCTTCGCGAGGAGTTGAGCGCACTCACGGCTGTTAAGTTCACTTCACTTGGTCGTGTGTATAACACGCTTGGAAACATGATTTCTGGCAATAATAATCAAAGTATCCAAAGGACCTTGAAAACAATGTATCAAAAATCCATCAATGGTGCCACTTTTGGCCGACTAATATGCAGTTGAACAGTACCGGTAAACTACCATGCACTAGTGATGTGACTAGGTCCAACGAGTAGGCGTGTTTCACAGTAGTAGCTCCTTAACCTTTTTACCGTACTAATAACATGTTGGTATCTATTTATGTATGTATGCAAAAGTTGTTTAACTAGTGTGGACAAAAAGTGTACTCATACATGGACCCTGAGGTGGATTATAAGAACAACAAATAAATGCTCAGATTTATGGAAAGCAGACTTGTGAAAAGATGTTTGTTAGACTAGTAGATTGAATAGGATTCACACTTTGTACCAGGTATGCCCCCTCCCCACTAGTGCCACTTGTGCCCTACTAGTAGTAGTAGTAGTGGTAATAGTAAACTCTAACAGCTTTACTGAATTAAATGGTTCTCTTCTTGTATCTTTTCTGATCCGTCTTATCAATATTGCCCTATTAGCCAAACATTTACCGCCACCTTTAACCCGTTTTTCATGCACATTCTTTACAGAAAGCTGATTGAGCATTTATTCGATAACCTTGATGTGAAATACGCAAGTGCATGACACACTATTATACACCATTATGCGTGATTAGGCGGCGACTGGTGTGTAACACTTGCCTATTTGTTAGGCTACTAGTGCAACATAGTTAGGTAAGATTTAATTGCATGCCAAAAATGGCACTAATAGTTCCCCCAAAAATCACTGGTGGTGACCAGTTACTCTTCAAGAACCGCAAAGTAATTCTACTAAAGCATGGCGCTCTCATCTGTGAAAAAATTCCTTGAAACATTATGTCAAGCATAAATGTAAAATAAAAATAACAAAATTTCCAGAAATTACCCCTGGAGGACACCACATATAATTGCACGTTAATGTCGATGAGTACTAACTCTTTTATACAGACCGCTTGCTATTCATGAGATATGACTTTCCGATGGCTTTCGTCTGATGACAATTGTTCCCATTTTTTTGCCTGAAATGTTCTGTGACATCGATGAAGAATGCTAAAGAATGTTTTCAGACGACTTTTCATACCTCTGGGGCTGCTGTCACACGTGGCCTGGTGCCTGGTGAAGAAGAACTCCTCCGAAGAGGGAACTTGATAATGTCAAAGCCTTTGTGTAGCCATGTGTCGCCCCGAGATGACGGATGCTTCTCCAGAGAATTGAATCATTGAAATAGCCTGCTGGATCGCGCTTCATCTTGCGCCGTCCTCCCTGAATATGTTCAAGCGTAGAGAAGCCCCGCTCGCTTCAGTTTAATCTTCATTTTTTTCTCCAGACTAAATTTTGCACAGTGCATCAATCTGTTTCTACGTATAGGATTAATTCACATCATCCTGCCATGCATTACACATTGAAGAGGATGACTATATATCAGCAATAGGTCCGTCTGCCTGAAAAATACAGTCTGCAGCGAACACTCATTTGTTCTGGGGGTACATTGCACGAAATGAAGTGATGTACAGTGGTACAGCTACTTACGAAATTACCGTATTTTAATATAAGGTGCTTCGGATTATAAGGGGCACCTTCAGTAATTGGCCTATTTTATTTTTCGTCAATAGGGTGCACTGTATTATATGACACAGAGATAGAAGCTACAATCGTGGCATATACATCCACTAGATGGAGCTACACCAAAGGGAATTCAATAGTAACAAAGCACTTTACAGAACTTAATCTTTAAAATACTACATCCAAGAAATCAGAGTATTGATCCATATATAAGGTGCATCGGATTATAAGGTGCGCTGTCGGCTTTTCAGAAAATGGAATGGTTTTAGATGCATCTTATAGTGCGGAAAATACAGTACCGTATTTTCACGACCATTCGGCGCACCGTGTTGTAGGGCGCAGTCTCAGTAACGGGTGCTATTTCTGTATTTTACACATACACAAAACGCACTGTATTATTGGGCGCAGCCAGGCGTGGTAAAACATACGCCAGCTTAAACGTACGCCAGTTTAAACATACGGCATGCATGCACGCACGCTAAAAACACATTAGCTTGAAGCATAGTGTAGCATGCTAAGACATGCTAAAAACACGTTAGCTTGAAGCATAGCGTAGCATGCTAAGACATGCTAAAAACATGTTTTTAAAAAGGCAACGGAAGCAAAACTGACTTCGGTTGTACTTTATTTAGCCATCTTACAATGTACTCATGTTTTTCGATCAATCATTACCCAGAAATCCATCAAAGTCCTCATCTTCTGTATCCGAATTGAACAATTGTGCAAGTACCAGTAATCCATCAAAAACGCCGGGTTCCCTCTCGTTGTCAGAGCCACTCCCATTGCCATGTGGCTCCACAGAAATGATGCCGACTTTGCCAAAACTTCGAGCAACAGTGCAAGCAGACACGTTTGTCCAAGCAGCCACAATCCATTCGCAAATAGTGGCGTAACTAGCTGTCTCCCACTCTTTGTAAAGCTGTGTTTGCCATCGCCCACCCTTCACTGATTGGCGGACTTCTTTCCAGCATGCCTGTCCTCACTCACGTCCACTTACACGCCCACCCTTCACTGATTGGCGGACTGCTTTCCCGCATGTGTGTCCTCACTCACGGCCACTTACACGCCCACCCTTCACTGATTGGCGGACTGCTTTCCCGCACGCCTGTCCTCACTCACGGCCACTTACACGCCCACCCTTCACTGATTGGCGGACTGCTTTCCCGCATGCCTGTTCTCACTCACTTCCGCCTTTTCTCTATATAAACAGAGTGTCGGCTCTCAGTCAGGATTTGGAACTCGGCTCATACACTAGACCAGAGGTCGGCAAACTACGGCCCGCGGGCCGGATCCGGCCCGTTGGGCTTTTTAATCCGGCCCGCCGAAGGTTGGTACACAACACAATTAAGGTTCGATATAAATGATTGCATTCATTTCATTTGGACTTGTAATGACAGGCATTTCAACGCCAGGTGGCGCAGTTACTTGAAGTTGCAGAGCACAGGGAGGGAGGGGGAAATGATACGGAAGCCAGCAGTATAGCCAACTCAAGCAACTCCCGCTCGATATGACGGAATATTGTGTCTGCGCCGCTATTTTCAATCATTGGATCCAAAACGGCGACATGCAAGTGACTCTTTGTTGCAGTGAGTTTTACTGCAATTGCGAACATTTTCACGTCCTGTCGATCTTGGCATGATCAATGAAAAGGAACAGAAATGGCCACGGAAGAGAAAGTGAAGTGTATCTGATTAAACGAAGCGGATTACAAAATACGAAACATTCAGGAGACGCTTGGAGTCTGAAAGACTCAAATCTACAAGTATTTGATAAAACGAGAAAGTGATTTGTGCTCAGTCCGATTCTGGCTATTTCCATGCCCAGAGTGAATTGCTTGCGGCTCGACGGACAGTTGAGTAAATAAACGTTTCTTGGAATGGTTTGACTGCTATCGTGCTAAAAACTTTCCGCAAACTGGACCGCTAAAAAGAGAGTAAGCGAGTCCCAGAGCGCTAACTATGAGCATAGAAGTGTGGGGTGATCGAGGGGAGGTCAAGTCAGAGACAATGAGTGAGTCGAAAGAAAAGCCACCAGGTCTCTTACACGTCTCATTTTGTAGCAAATAGTTCTAACTTTGTTATATTTTGTCATATACCTGTACTGCTTGCTGCAGTTTTTGGCCAATATATTGTTGCACTTTGTTGCTTGTGTTGTCACATGTATGTTGCTCACATACTTGAACCTTCATACAGGACATATACCATAGTTGTTTCACTGTTCTCATTTAAAAAAAAAAAAAAAAAAGGTATGGGAATACTTTCATGCTTTTGTTCTGTTGATGTTTGGTATGGACTGTCAACATATACATTTTTTTTATATCTACCGTATCTTGTCCTGACACGGCCCACCTGTCAAATTTAGAAATCAATGTGGCCCCCGAGCCAAAAAGTTTGCCCACACCTGCACTAGACGCTCCGCATTATAAGGCGTCCTGTCCATTTTGGAGAAAATTTAAGACTTTTAATGGCGCCTTATGGTCGTGAAAATACGGTAATTGGTTGGCTGGCAACCGATTCAGGGTGTCCCCTGCTTATTGCCCGGAGACAGCTGGGATAGGCTCCAGCACCCCCGCGACCCGTGTGAGGATCAAGCGGTTCGGAAGATGAATGAATGAATGGATGGTTTTGGAAGAAATTTCTCAACTAGAAAATTTTGTAAGTAGAGATGCATTTTCCATGTAAATTCCCTAATTCGTTCCAAGCCCCCAAAATTCAGATATGTTTTATAAAGCATAAAAATGCATCAAAATATGTGACAAATACATGTTACAATTAGATTATTGCACAAAAAATGAGAGTTGTGCATAATGTAAACAAAGAATAGCGTAAAGAGTAAAAATGATGGTCATTTAACTTTTAACTGCATCCTCATTGTTTTTTTGCACTCTTTAGTTCATATTCTCTCTCAGAAGTGGTTTTGTCCTATCTCAAATCATTTTTCCCCATAGAAACGAATGGAAATGCCCGTTATTCAATACAGCCTCCCCACCAAAAAATTCAACAAAAATATTTTTCATGTATAATTTAATGATAAAAATCACATTTTAGAGTAATGCACTTTCTAAAAAACATACAGTAATGGTGTAATTAAATGTAATAAAATAAATTAAACATTTTTTGTCACATTATATGCTTTAACGCGTGCTTCTTCTGTTGTGTGTTATATACTGTACGTGGAAATGGTCGATCAGCTCCTCTGTAAGATGGAATAATTCTTTCTTCACAGAGGATAACGAATATATCCATTTGGGCTAGCATAAGAAAGATGCTACTCTCATCCCTGTGATGTGTCATATTTAGATGACATAAGTTTCCCTTTACATAGACTTTAATTGACTTCATTTTATTGAGTCTTTCGAGGGCTGCTTAAAATGATGTGGCAGCCAAATATTGAGTTTGACACCTGAAATCTGTTGATGTCCTGTGATGAAGGGTGTTGTTTGAAGTTATTTTCTCCTTTTGAGGCATATTTTCCAGAAACTGTTGTTTGGACTGCACTTTTCGGTGCGTTCATATCGTTCGAAATTTTGGAGGCTCAACCGTATTTAGTTTTGCCACTTTGAGAGAAAGGCTTGTCAGGCACCCGCCGTGCTGCTCATCCGCCATTGTTGCTGTTTGTCAAATATGATGGCGGGGGAGGAAATGCAATTCAAAGAAGGTAGTAAATAAAGCAGCATCCTCGGGGGAGATGACGCCTGCATGGCTGATTCAAGTTGGGGTTGGGGAGAGGGGTCCTCGTTTGAACTTGGACGCGCTGATGGCCGCCCAAAGTGTTGCCGCTGTAACCAAAACTTTTCATACAACTGTACCGAGGAATGATGCGCTGCCTAAATGTTTTATTTCCCCGCTGGGGTTTCCTAACAAGTAGCAAAGCAGTCAACTGTAATCACACACAATGTGCACAAAACGGCTCCATATTTTATGATCTCTTTTTCAAAAGCACCCTTAAAAACAAATTTGCTTTGTGCCAAAATGTCTGTTAGTTCAAACGTGTTGCTTTAGCTTAACTGTTCACAACATTGAACGAGTCCTGTACCCCCAAAAACTTCGCTACATGCACACACACTTGCGAACCCTTGCCTTGCAATGAGATGACTTTACAGCAGAGTAATGTTTGAATTTTTTTGGTTTTCTGGTCGTAGTTCTTATTAAGGCGCGTTCCCACGTTGCAATTTGTGGCATAAGTTTTGTGGCATGCAACACATTGCAACGTGTGAACCCCAAAGTTGGACAGACGTTTGTGGCATACAACGTGTTGTATGTGTGTTGCATGAAATAGGACTTGTTCTATTTTCTTGCAACGTGTGGCATGAACCCGACCAATCGGAACGCGTTGGGCTATCACGTGACAAAAACATCGCGTCGTAACACGGAACGCGGGAAGTATAATGGCGTCGAAACAGAAATAAAAAAAAATCGAGCTCTCCCAGGCCGACACCGAAAGGTTTATTAATTATTACCATTCGCATGATTGCTTGTGGAACGTCGGGAGCCAGTTCTACTCAAGGAGGGAACATCGACAAGCTGCCTACACGAGCATTTCGGAGTTGATGGGCGACTGCTTGACAGGTATGGATGGCGATCGAGGCAGCGTCTTTGATTATTATGTCGACAATAATATCTTAATTACTTATTGTCGAATATTGTAGGGTGGTTGGAGTGAGAAAGATTACCAAATTTAATTTATTCGGCGACTATTTTGCCAAAATAATGAGCACAACAAAAGTTCAAAATTGGTGCGATCCATTTGAAGGAAATTTCTGAAACTATTGGGGTCCTCGGCCGCCAACTCCTGCATTAGAGCGTTGTAAGCGCCGAGTTCTTTCCGTCTCCCGATCCACGGTCGTACCCAAAACGAACGTTTGGGTTTCGGCTCCTCTAGCTCGGCTAGTAGACCGATAGCTGCCAGTTCGAGGAGATCATCGTCGCTGTCGTATTGACAATTAGCCGCCATAGTCGCAGAACGAAATAACGTTAAACACGCATTCGGAAAACTATTCCCGCCAGATTTGAAATTGTTTGCAACACATTGCAACGTGGGAACACATTCGGTTTGCAAAATCATATTTGCAATTTGTCTTATGCAACACGTTGTATAAGACAAATTGCAACGTGGGAACGCGCCTTTAGGCGTAGAAAAATAAGTAGTGTGTTTCCGGTAACATGAAACAACAAAAACGTAACAACGAAGAATGTAAGAACACATCCAAGAAACACTCCGCGGCCGACACTGACTTTTCACATGGCTCAGGTTGAAGTCCGTGGCTTTTCTTTTTTTTTTACATGGCATCATTCACTCCATCATCTTTTCTCATGACGGTGATACACACTCTGTTAATGCCACACTTACACATACTCTGTTCAAGCATCAAGTGCCTAAAAATGTCCAACTTACGAGAAATTCTTGATTGATTGGGCTGCCGTTTGGCATTTGTGTCCTTCATAATTGAAGTGGCACGCCGACATCAACCGCCCAAATTTGATCTTCTACTCAAAAGTTGTGCTGATCTCAAATCCCAAGCGATGCAACGCTGCCATCTCCAGGGATCTGTTTGTCATTCCGGTGGTTGACAAACTAGATATTCGCAGAAGACAAGGGGTGTAGAGCCTCTTCCGAGCCTACAAATGAAAAAAAAAAAAAACACATTGAATGAATATATTTGTTGGTTCTGCTTGACGATTATAAGCATCCAACAGCAGTGAATGAGTTAAAAACATGAAAGATTTATTTGATTGCATATTTATTAAGAGAGTGCTGGAATAGAGTAATGGCATTTAAATTCATTTCCATGTGTTAAATGGATTTGCTAGGTGAGTCAACTTAGTTAAGAGCTTGGTAGTGGAACAAATTAAATTCTCAAGTCAAGGTACCGCTGCATATTGGTGAATATTAACAGCGACCGAGTTGAAAGGCGGCAGAGATGGAGGGTGAAGCGAGTCTTCTCAACCGGCACTCTTTTGAAGAGTTGGTTATGTTCCACTGCCCTTCAGCACCTGCCATCCCATAATCAGAAGACGCAGCTCACACCCACGTGATGAATACTAACGCTTTGGAACAGCGCGTGATCATGTTTAGCCAGCGGCCTGCCGCCGCCAATCACGAGCCGCCACTCACGAGCCGCCTCTCGATAATAGATTCCTCTCACTTTGGTCAGTGTGTTAAAAAACCCCGTGCCCCTAATTAATAAAACGCCTGCCTTCGAAGCAAATATGACTTCCCAGAATGCCCTGCTGCCGGCGAGGGTCCCTCCCCGCCACTGTCTATTGCGCTGTCAGCAGATATTCAGCATTCAAGGCTCTCAGTCATTAATTGTGTCTCTAATGAGATTCAAGCATTTGTGCAAAGATGGGCAGGGACACGGGATTGCTTTTATAATTTTCTTTCTTGTTATTTTCCTACCGGTATCCAAGGACAACAGCGTGTCTCGAAGGCTTTTTTCTTTTAGCCCTTTCTCCTGCTCTTCCTTCCCTCCTCTCTCGTTCTATCAAATGTGCACTATTACTGTGTTGTGACCAAAATGTGTTTAGGAGATTAGGCGTAGAAAAATAAGTAGTGTGTTTGCAGTAACATGAAATTTCAGCATAGGGTCGGTAGGTCGGACAAAGTTTTTTCTTTTTTTTAATCTTTTTTTCTCCCTCCCTCCCCCATCAAAAACGTAAACAAAATAACCATAAAACATTAAACAAGGAGACATTGAAACCAGTGCCGGATGGTCGTCTGTCAAAGAGGGGAAGCTCAATTTTGGTCGACATCATAAAATGTGTCCGTTTATTTATACGTGAATTCTACTCTAGCTCCGTTCCTTTTCAAGAAAATGATCTGTGACCCTGTCATACCAACAAGGCGTCTTTTCCCGGTACTTAATTAGTGTCCTACAACTATAGGAACTACAATAAAACCCACCAGAAATAAAATATTAATTTGTCGCTAGTTGTTTGTTTACAACAAAGAGTGTCGCTAAAATGATTAGGAGAAGTCTCCAGCTCAACTCAGAACAGAATGCGAGTTGAAAAATTGCTCGCGACGGACGTCTACACTAAAAGCTCGGTGACTGGCTCATTTCAATGTCAATCGAACTGGCACACAGGCTCAGACAGATCATCCAATCTGATGCAGAAAAGCCTGGCACCCTCCCACTGCCATCCAGTCCCAGAGAAGACGAGCGTCCGTGGGCGGGACAAAAACCAGCTTGTATCCAATGACTCGTCTCCGTTCAACGCATTGGGACAACCTACCCTGAACTCACTACCATTTAAAGCACAGCGAAGCTGCGGGAAGAATGAGAAGGGAGTCGCGTTGTAACCAGTAAGAAGAAGCTGATTCGGAACAAAAGTTGAGCACGTTGTAGCGCATATTTCGTCGATGACATGTACACACAATGAAATTTACATTCATATATTTCATCACTTATTCTTTGACATTTTAGGGGAAGCCGAGCTTCCCTTGCAGTCCGAGAGCAATCGCCGCTGATTGAAACCCCCGCTCGGCGGCGAGAGAGTTGGGTTCCCAGCGGCTGGGTGTTACAGCCATCTCGTTACCTCTGCGTCCCGCGTCCTAGACAGCCCGTGGTGGTCGTCAAATAGTTCGTTGAATCTTTTCGATACAGCAGTGGATGCTATTTTCTTCATATTATGGTGCGAGCATGCGACTGCAACACACAAAACGCGGTTTAAACTGTTGTCGGAGATCGTGGCCGCCGCCATGAGTCAATGTTGCTGACAGACGACAGGGCAAACGACGCAACGTGAATATCGCGAGAGTTTGCACCAATGTAACGCTCTAAATTCATCTTTCCTTTTCTTATTTATAAATGTGTCTGTGGTTTTATTGTTCTTGTTTTGATTGTAAAGCGTCCTTGAGTGTTTTGAAAGGTGCTTATAAATGAAATGTACTATTATTATTATTATTGTTACACAAAAATGTAGGTTTGAAAAAAAATGCCGACCGCAACGTTTTTTTTCGAGGTAGAAATTCTCGGTCGGTCGGGTTACCGGAAACACACTACTTTTTTTCCTACGCCTTAGGACAATATTATGTCACCTTTTCTTACCATCTCAATAAAATGAATTGCCGTATGTAAACAGGCTCTTATGGGCATGAATTATTTAAAATGGAATTTACCGTTAATACTGAGTGGTGATAAAATAAATGTCCTTGGGCAAAATGTAGAATTGTCATTCAATGCGGTGAAACAGAAGTGAATATGAGGCTTTGTATTGTGGAAGTAAGTTTGTTGGACTTGGATGTATTTTTTTGGGCAAAAGTACAATGGCAGCCACTTGTTTGTTAATGTCAACACAAATAGCGAATGGGGATTTTGGGAGCGAGCCTGGGCATCAGTAAAATCCCATTAAAAATGGTCCCTTGCAAAAATGAACCGTGATGTCCCGAGATTTCACTTTACAGCATATCAATCATAGATGCAAGATAATAGGGATGGATTATCCCAGCAATTTCACTCACATTTAGTGAAAATGCTAATCTATATTTTCAATCTTTAATTCAGGTTGCCCATATTAACGAGTCTTGTAAGCATTTCATATACTGTAGATGAAACTTGCATAACTTGAATATTAATGCTGCAGAGCTGGGAAAGCAAGTTTTATTTATTAAGCAGCACAGCTGGTTTGTCCGCCATCACTTTCATGTTTTAGCTTTGCATTTAAAGCTAGATGTCAGACACAAGATTGTGTGTGTGTGTGTGTGTGTGTGGGGGGTCACTGGGAACGCACGCAGAGCACAGCGGACATCATCTCACCGGCTGGAAATAGTACTTTCCTTTTTGAGGCAGGGGGCTATTTTGTCCGTGTCAGTGCTATGTTAATTTTAGTGCTGTCCATACCCCCTGTGGAAGCTTGTTGGGGTATCTGGTCTGTTCAATCCACCGAAAAAAAAAGTGAACAACCAGCTGTCTTGTCTTCTCTTTTGTGTGATGATTTGCCCTCACAGGTCATTCTTAATTGAGATGAAGGCGATTACACAATTTGTATCAGAATTATAGCGGCCCCTGTGGTTAACTGGCAACCAGTTCAGGTTGTACCCCGGGTCAAGGTAACGTTTCAATGCTAGCTGATTTAATGTAGCCTGTGATCGCTAGTCATAATAAATTGTAAATGCCTCCACGGCTTTTTAAGGATAAACATAGCTGCTGGTTTACTTTCAGTAACTTCATTGAACAAATGGTAAATAATTGAACATGCGATGACCCTGTTTGTAGCCAACTCTACACTCGCTGACGCCCACGTCACTCACCAAACCATACTTTGTCACAGATACTGTGGTAGAACATGGCGATAGTGACCCCAAATAGGCAACAATAATACCTGCATCTGAAATGTACATTATTGTTATACAATAATTGTTATCCACATATTGATGGGACAATCAGTAGTAGAAGGTTTTGACAAAAGAAAAAAAATCCCATTGAAAATTTTGGCGGCACTTAGAAATTTAATTCTTTCTTTTCCTTTTTTAAAGAAAAGCTCTGCTTTTCTGTCAATGTCATTTTCAGTCAACGGCAAGTGGCAAAATGGCCGCCCCGTGAGTTGAATAACAACGGCTAGATTTTACTGCTTAACTCATATTCCACAAACACGACATTCAGAATGTCATGTTTAGACTAGTGGGGCTGCATAGAATTTGTTATTCTAAAGAATTTGGGGGGGGTGACTTCCCCTTTAACATCAGTTCTTGTCATTTGTATAGATTTTTTGTTGTTATTTCATATTAGCCTATGACATTAAACACTTTGAGAAACTGACAACAATACATAAAATTGCTCCCTTGTCTAATACTAAATAAATAATGTAATCTGGCAGACAACAAGAATATAGCTTGTCCAATTTTCAATTGGTCAAAGATACAATTTAATGTAAACACACTATGACAGAAGTTGGAAGTGACAACATCAGACACAAATCCACCATGGGAAGTTTAATTACATTTGCATGAACACATCTTAAAATAAATGAAGCAAGGTGGACAAAAAAGGCCGGCATAAAGCCAACCGTGTTCAAGCTGTGATGAGTCCTTTTCGCAAACTCTTTGAATTAGGATTTTATGTGCCAACCCGTTTCAAGCTCTCCATTCAACCAGTTGCTCTCGGGTTTCACTGAGGTCGTAAAGAGATGCGATGAGCTCCCCTCTCGCCACGTCGTTCACAATCGTGCTGACAAACATCTGTTAGTTTGAAACATCCCCTTGACTTGTAAATAAACCAACAGATTGACTTTGGTTGTTGCTCTCCTTGAAGAGGTTTCGAAAAAAAAAAAGCCCCTAATAGCCCAAATAAGACACAGCGGTAGGCCTCACCGGTGCAATTAAGCTCACCGTTTTTAATTACGAGCATATTAATCTCTCCAAAATGAGCGCTGTCCTTGAATTGCGCTGCTTTTCTATTTGTTTTCCAGCGGCAATAGCTTTTACGCTCGAATGAAAATCTTTTTGCAATATCGCCTGGCGCTTGTAACGAATAGCTCGTAAAAAAAAAGAGCAACCTGGGGGGCGGAACCTCGGCTCGGTCTGCGCAAAAGATTGTGCGGCGCCGGGTATACTGTCGTCACGTGCTATGTTTTCCCGGAAGCCACCTCATTTGGCCGCGTTTATTGACTTGTTTACTTGGATTTCTCTGGCACCGGCAGCTTGACAATTGACTTGGAAGGAAGCCTGAACGATGCGGGGAAAATCATTTACATTTGCATTTAAAGGTCCAAAAATGAGCGTTGCGCTTTGACATCACATCCGCTGAAATCCATGATCAATGTTTCGGCTTTTTAAAAGTTTGAAATAGTGAGGGATGAATAACCGTATTTGTGCTGCACTTAGTTGTTTGTCCCGGTGGTGTTTCCGTATGGCTTGCAGTGTAGATTGCTTTCTGAAGTGTGTGTGTGTGTGTGGGGGGGGGGGGGCGGGTGGGGGGGGGCACAGTCAAACTTTCTGCCATCCTGCCTCAGCGTTTTTGTGCAAGCCCTATAGTGTCATTGCTGTCAAGCAATTACCTTTAATGTCACAATATGTTCGATTTCAATCAGTCACCGTTTGGTCTGTTATTTTCACAAATGGATGTAGTGTCCTTTCGACGCTTCAACTGTTTGAAAAATGTAGAAATCTGCCTCTTCCCACGCTCTGTGGGTCCCGTGCAGCATTGTGTTGCTTCAAGATTGAAAGTCTGGATGTTGTTTTTTTAGACAATGGCAAGAAAAAATAGAAACATTTCAATTAGCCTGATTTGTTGAAATTGGATCGCTGTCATAATTTAGTGCAGAAGCCATTAAGATGCATACAGTGATCGACGTGGCCGGCAGTGCCGACATATCTGTAACATTTTAATCACTGACAGTGTAATAACTCAACAGTACTAAGAAAGGGATTTTTTTTGTCAGTCAGCAAATGGACCTAATAATAGAAAGAGTTTTTGTGAATGCTGGTATATGAAAGCAATAATAATACCGACTTGAACCATGCCAGTTGGCGCTTAAGAAAAAAAAATCACCCAAATTCGTCCTATCACTGGCCTGTGCTAATAAATGTTTTGTGGGGGAAGAACATCTCGAGGCCATATTTATTCGAACAGTCAAATCTGTCTGGAGAAAGCAGGTGTTGAGTACTGTGGTTACTGCCTCCACTTTCCCCCTGTAAACACTTGAAAATGCATCTTTTCTAAAATGGGATCATGTATGGTGATACAGTATATTGGGATGATGTTGTGTTTGCGTGTGTGTGTGTCACTCCAAGATTGTGTTAAAAAATAGACCAAAAAAACCACAGTTGCTCTACACTACAGCCATTCTGCCTCGCTGTTTTAGACGGCAGCCGCATCACTTATTTACAGTTTTCTTTTCTTTTCTTATGGACTGGAAAGCAAGCGCTCCCGTGATGCTCTTTATTTCTTTTTTTAAACTTTTTTATTTTCTTCATGGGGCTTCACTAAAATCACATTTTTTTTTCAAAATACCATGTACACCGAATGTCTATGGCAGGGGTTGCGCAACGGACCCGCCTGCGATCGGTGAAAATCGGCGCTCTAGCAAGACCGTATCCAAAATAAAACTTTTTCATAGTTGTACACCTGACAAACAACATATTAAAACATATTTTTTAAAGTATTCCTATGTGCCGACTTTCACGCTGTCAAAAAATTGGAGACTGTCAGATAGTATCTCTCTGTGGAAAGAAAAAGAAGACAACTCTCACTGGAGCAGTTCTCCAAATAAAAAGGATGCTTTCTTAATACTCGATCGAAGAAAAAATAACATCGAAGGTGCGCTCATAATAAACCTTCAAACAACTGCTATCTATATTTAAACCCACCTACAGCAGCAACACATTCAACAACAACAAAATTTGCATCTTATTAATCAAAAAGGATTTTCCGATTTAAAGTTTTTTTCCCCTTCTGTCAAACCCCGACCCGGAATGCAGCCGTATACTTCGTCCAACAGATTCTGTTCATTCGCGAATTGTGTTTTTGCTCACAGATCATGTTTGTTAAACACTGTAATGACCGACAGATCCCAGTAGATGGCAGCTTTGTGTCGCTTTGGATTTGACGTCCATGCAGCGTTGGAGTTGGAGATAAAGATTCTCGGGGGGAATTCTCGGCTTGTCGTGATAATTATGGGGAAGAGAAATTACAACTCGTTGGAAGTAGAGCAAGTTTAGGAAACAGAATATGTATGCATTCGTATGGACAGTATAAAGATTAGACAGCATGTGGAGAAAAGAGGACACGATTCACTGAATGAATGGCGAACGCTGTGTAAGAAAGCTACTGACATTCAATTCGAGCCATGCTGTGCGTCAGTGTCTTTGTTGTTTTGTGGTCTGAGGTCTCACAAAAACAACAAAAATATGAATGTTGAAGTCACTGTTGTGCTTGACGTGTTTCTTTTCACAGAAAGTGTTTTGTTTTGGGGTTTTTTTTGGTCAAAGTAGATTTTTTTTCCCGGTGGAAGAAGAGAGTCGAGTCTTCAAGTAGGTTTGGTGCTTATATTGTCTCAGGACAAAATTTTGTGAGTCGTGAATGACCAGTCAGAAGGGTGAAAAAAGGCTCGCAATATGGGGAACTCGACTCTAACTTGAAATGGTTGGCAGGGAGTCCGATAGCCGTGAAAGGAATGAATTGTTGAGGAGCCAAGAAAACGTGCAGGCGTTGCACACTCAAAGGTCCGCAAAAAATCGATGGCTTCCACTGGACAGAGAAAAATAACTCGAGCCACACCATTAGAAAGACTTGCCAGCAAGTCAGGAGCCTAGGTTTGCGAGACCGCCCCCCCGCTGTTGTTAATAAGGCGGTAATTTATACGTTGACGTTTTCACGCATCGTTCATCAAGTCCGCTTTGGACAAAGTGCATTAACTCTGCACTTCGGCTTCACGGACGACCCGGCAGTTGCCTTGGCCAGGAATTGCCATGGGAATGCAGCGTTGCGCTGGGGGTATATAAGCGTCTTATTCCGCTCACATTCCTGCCGCTTTGATTGGATTCTTCCCCTGCACAACGGCTCTGATTGATGCTTATTTGGCAGCCTTGAAGCATGTTCGTCGCATGCCCTTTATCCCTTGGATGTAATGTAAATTCCGGCGTGTCAAAGGGTGCTCCGAGTGCAGCCGCGCGCCCCCTTTATGTAGGTCACCCCCTTCGCCGCTTCAGTCGTCGCGATGCCTCGTTTTCTTTAGCGCCACGCCAACTGAAGACCTCGCTTTTATCACTTGCAACCTCAACTGGAGTTGCAGCAAGGCGCTTTTTGCCTTTTCTCAGTGTTTATTCCCTTAATTCCTAATTGGAATAAACTAAGGCTGAACAATTCATCAAAGTCAAATTGAGACAGCAGCGTAGGAGAATGCCGTTTTCAAATTGCAACGGCTGCATTTTGAAGGGAGGAAAAAAAACGCCTTCAGTTTGGTCAGTTAGCAAGCTTTGCTTTTCTACAAATTCCTTCATTCATTCATTCATTCATTCATTCATTCATTCATTCATTCATTCATTCATCTACCGAACCGTTTGATCCTCACTAGGGTCGCGGGGGGTGCTGGAGCCTATCCCAGCTGTCTCCGGGCAGTAGGCGGGGGACACCCTGAATTGGTTGCCAGCCAATCGCAGAGAGACGAACAACCATGCACGCCCACACTCACACCTAGGGACAATTTAGAGTGTTCAATCAGCCTGCCATGCATGTTTTTGGAATGTGGGAGGAAACCGGAGCACCCGGAGAAAACCCACGCAAGCCCGGGGAGAACATGCAAACTCCACACAGGCAGGCCCGAGCTGGAATCGAACCCGGTACCTCTGCACTGTGAAGCCGACGTGCTAACCACTGGACTACTGGGCCGCCCTTTTCTACAAATGTATATTCTATTTATTTATTCATATATTGTCTCGATAGATAAAGTGGTTAAAAAGTTCAGTCCAGGTCATCTTTATTGTCAAATATGCTTTATGTATTACATGCAGCATAGATGAAATTTCTTCCTCTCCATCCTCACTGCAAACATGCATGCAAACATGCTGTGCATTAAACACACACAGCTAAGACAAGATAGCAGCTACACTGATATTGAACACGTAAATGAAGATTGTTGACCCCCCGACTTGTTTTGGACCCTCTTCATGAGACACATCCACTCTTATCACACCTCAGACACGCTACATTTATTTGGTTGAATTATGTCCAGTTGTCATCATGAACTCTTAAAAAGATCGCTAGTCAAATTGTTTAATACATTGATAAGTCTATTTGAAGAGGACAAGGGAAAAAAAATCTTTCATAACCTTTCATGGTTCTTTGGCCTTTATTTTTTCTTAATCCTAAATTATGACCAAAACATTTTTGGATAATAACACTGACATTGTTTATTTCAATTCAGATTTAATTACTACTGATAGTTGTTGTAAAAAAATGTAATGAGAACCTTAAAAAATAATTGCACATTAAATCGCAATTGCAATATTCAGAAAAAAATCGCAGTGAGATTATTTTTCAAAATATCATAAAAGGAGGATAAAAGCACCATTTGTTGCTTCTCCGCACAAGGCGGCAGCCGCAAAACCTTCGGATTGGTATTTCTGCCCCAGTTTTCTTCCACTATGATGTCTATTTCCCGCAAATTAGTGTTGGACGCCTCTGCACTGTCTGCTGGCACACTTGATCTGAGGCGGCACGCACTTCTTCTTCACACAAGTAGCTTAGCCGCTAAATGGCACCCGTGCAGCGGCGCCTTACGAAAATCGCATCATTGTGTTCACACTTAGAGCTCCAAATTTTTTTTGCCTTCTGTTAGTGACTCAAGAACAGTATGCGGTCCCGTGCTTCTCGCTCGTCGTCTCTCCTCTGTTGATCTAATTGGATCCCCTCGGTTACTTGTGATGAAGCATCACTGTAACGCTTCGACCCTCGACGACTTATTTTTATTGAATGCTCAACACCCCCTCAAATTGCAAGGCTTCAACCTTAAAACTTCTATTTGTCCCCTGGCTCCCATCATTGATCTTTTCTTTTTTTTTCCCGCCTCTCTCTTTCTCCAGCTCCTGCTTTTTTTTTTTTTTTTAATGGCTCTGCCTGTATCACTTTGATTCCATCAGAGGATTACAAAAGCGCGTTTATGTGTTCAGCCTCCTCGGAGAAAGGCCACAGGTTCAGGCTTTTCTCCCCACTCGACTAATTGACTTCTTATTTGCTTTTTGAATTGCATTGGGGGTTAAAACAAAAAACAAATAAAAACCCTCTCCCTCGGGGTCATGCGTGACAGAACTGACATTTCCATGCTGCTTCATCATATGTTGGTATTGTTACTTCAGGGCCATTTACAGAAGAAGAAACGAGAAAAAAACTGAGTCAGTTTCGGCTGTTTGCTTGCACAAGAATAGCTTTTTGGATACATCAGCTTATTTAAAAGGTTATTTTTTGGTTCCTGTTTAAATGCTTAAAATATATTTCAATTTATTAGAATATAATTCATGAGGCCAAGCCTGGTGGGCTGGCAGGTGAAGTTCCAACTCTGCGTGTGAGTGGTCTAGTGAGAGCAGTGGCCAACAGCATGAGTGCACCAGTCATGTTGTACTTAAAGAAATCGTATTGTGGAGAAATCTTTTCATGGATTTTTTTTTTGTAATCAAAAATCAAATAAAAAAACGATTACCTTGTGTAACTCAAAATGCCACTGGAATTAAAAAAAACGAATATCTTCAGGCTGCATGTTTCTGAGGTCCCAAAACTCAGAGAAAAGAACTTTCCCATTCTAACTTGGCGGTTGTCATGTTAAAGGCACCTTTTATCCTCCCACGTGCTTGACACTTAAACACCCTGTGGTGTAGTTTAGCGGTGACACATCTGAAAAAACAAAACAAAAACAAAAACAAAACGAGGTGAGGCGTTTTTGGCGTGCAGGTTTCAAAGTTTCAATCCCGTCGTCTGTCTGTGCCATGTAGAGAATCTCACGCTCACGCTCATCCCCACCTCTGCCACCTCGGGCACCTCCAGCTCTCGCTACGCTGATCGAAGACAAAGATCTTTTTTTTTTTTTTTAATTACTCGCCCGCTGCAGCAGAATGGCAGGCGCCGCGTTAGCAGCCCGTTGCTTTCGCTAGTGATGTTTTTGAAGTTGAACATGTTTCTATGAGTCTCGTGTAGAAATCAGTGCACTGACTATGTTATGAAGGCATGCTAATTTGCTGTGTTGTCTTTTCACTGGCAGCGTTCTCTCGTTGGCTCGGCGGCAAGCTGGAAACATGTCAAAGATCTCCAAGGCGGCCAAAGCCGTGAAGAAGATGGATGCAGGTGGCGTGATCCGGGCTATTGTGAGGTCGGGACAAGCAGCCCCCGGGCCACCGCTGGGCCCAGTCCTCGGACAGGTAAAATGATTTTGTTTTCCCCTTTTAGTCCTTGTGTAATCACCAGACTTGTATTCGCTCAAGTACAGTGAACTCTCGTTTAATGGGGCGATATATTTCTGACCCACTCACAATCTGTGATATAGAAAGAGCATATTAAAAATATCATTTCAACCTTCCGGCACACTTTAAACTTATCACTTTTTTAATTATTCCTTAGCGCTGACTCTCTCGTGGTTAAGTAATGGGAGACTCTTAAATAACATTGTCATGTTTAAAGGAAACGAAAAGAAGACTCCTTCGCTTGCACTCTTCTCCAAATAAGATCCACAATGTGCTTGCGTCTCGTTTGTCACACCCACTTGGACTTACTGTAAAAAAGACACATATAAAACAAAACAAAACAAAATTAAATGTATATTTAAACGCCAAACTGTCAAACAAATGCACGCCAAAAAAAAAAATACACTTTAGGTGAACGTCAGCTAGCTTAATGCTAACATATAAATGTCATAGACGGCTAATGGAAATTATCCTTGATGTGATTGACGTTTTCAATCTTCAAACTGCCTCTTCAACACACATGGATTGGCATCGCATAGGCGTTTCAAGCTAACATATAACGCAAAACACGATTGACAGGCTAACAGAAATTAGCAGTGATTACTTCAACACACGTGGGGCAGCAAAACATAAAATAAAAGAGCATTCGACATATCTGAACACCAAACTATTCATGCAAAACACACTTTGGGTGAACGTCAGCTAACTTAATGCTAACATGTAAATGCCATAGACAGTGAATGGAAATTATCCTTCATGTTATTGATGTTTTCAACCTTCAAACTGTCTCTTCAACACGCGTGGATTAGCATCACATAGGCGTTTCAAGCTAACATATAACGCAAAACACGATTGACAGGCTAACAGAAATTAGCAGCAATATTATGGTATTGGTAAACATGCAAGCATCTGCTACTTCAACACACACGGGGCAGCAAAACATAAAATAAAAGAGCGTTCAACATATTTGAACACCAAAATATTCAAACAAGTCACACAGTGCCCCAATACTCACAGACATATTTCTGGCTCTTCTTCTTGCCCTATTCTCCATCCACTAGAGCTCAGTGCTGCTCAGCGTACTGTGGCGTAACCTGATATTACACAAAAGACATTCAACTAAATTCAAACTTACCTGTATACTATAAAACGCCATCAAAACGATTATTTAGAATCTGCGCTATAGCAGAGGTACAAATGATGACTCGCGGTTATAGCGGTGCTTCACGAATACACAGTAGATCTTAATTTTATCTCATGAACTTTCACGCGTGACTCTTTAACAACTGCGGAACAACCACTTCCAATTTGGCAAATCACACAGTTGTCTCGGTCTCCACTTCGTCCTCCACCCGATGCGCTCTCCCGTCTGCCATTCTCATTCCCGTCGCACATGTCCTTTGTGCAGGTGGGGGCCTCCATCTGACACAATACCCTGGCATCGGGCTGTATTCCTCTCGAAATATTTGACACTTTAGAAAAACGATTGCTTTCTTTCCGCGCACTCTCTTTTTAACTATTTGTCTCTCAATTCAGCTTTCCCCATTAAAATAAATGAAAATGCTCCGGATTAATTTTATTTTGTGCAATGTGCTTCTTGTACTAATGTCTTTTCTGATGGGGATCCAACTCCGATATTTAGAACAAGCACTGTGTGAACTCTGCTGTTTGCACTGTGTACATGCAAATGAAAATTATATGATGCTAACGTGCTTGAGCATTAACATGTCCTCCTTCGTTATGTTTTTATTTCCCATTTTCACTATTGCTCATGAAAAGCTACAAATTTCCCCATCATGGGGTAATACATCATAGATCCTGCCTTATCTTATGAAATGCAGAAGAAAACCATCTCAACTAAGATTCAATATGTAGTTATTTTTCGCAGAGGATAAAGAATACATTCTTGTGATTATTGTTGTTGTTATTGTGATTATGCTCTGTCTCCATGTGTTCCTACTGTTTGTGTTCAAATATAAGATGTTTAAATGTTTGCAATTTTCGCAATGTTGATGCTAGTTTTGTTTTGGTCTGTCTATGGCGTTTTGCATGGTGTGTTAGAATTAAGCTAGCGGACTTTTGTAAGACGAACTTAATGTGCTTTGGTTCAATACTTAAGATGTTGTTTCGTGTATGGTTTTAAAGTAAACTTCAATTGAGTGGAGTGAAAAATTCATGCTTGAAGCTTTGAAGAATTGCTCATGATGTTCACAACTTGTTATCAAGTTTGCCATCACTGCGACTGTTGCATGGTCGTCCAATTTTTGCATGCCACGCAAAGCAAAAAAAAAAATGGCCTGAGCGAGGGCAAACTGGAAACTTGTAAATTGAGTTAATTATAAGTCGAGGTACCAAATCTCATCAAATCAGGCGGTAATGAGTGGTTCTTGTGTAGGATTGTTTTGTTTGAAACACGATCCAGCGCTGCGTTTTGAAAACTGAACTGTACTGCTTGCTGCACTCTTTTTTTTTTTTTTTTTTAATTTGAGATGAGGAGCTGCTCCAACATCAGCCCGTCACACAGCCCCGTCAAGCTTTTAGCGCCTTTTGGGCTCTTTTACACTATCGCTGTCAGAATTTGTTATGCCCTTCCAGCCACCGCAAGACGGGCTGCGTAAAAAACACTCAGCCCTTCATCTTTGGCTTTATTCCTTTCACAACTTTGTTGGCAGATACGGCAAAGCAAAAACAAACCCAAAAGACCGCAAAAAAAATTTGAACCCCGCTGTGGACTATTTGTGCTGCTCAGCACTGACCAAACATCAAATTCTTTTTTTTTGTGATCGATATTACAGACAAGAGAGTGTATTGCGTTTTGATAGTAGGTTCTCTTTGAAAAGGACAAATACAGGTATATTGTAATAAGCAGTTGGACCTCTGCATTAATCGCATGCAATTTGTACGGCTTTTATCCTTGTTAAGATACACACTTGTGGTGGCTTTATTAGGGGCTTCTGCAGTCAATGCCGCTTTTACGAAGCTTATAATGTTCCTGTTTTTATTGACACAGTCGGAGAGGTCGTAATTCTTCTTTACGCTCATCAGTGAGGCTTTAATGGGTGGCTATTTTGCACCAGAGTGAATTATATTGAAACGCGATCCACTCTCGTGCATGCCAATGGCGTGGCTGAAACATTAAGAAGAATACAGGGTGCGCAATATCCAGTATGAACTTCATTTGAGCTTTTCTTCACAAATGAATGTAAAATCCATCCATCCATCCATCCATCCATCCATCCATCCATCCATCCATCCATCCATCCATCCATCCATCCATCCATCCATCCATCCATCCATCCATCCATCCATCCATCCATCCATCCATCCATCCATCCATCCATTTTCTGAACCACTGTATCCTCACAAGGGGCGTGCTGGAGCATATCCGAGCCGTCTTTCGGGCAGGCGACACTCTGAACCGGTTGCCAACCAATCGCAGTGCACACACAGACGAACAACCATCCACGCTCACACTCACACCTAGGGACAATTTAGAGGTTTCAATCAGTCTGCCATGCATGTTTTTGGAATGTGGGAGGAAACCGGAGTACCCGGAGAAAACCCACGCAGTCCCAGGGAGAACATGCAATTTTTTGGGCTTGTCTCGACTTTAAATGGTTTATCCCAACCAAACCAAACCAAACCAACAACTTTGATTGTACCTTAATTAGTGCTGAATATTTTATTAATTTTTAAATGTGTGAATATGATTGCGTGTAAGTCCAGGGGAGTGCAATGTATTTATATACTTTTTATACTTTTATATTTCTAGATTTTACGACACTTTGGGGGTGGAGGCATATGATTGCGTGTAAGTCCAGGGGAGTGCAATGTATTTATATACTTTTTATACTTTTATATTTTTAGATTTCACGACACTTTGGGGGTGGAGGCTCCCGCAAAATTTCGTTGTAACAAGTGTGCAATGACAATAAAGTATTCATTCATTCAACAATATCATTTTGAAAATCGCATGAATTGAGTTTGGTTTATGTTTTTTTCAATACCCACAATTCCTTATACCAAGTAAGACCTGGACGCTTATGTGACAGCCTCGTGGCATGCGAATTGCTTTTTCAGTTCAGTCAGTTTCAGCTTCTGTTGGCTAGGTTCACAATACATGATCCAAATGACAGAATTCCGTATTTATTTATTTATCTGTTTGCTCTGTGGTACAATGGGGATATGTGTCATGGCAGCAGGATATCTTCAGATCTGTATCGGGCCTCTTCTAAATGTGGATAAAAATCTGCTGCGTATCAGATGTCTGCCAAAGGCACAGATGTTGTATACGCTGGCAATGCCTTCTTGCAGTCATAGAAATAAATTGATCGCTGACATATACATATACACACACCTGCTTCTGCTCAAGCAGCACGGAAAAACGGTCAAACACCCGCACTAAATCCAAAGTACAGCAAATGGATTAACTACTAGCTCAATTTAGAAAAAAAAATGGCACACTTGAATGAGCTGAATAGTTGCGGCCAGTCAAGTAATGCAGAGGTTACTTTCATTTAAATCGCAGGTGTCAAACTCAAGGCCCAGGGGCCAGATCTGGCCCACCACATCATTTTATGTGGCCCGCGAAAGCAAATCAAACATGTCAACTTCTATGATGCATGCTAAAATCTCGACCAAAATTTAAAATTCACATAAGTAATAAATAAGAGACACATTGTAAGCATTGTCTTGTAACCAAACCCCTCATTACAGTAACTTAAACAATAGTTAAATAATTCTTATTGACCTTTATTATTTGGTTTCAGTCATAACGGCCCTCCAAGGGAAACGGTAACAAAAATGTGGCCCGTATCAAAAATTTGTTTGACACCCTTCATTTAAATCAATGTAGGGGAGGGACACCCCAGGCTATGTCATGGTTGATCGTTCAATTAAAAAATATATGTATTATTGTTTACTTACTAAATAATGTCACTGTCTGGTGTCGACGCTTGTGCAATTAATTTACCTGCGATTTGGCAGTCGGCACTCGCTGGTTGCTTCACGTGTTCTTTCAGCCATAAGGGATGTGTGCCACTTGAATTGTGCTGTGCACGCAAATAGACAGCACAAAAAAGGCATACCTGTATTAGTATTACACTGAACCTGCGTTTATTGCGTGAATTTTGTTTCAGGCCTTCACATAATAGGTGAAAATCTGCAACTCCCACAAGCTTTTGATACATTTAAACATCATAAACACATTCAAGCTGATCAAAACATACTTTTCAAAGTATTCCTTTGTGTCTGTTCCTACTCTCTTATATGCACAGTTCTCCAAATAAGAAGCAAAGGCCCCTTATTTGCACTCGTATTTTATTTAGAACTGTGCTTGCTTCAAGCTGTTTTTTTTATCACTTCCATTTGAAGTTTGCTGTAAAACTGACACATTTTTTTAGTATGATTGTTATTTTCATTTTTTTTTACATTTAAGCACCTGAATGTTGAACCAAACCGAACGATTTGTTTAACAGAATGCGGAACGTAATGGGAAACGCAGGAGATGGGCTACCGGGAATTAGCATGGTTGTTACGGCCATTGTAAACTGTAGCGCTCCAAACATACAAAAAAAGCAAAAACAATACTCACAGGCATATATTTGTCCAGCTTTATGGGAACAACAAATAGGAATACTGTGAACCACGGTAAATATCTCGCTCTAGGGTCTTTTCCAGTAGCTCCGCCTGCTGGCCGCCATGCTGCGGCACAATGTCATACGATGTACACTAAATGCGGACTATACAAAACGATCGTCTCCAATCTGAAGTTAAGCATGACCGTGAATGTTGAACTGCAGTCTTGTGGGGCAACGCTGTAAATCACATTTTGGCGCTCTGACCTATAGTGAAAATCAAGATAACGAAAAACGATATTGTTCTCTCCACTTTCAAATGCTGTGGACGTGTCAGCCGAATCGGTTAAACCAACCGTTCAAGCCCCGTTCACCTGTTAACTGTTCATCTTTCTCTGCATGAGGTGCGCGCACTCACAGCCGACGAGTAGGCGCTCTAAAGCAGCCCGTCAGTGAAACATCCGAATGGAAGATGCATGTCGGGGTGGCGGTGTAGCGAGCTAGCTAACTGCATATTGCAGTTTGCACCGCATAACCGCCGATGAAGGACTCATGCCAAATGTTTCATGTGGCACACGTTTAGCCATAAATCTCCAAAATAAGGAAAAAACAAGATGGGGAAAAGTAGTTTAACATTCTATCTCCATTCGGTACCACATAATTTGCGGTCTTTTAACCCTTTCATGCACCCTGTAACCTGATAACATGATAAGCTGTCCACTGTAGTAACTGCTGTCCCTGAAAGGATTAAGTCATCGTTCTCACGTTCAACACGTACAGTGTATTTTGAAACACATCTCTGCATTCACTCTCTATCATCTTTAATAAGTTATTTTCCATTTTCACATCTTTTTTTTTTTATGTATTATTTTCACAAGAATATTTTGCCGATATTTTGTCAAGGAGATGAATTGGCATAAAGGATCAGACGTTTCCCTTGCACGTTTTGGTCCTTTAAGTTTGAAGCGGGATCTGTCATTCCTGTAACATAAAACTGAATAATGTAAACAATAAAAGCCTAATGAAAGTTCCCTTCTGGGTTAAAAATTATTGCATAAAATTTTTTTCAATAAAAATTAAAATGGGACAATCGTCTGAGTCCCTCCGCCTTCACCCTCTCCTTCCATTCAGGGTGTCTTAAAAGGCGCTTATAAATAAAATGTATTATTATTATTATTATTATTATTATTCCAGTCATCTAGTCTTCCGACTCCCATTCTTATTCTGGTCTCCTTTACACAGGTGGGTGCCACAATCTTCCTCAAATTCCCCTCACAGTTTCTGCACCCGAAACACACACGCCACCTGTCCGTATGCATCTACCTCCATTTTATGAGCCAGTGGGCCAATTTTGCTTTTGTTCAACACAATGTCTTCATTAATTTGCTCGGGGGGCTGGGGAGGTGGGGGAAAGACTGCTTCATTTTCTTATTGTTCACGTAGGCACCTTGTAACCTTTATGCTGCCAATTGCAGAGACTGTCTTTGAATGCAGAATGCGGCAAGGCACTTCGAATATCACAGTCAATTTTATCATTGAGAGGGGAGATATATATATATATATATATATATATATATATATATATATATATATATATATATATATATATATATATATATATATATATATATAATCAGGTGGCCAAAGGAAGAGATTCAGACCACGGATGTTAAGACCCGAAAGCTCCTAACCATGCATGGAGGGTTCCATCCCAAATCCAGCACCCTGAGACTGTACGCAGTTTAAAGGAAGGAGGCCGGGACTAGTGAGTGTGAGAGCCACTGTCCAGGATGAAACATCCAAGCTCCATGAATACATCAAGGAGAAGGCTCCAACGGATGATGTACTCAGAGAATGTCTCAGACAATGGGGAACAGAGGATGAGGTGCTGGAAGAGGGACCATCATGGGAGGACAAGCCCCTACACGGGATGTACCACCGGACCATAAGTGAAGTGGCTGATCTCAAGAAGTCCTATCAGTGGCTAGAGAGGGCTGGCCTGAAGGACAGCACAGAGGCACTCATCCTGGCTGCTCAGGAGCAGGCCCTGAGCACCAGAGCCATTGAGGCCCAGATATACCACACCAGACAAGACCCAAGGTGTAGGTTGTGCAAAGAGGCACCGAGACGATCCAACACATAACTGCAGGGTGTAAAATGCTGGCAGGAAACCCTACATGGAACGCCATAACCAGGTGGCTGGCATAGTCTCACCGAAACATCTGTGCCGAGTATGGACTGGAAACCCCAAGGTCAAAATGGGAAACACCTCCCAAGGTGGTGGAGAATGACCGAGCGAAGATCCTGTGGGACTTCCAGATCCAGACTGACAAGATGGTAATGGTGAACCAACCGGATATCGTGATCATTGATAAAGGGCAGAAGAAAGCCGTTGTAGTGGATGTAGCGGTCCCAAGTGATGGAAACATCAGAAAGAAGGAAGACGAGAAACTCGAGAAATACCAAGGGCCCAGAGAGGAGCTGGAGAGAGCCTGGAAGGTAAAGGTGACAGTCGTGCCTGTGGTGGTCGGAGCACTCGGGGCAGTGACCTCCAAATTAGATGAGTGGTTGCAACAGATCCCGGGAACAACATCGGACATCTCAGTCCAGAAATGTGCAGTGCTGGGAACAGCAAGGATACTGCGCAGAACCCTCAAGCTTCCTGGCCTCTGGTAGAGGACCCGAGCTGAATGGGGGACGGACACCACCCGAGGCGTGAGATGAGGATTTTTTTATATATATATATATATATATATATATATATATATATATATATATATATTACAGCTGTCAGTTTAGCGCGTTTTTATCGGCATTAATTTAAATGAATATTATCGGGATCAAAATTTTCTCGCGAGATTAACGTGTCAGACCTCACAGCGGATGTTACGTTGCTCTATAAATAAACCAGAAACAAAACATCAAGCGCGCTGCACAGGTCCACGCACGTTTGTTTTGCCAGCCACGGCAGCGCGAGACACCGAAAACGGATACTTAAGTAGTTTATGAATGGAAAGTTTACTTTTAAAAAGTTGCCAGATTGTTCCACTGACAAGACCAAAGTTACCTGTATGTTTTGCAGTCGTAAACCGAGCTATCATCATAGCACATCGAGTCTGAAATTAACCACTTAATGGCCAAGCACACAGCTGACGTGCGTACTCCGCCCCCTCGTCTCAGACAGACAGCTATGGATCATTTCAAAGCGAAGAAAATGGATGACATGACGAACAAATTTGCTGAAGCCATAGCTAAATATATGGCTACTGCATGATTGCCATGCGGATTGCCAGCGAGAGCCTCCATTACAAGCATCCGAAATGATGTCGACACAAAACCGTAGAGAGACTTCCGAGCAAGAAGGACCAACAGAATCAGCATAGCCTGACTGCTGTGTTCAAAGCAAATTTGAGAAAAACGAAGTATGCAACCATTGCTTAAATCCATTATAGGCTGAGTACTAGTTTACCTTAGATATGCACTTTATAATGTTATATTGCGCTGTTTTGATTCCATGAAAAGAGCTGTTCAAGCAGCTGTTGTGTGACAAAATATTTTTTTCACTGTTGTTGATGGACAGTAATATTGTGTGAGAGATAATGTTTGAATAACTGCTCCAAGTGAAAAATGTTCATGTAAAATTGAAAATCAAAATTATTTCAGTAAATATTTGCATTTTGCACATAGAAAACTGATTCATGATTCCATGTTGATGAGAGCATTAAAATGGGGGAAAATAGTACAAAAAATGTAAAAGGAAATTCAGAAACGATAAAAAATGCGTGAGTAATCATGATTAATTTTTAGTTAATTTGAGTTAATTATGACAGTTGAGTTTTTAATTAGATTAAATATTTTAATCGTTTGACAGCTCTAATATATATATATATATATATATATATATGTATGTATATATATATATATAAAATATGGGTAAACTTGTTGATTTAAAGCCATTTGGTACACATAAACGCTTTGTGCTTTTGTCTTCAAAGTGAACGTTGCTTTACTGTCAAACTTTCTTGTAAAAGTTGGCCTGTTGTCTGGATTTAATTGTCGCCCCCCGACACTTCCAGCTCAAGGCGCCTTTTTGGGATATTTCTAGGTTGTTCTATTGATTTGGTCAATCACATATAAACCATTGAATTGAATTTGTCTTTTGGTTTTCAAACTGGTCGGTTGAAAAGTAAAAGCTGAAATTGTTCAATATTTGACATTCCAATTTGACAACTCAACGCAACTGTATTTATAGAGCACTTTCAAACAGCCATCGCTGCATACAAAGTGCTGTACATGGAGCAACCAACATATACAACAGTTTCAAATGTTTTTTAGTCACTTCTGATGACCTCAGCCAAGGAATTTAACATATTGTGGAGTACAAATATAGTTGTGAAAAAAAGGAAAACTATGTGAAATGCCCTTGCATGCCATTTATTGAATAGCACATATAGTTAATCCGAAAAATGAAAACGCTTGCCAGGAGAAGCTGTATGCCACAAATCACACCAAGCCTCTCAGACGAAGCCAGCATGATTTCAGCGTCTGTCTTTGCTCGCTCTGCCACATGCCTGTACAACAATACGTTTGTTGCACCTTTACACATAAAACATACTTTTACATATGATGATTTATGATTTTCTAATAAAACATTGAGCTATTTTTTGTTATGAAAGATTTTTTTAAAAATCTCAACTGTATTTATCGAGCACTTTCAACCAGCCATCGCTGCACACAAAGTGCTGTACATGGAGCAACTAACATATACACCAGTAAAGCAACAAATCAGTAACAAAGATGGTAGAAAGCACTGAACAGCAAAACCAAGATCAAATCTGAGTCATGCTGAGTCAAATGCCAAAGAATACAAGAGTTTTGAGGCGGTTTTTAAAGATGGGCAGTGAGGAGGCTTGCCGAATGTTCAGTGGGGGTGGTTTATTAGGTACTAGAACGGATTAATCGCATTTCAATTCATTCCAATTGGGCAAATTGATTTTATACACTAGTAACAAGAGTTACAACTTTGTCATGGAATGAGTTCAATATGTCAATCCAAGTAGCACAGTCGCTGTCTGTCGTCATGCACGTTTGCCGACTGTGTGTAGGCGTTTGCCACTACTCTGCGTCCAAGCTGTCTGCATCAGTCCCCATCTGGCTCGCTGCCTCCTTTTGAAGTCGTCTCCGCAGTGTTGAAGGCGAGCGCCGTGATGAAAGATTTCGCCGCCAGTCTGTCGCTTAAAAGTGGATGAGCGCCAGGAGGCGCGCGGTGGCTGTCGCTCGCGTCGCCAGGGAAATGAGGTGACGCGGTTGCGAGTGCGCGGACGCACAGAACAAAAACGTGCGTTTGGCGAAAGGTGATTAGAGCAAATGTGCACTGTGCTGCTAGGGGAAGTGTATAGATGGAGGAGCCATGTCCACTGTGAAGCAAATTCAAACAAATGAGAGAAATAAAAAGGAGCTGGAGACCAACCCCCCAAAAAAACTGAGAGTTTTGGCTCTGGAGAGCAATTACAGGCCAGACTGAAATTAGCGCAGATGACGAAGGAGAAATGCGCCTGGGAAAGGAGTGGAAGCACAAAGGGACTCGAAAGTGTGAGAGTCTACAGGGAGCTGAGGGAAAATACTGAAAAGTGTATCCAGAGGTTAGCAGGCACGACCGATTCGAAAAGGTAGCTGCTATTGTGGAAAAGAAAAGCATAATGTTATCCGAGAGGGAAGGCATATGACAAACGTAAGATGAAAAGTGTCTTGAAAATTTGCATTTGAAACGGAGAGCGAGCTCGATGAAACAGACGGGGTTGATGAGAGTTGATGTTTATACGTTTCACAATATTTCTAAGAGGGGGGAAAAAAAACAACATCGCGCTGTCGCTGGTAAAGTCCGTGTTTGGACTGTCTCCACCCTTAAGACCGTCTTTTCTTTTTGTGCTGCTTGTTTTATTTTTGAGAAAAAGAATCCACAAACAAGCTCAATTTGAGACCCTTACTGCCTTTTTCTTCCGCCATGTTTATTTACTCCTAAATCACATTTAATCCTGAGTGGTTTTGCGAGATTTTCCATCCGATATGAGAATATCCGTGAATGGATTGGTCCGTACGTGATGTGTTGATCTTGCTCTGTGACCGCACATTACACATACGGTACGTTTCAAACCTGTGATTCATTTATTTTTGTTCTCATCACGTTTGGGATCTCTCGGAATTTGGAAGTCGGACGACAATTTTCAAATCTTGCCGCGTGAACACGACTTAACCTTCAAAGGTGCGCATGTGTCAAACTCCAGGCCTGGGGGCCAGTTCTGGCTTCTCAGGCACTTTTGCTCGGCCACCATATGGTATGATTAACTCTTTCAGGGACAGCGGTTACTACAGTGGACTGCTTATCATGTTATCAGCTTACAGGGAGCATGAAAGGGTGAAGAATGACTTCTCAGCCATGTGCCTTCTGTAGCCAAGGTAGATCTCGCAACCGGAGTGATGAGGTTACACACATTTGAATTCGCGTGCGCATGTCATCTTATGGCGGCCTCATAGTGACTCCTTGTGTCACCCTGGCAACCCCACTGAACACGTTTTGCTTCTGCCCCTGCCTCTGAAGCGGTCAAATCGCTGCAGAAGCTCAAAATGAATTCCCCTTTTTGTAGCCGTGTGTGTTCATTTGTCTAAATATGTGCTATGTGCAGCGATGAGACAATAAAGGCCCGTATTGTGACAAATGTCCCCAGTTGAACCTAATGGGACCATTAAAGTCTTGAAGAGGTGCCGGCAGTGCACTCAGGTCCGTGCGTGAGAACAACACTTGACACCGATCACGTCAAGACTTTAGTCTGCAGCCTTTAGAATAAAGGCGCGAGCACACCAGCACGCTCAAGGATTCGCCGGCGTAATTGTGATGAAAGGCGGCTTTTTGTTAGCGTGACATTTTGCCGGGGAAATACAGCCGGCTTTTTCTGGCATGTTGTATTTAAATGCCATCAATTCACTCTCTCCTGAGTGTATGCTCTTGTGTTCATGCGTGTCGCTGTATGCGCGTGCGTGTGTGTCTTTCTGTGTCTGTGTTCATCATGTCTGTTCACGTTTGCATGGCTGCATGTCGTTGTTTGTTACCTTTGTCTGTGTGTGTGTGTGTTTGAGAGAGTTGCTGTTAATTTGCATGAGCGCGTGTGTGTGTGTGTGTGTGTGTGTGTGTGTGTGTGTGTGTGTGTGTGTGTGTGTGTGTGTGTGAGATCACATTTGCTTGTGTGCATATGTGCGTCTATCTGCGTTTTCATGTGTGATCCACGCGTGCCTTCCATTTTGTTGTTTGCCTGTGTGCATGAGTTTGTTTGTGTCCATATGTGACCGTGTATGCGGCAACCACATGTGCAAATGTATGTCGGACTGTTGGCTGCTGTGCGCGTGCATGCACATCCATCAGAATCAGAATCAGAATCATCTTTATTGGCCAAGTATGTAGAACACACAAGGAATTTGTCTCCGGTATAACACGGTGCATTAGTATCATCATAAACAAGAACATGACAAATAGGTATGGAAGGACATTTCGTAATGTAAGTGAACCGTAGTTTCAAGCAGAACTAAAGTGATCAGTGGTAGAATACAATACTATTACAGTTTGTACAGTTGGTGCAGAAAATCATTAAGCCATTTTCGAGTGACCAGTAACAATATTTGTTGTACAAGAAGAGTGACTACGTCAGTGACTGTTTAGGGAGTTAATGGCTAGAGGGAAGAAGCTGTTTAAGTGTCTGCTGGATTTGGTGCGCATGGATCTGTAGCACCTGCCTGAGGGGAGTAGCTGGAAAAGGTGGTGGGCAGGGTGCGGGGGATCCAGGAGGATTTTCCGTGCCCTTGTCTTGATTCTTGCAGTGTGCAAGTCCTCAAGAGTGGGTAGGGCGGTGCCAATGATTTTTTCCGCCATCTTAATTGTCCGTTGAAGTCGGATTTTGTCCTTCTTTGTGGCGGCCCAAAACCAAACCGTGATGGAAGAACACAGGATTGATTCGATGACTGCCGTGTAGAACTGACGTAGCACCTCCTGTGGCAGGCCATGCTTCCTCAGCAGCCTCAGGAAGTACATCCTCTGCTGGGCCCTTTTCAGGATGGAGATGGTGTTGACTTCCCACTTCATGTCCTGGGAGACTGTGATTCCCAGGAACTTGAAGGTTTCGACGGTTGACACAGGGCAGTTGGATAGTGTGAGGGGCAACTGTAGAGAAGGATGTTTCCTGAAGTCCACGATCATCTCTACAGTCTTGAGCGTGTTCAGCCCGAGGTTGTGTCGGCTCCACCAAAGCTCCAGCTGCTCCACTTGTTGTCGGTATGCAGACTCGTCGCCGTCTTTGATGAGACCGATGACCGTGGTGTCGTCTGCGAACTTTATGAGTTTGACAGCTGGACTTGTTGAGGTGCAATCGTTTGTGTAGAGGGAGAAGAGCAGTGGAGAGAGGACACATCCCTGTGGGGCTCCAGTGCTAGTGGTGCGTGTTGATGATGTTGTCGCTCCCAGTCTCACCTGTTGTGTCCGTCCCGTCAGGAAGCTGAGGATCCACTGGCAGATCGTAGGGGACACACCGAGGTGGAGGAGTTTGGGGGTGAGGAGTTCCGGTATGATGGTGTTGAACGCAGAGCTGAAATCCACAAACAGGATCCTTGCGTAGGTCCCTGTGCTGTCGAGGTGCTCGAGGATGTAGTGCAGACCTATGTTGACTGCGTCCTCCACAGACCTGTTTGCCCGGTAGGCAAACTGAAGAGGGTCCAGCAGGGGTCCGGTGACGTTCTTTAGGTGGTTCAGCACAAGGCGTTCAAAGAACTTCATGACCACAGACGTCATGTCCATGCGTGTGCCTGTTTGTGCGAGTCCCGGTATCCCGTATCTACGTGTGTGTAGGTGTTTGTGTGCGCCATCAAATGGAGTCCGATTGACTTTATAATAGAGCTCAGGATGTGCAAGTCAGTAGGCCGTTATTGGTCTTGAAGGTTGTATTGGCCTTGAATTATTTTCCAGTGCCTCCTGTATTTGTGGGGATGACAGGTTGTCAATATGTGCCCGCATCATGCTCCACGAGGTGCCAAGGCGAGCATGAAAAAATGTTATTTTTGTCATGTTTCATTTTGTCTTGGAGGCGTGGAGCCCACGATGGCTGTGGACTTCTTAACCACCGACAATCTTCCCCCGTCCGGGCCCGCTTCACTGAACTGATGTTGGTGTACGCCTACTGCTTTTAGCCATAATGCTCTGTGAAGCAAAAATTACTACCCCACAGCTGAGTCATGATTGGGAGTGATTGACACCTCCTCCAAAAAGGTTTATAATTGCCTATAGATAGCAGCAAAACATTTCTGGAAAGCCTCAACAGCAAGATGACCCCAAAGCAATACTTACTGTACGTCTATTTGCCAATCATCATGTAGCTGTAAACTGAAATGCAACAAACTAAGTCCCAATATTAAAAAAAAAAAAAAAGTCCATTGTGATAACGTTGCTGTCAATGAAGCATAACAGTCTATCTTGTGACTGAGTAAATACTTAATTCAAAGCCGTTTAACGGCTGTCGCTTAATCAATTTTTTGGCTTCATGTTCCAACCAAAATTTGAGATACGAGCAAGTTTAAGATACATTGTGACTCCAGTGAACCAAAAAAGGAGCATCGAACTCATTCACCTCCGTGGGCCTTTCTGTTCGTCAACTGGAATCCAAACCGTTATTGCCACCAACTTTTTTTTCAACAGGTAGGCGCGGAAGACGGTCTTGCCGAGCTTATCGATGGAATTCAGATTTGTAAACCACTCCAATGACTAACAGATCCCAATAGATGGCAGCGTTGCATCACTTTGGGTTAGAGACCAGCACAGCTTTTAAGTTGAGAATAACGATATGGTGGTGAACTTCGGCTTGTCACGTCGATTATACAGTATGTGACGTGATGACACAGCTCGTGGAGCAAATGGTGAAGGACATGTGAAAAAGCCACTGTCATTCAACTCAAGCCGTGCAGTGAGCTAAGGTCACAGTGCACTTCATAGTTAGGCGTAGAAAAATAAGTAGTGTGTTTCCGGTAACATGAAATTTCAGCATAGGGTCGGTAGGTCGGACAAAGTTTTTTTTAAATCTTTTTTTCTGCCTCTCCCCCCCATCAAAAACGTAAACAAAATAAACATAAAACAAGGAGACATTGAAACCAGTGGCGGATGCTCGTCTGTCAAAGAGGGGAAGCTCAATTTTGGTCGACATCATAAAATGTATCCGTTTATTGATACGTGAATTCTACTCTAGCTCCGTTCCTTTTCAAGAAAATGATCTGTGACCCTGTCATACCAACAAGGCGTCTTTTTCCGGTACTTAATTAGTGTCCTACAACTATAGGAACTACAATAAAACCCACCAGAAATAAAAGATTAATTTGTCGCTAGTTGTTTGTTTACAACAAAGAGTGTCGCTAAAACGATTAGGAGAAGTCTCCAGGTCAACTCGGAACAGAATGCGAGTTGAAAAATTGCTCGCGACGGACGTCTACACTAAAAGCTCGGCGACTGGCTCATTTCAATGTCAATCGAACTGGCACACAGGCTCAGACAGATCATCCAATCGGATGCGGAAAAGCCTGGTGTCCGGTACCCTCCCACTGCCATCCAGTCCCACGACGAGCGTCCGTGGGCGGGACAAAAACCAGCTTGTATCCAATGACTCGTCTCCGTTCAACGCATTGGGACAACCTACCCTGAACTCACTACCGTTTAAAGCACAGCAAAGCTGTGGGATGAATGAGAAGGGAGTCGCGTCGTAACCAGTAAGAAGAAGCTGATTTGGAACAAAATTTGAGCACGTTGTAGTGCATATTTAGTCAATGACATGTACACACAATGAAATTTACATTCATATATTTCATCACTTATTCTTTGACATTTTAGGGGAAGCCGAGCTTCCCTTGCAGTCCGAGAGCAATCGCCGCTGATTGAAACCCCCGCTAGGCGGCGAGAGAGTTGGGTACCCAGCGGCTGGGTGTTACAGCCATCTCGTTACCTCTGCGTCCCGCGTCCTAGACGGCCCGTGGTGCTCGTCAAATACCGCATTTTCACGACCATAAGGCGCCATTAAAAGTCTAGTGTATGAGCCGAGTTCCAAAGCCTGACTGAGCGCGCTTCTGGCCGACACGCTGTTTATATAGAGAAAAGGCGGGCGTAAGTGACGTCAGGCATGCGGAAGTCTGCCAATGAGTGAAGGGTGGGCGTGCCCAACAACACGGTGCGCCGAATGGTCGTGAAAATACGGTAGTTCGTTGAATCTTTTCGATACAGCAGTGGATGCTATTTTCTTCACATTATGGTGCGAGCATGCGACTGCAACACACAAAACGCGGTTTAAACTGTTGTCGGAGATCGTGGCCGCCGCCACGATTCAATGTTGTTGACAGACGACAGGGCAAACGACGCAACGTGAATATCGCGACAGTTTGCACCAATGTAAACGCTCTAAATTCATCTTCCTTTTATTATTTATTTTGTCTGTGGTTTTATTGTTCTTGTTTTGATTGTAAAGCATCCTTGAGTGTTTTGAAAGGCGCTTATAAATGAAATGTACTATTATTATTATTATTACACAAAAATGTAGAAGGTTTGAAAAAAATGCCGACCGTTAAGTTTTTCTTCGTGGTAGAAATTCTCGGCCGGTCGGGTTACCGGAAACACACTACTTTTTTTTTCTACGCCTAATACAGTAAACATGTCAATTACAAATACGTGTATACAGTGTGAAGAAAATTTTGAATTTAAAAGACACGAAACAAAACATTCCGTCACCAAATGAAAAGTGCCTTCTCCAGTTCAGGATGTGCCGTACCCCGAAGCCGTTTACGATCATCTTTCCATCTGTTGGCCTCGAACTCTGCCATTATTTTGCTGCCATTACGAATGATTGTCGAAATCGTCGCCTTTGCCGGCTGAGCTTCGTCTGATGGACTCCCTTTCGAAAGTGAGAGACAATTTCATCCTTGTTTTCATACCATGTGATCAGGACCCCGCCACCTTTCTGAAAGTACAGCATTGTACGAGTCAATCAGTAGCGTTGCTAAGCAACAGAGTGGAATGCAGCGCTTTACATTTTGGTCATAAGCCAGGTCGTGGCGGCAGTTGGCTTCCCACCATTCGTCGTAAACGAAGGCCTTTTCACTATTTTGTGGGACAAATCTGGTCATTATACTGAAGTCGACGTTCTAAAAATGTTTGTTGCGAGCAAAATCGGCAAATGGAAAATTGAATGATGTGAAATCGGGACTTTGAAACGTGAACATTATAGGGGTGAAAACGTTTGAAACGGTGTACGTTGAAAAAGAGGTTTGACTGTATCTCGCTTTTGATTTGATTTCTCACTGATAAATTATTCGCGACCATATTGCCAATAAGCACTTCCCGATGACCTGAACCGACTTGCAATAAAACTATCTTACAAATATCGCAAGCAAGCTCATTTTGTGTTAGTTAGAAAAGAAAAAAAAGGGGGGAGTTTCTAAAGAGCCGTTGTGTGTGGATGGCATGAGAAGTCACGTCTTAAATGATAGTCATTTCTGCAGCGTGGTAGTTAGCCGATCAATCAAACACGCTGACGCTCCATCCCACTCATGGGCAGAAACAAAACGAGAGCATTCTGCCGTTTGCCAAAGACCTTCATTTACTTTGTTAATCTAAACAATACAAAATGATTTAGCAAAACACAGTTAAAGGATTTTCCCCGCAAAGATTGAATGTGATTTTAAGTTGGACAAATAAGTTAATTGAAGCGGTTTTATCCATCACAATTACTTTCTTCGGACTGTGAATGCACAACAGTTTAAAAAGCATTCAAAGTTTGAAAACCGGGACGCAGAGAACATCAAATCCTAGTAACATAATTGCCTCAGTCCTTTTTAAATTACTATCGGAGCATCAATAAAAAGTTCCAATTTGCTTGTTCAAGATTTTTTATTTGTTTGTGTGGATTCTTCGCCATGAGTTCATCCTAATCGATAGTTTGAATTAAAGCAATTCAACTCTTCTTGCTTTGTCACTTAGTTTTGTTTTGATTGTTTTCTGAAAATGTTGGGGGGGGGACTTAGGCAATTATCCTATTAGGCTAACTATCGTCACTGTCAGGCAGAACCCTTGTATCTCCACAATAACTACTTCTCAGAGAATCAAACAAAGCCATCTTGTTTGGGTTCCCCCAATCAGCACATTGTTCAATTGATTTAATATGCAAAGAAAATCCATCAAGTCGCGATCCATTTTCAGCAAAACAGGCTCAGTCAAATATATTGAACCAAGCTCGTTTCACTCATTACTGTCTTAACAAAAAAAAATATCTAGACCGGTGATGTCTAACTTCTTTTTTTGTCATGGACCGTTTTGTATTTACGGCTTCTCTCGGAGGGCTGTTGTGACGGCGAAACCAAATAAATGTTTCATCATCTCATTGTATCATTACATATCCACAACAAATTGATGCATTACTAGCTTGGAAATCAGAAGTCAAGGATAATAGTTTCATCACTGTTCAAGTTGCAATTAAAAAAAAAAAGGTTGCAAAAAATGTCGTTTTAAAAAAATTACACATTACAATTTGAAATGTTGGTTCTGATTTTAGCAAGGATTATGGAAGTTCGCACGCATGGTTTGCTTTTGCGGAAACAGAAAATGATGGGGTGGGCCAAATCTGGCCCCCAGGACTTGAGTTTGACACCTGTGATTGAGACTTTCAAGTCTTGAGTCGCGGCGCGAGGGACAGACTATTGTATCTATTTGTTGGAGGGGAGGGTGACCTTAGTTGGACATAAAAGGTTTCGGCCCGACGGCGACAATTTACAGAGAAATGAGCACGAGAAGATGTAAACATACATTGTTGGAACAATCTTTTCAATATGAAGTAGATTCATTGTTGATGCCCACAACCAAACAAACACAGTGATCCAAGTGTGCATCAATGCAAGGTTCGGAGCACCGCATCCATTGTGTCCATCTGTTTGGCTTGTCAGGGTTTTGGCCGTGGCTGTGCATAGATTATGCACAACTTTACATTTGTGCGCGCGTGGGAGGGCATTTAGAGTTCAGGGGAGATGAACGAGGGTGCCAAGGGTGACCCTTCGTGTCCCGGGCTCACGTGGGAGAGCGTGTGGCTTTGCGAGCGAGACAGTGTGTGAATGTGAGCCGAGGAAGTTTTCCCTTGCGGCTGGCCCTCTCCCTGCTCAGAGTCCTGACTCGGCAGGGTCGATTCTTCGGCTTGACCTCCAGGCGGTGCCCCGCCGCCCCCTGGACCGCGCTCCTGGTTGTGCCTCTCCCAGGCCGAGCTCAGCTTCACCACCAACGCCAGCAGGTTCTTGCCCAGGAACACCGTAGAGACTCGGGGGTCCATGTACCACAACATGCCTGCGCCCCTCAGGCCCAGGGTGAAGATGTTGATGGTGACCAGGCTGAGCCAAGGGTACAAAGCCTCCTTGCGGGGGCCCCTCTGTCCCGGAAGGCCCGTGGCCCCCAGTTCCGTGAGGGCCACGCACGGTAGCAAAAGCAGGAGAGTGTAGCAGTAAAAGAAAACCAAGCCCTCAGCCCAGATGGGCAGCCGTTGCTCTGGTCCCGCCGCCCCTCCTTGGGCCTCCCACAGCCCGGCCTGCAGATCCAAAACATCCAGCAGGTCCACCACCACCCACAGCAGGCGACCCCGCACTTCCTGCTTCCTGCGCTGCGGCGTCATGTAGTCGGCGCCCGTGAGGATCAGGAAGAGTGACGGCAGGCAAATGGACAGCAGGAGCGTCAGGACCTTCCTGGCCAGCGGGTCGGGCGGCCGGCGCTCCTGCCTGTAGTTGTGGCAGACGAAAAAGAGCTTGAGCTGGAGCAGCGACAGGAACAGGAACCAGAGAGCGTTGGCGAAGCCGCGGCGGGGCGACCGCGCCTCCGACACTACCCCTGCCGACACAAAGCGCAGCGCCAGCAGGAAGCCCGCGTCGCCCAGCAGCACGGCCACGCATTGCCACACGCTGGGCCCCGGCAGCCCGCGAGCTCCCAGCATGCTTTGCTCCAGCAGGTAGAGGTCCACTACCGCCATTGTGCTCACCGTGACCAGGGTGGAGACGCACACCTGGGGCGTGGGCACCATGCCTGGGAAGACACATTTTAAGATCATTTTAGTTAAACTTAGGCCTGCTCCACGCATATGTTTTCTTTCAAATTTTTCGATCTGTGACAGACCCCACATGTGAAAAAAATAATTTTGGTCACACTTTGTGTGGTCTGCGACGATTATCTCAATACAGAACACCACAAACAGAGATTCTGTTCCACCACCAAGCTCAAAACAAAGTCCTTCAAGAAATAAATCTCACATGTGATTTCATGAAAAGTAAGAACAACAGACACTTCCGGATATGCACCGATGTTTAAAAAAATAAATAAAAGGACCACAGGCGGCAGGGTTGTAAAATGTCAAAAAACAAAAACACTTGCTTTGGAAAATATTTCTTACTGTCTGGGGAATCCACTTTCATACAACAACAAAAAGGACATCCGCTAATACTTTTTTTTGTGGCCATTTCCTTGTTCCTCAGTCATGCTGTTTCTTTGGCTACATTCGAATCCACACTTCACAGAATCATAAACTCTGGGAGATGTCGGCACTCCCCCACACACACACACTATTTGGTCAGGAATATTGAACATGTTTAATATTTAAAGCCGAGTACGCACATAAAGACAAACTGTTTATTTATTTTTCTTCTTTTTTTAGGCGGGGTCTGTGTTTTGCCCCTTCTCAACAAAGGATATCAAATGTTTTATAAGCTTATTCTGTAAGATTCTCTTTCGGTCTGAGGTGTGCTTGGAGTCTATTAATCCAGATAATAGGGTTCAAAATGAGTCAGGCCGATAGTCTTAAATATGAAATGTGTTGAACATTTCCGCTCAAAAATGTTTGTGTTTGGGGAAAGCCGCCCTCTCCCCGTGTTAATGACTATGTGAACTGTGAGGTAGCGAACGGAACGTAGCCAATCAGAGAAGCGCCACTTTGTGTTTGTTGGTTTGACTATTTAACCCATTCAACAGTCACTTTTAGGATTTGTCATTAGTTAGTATTACGCACATTATGAATGAATGTATCTCGATTCAAATCCAAAAAGCAAAAGAGAACAGAGCTGCTTGTACCGATGGTCAACAATGTTATCTGATCTAAGCTAGCGCTTTTCATCTTGGGCCAAAGTTTACCGCTGTGAAGATGGTTTCATTGCTTCTCTGAGATATTGCAAGCACTCTGGGCTGTTGTTTCACCTGCAGTTTGCTCTCACTGTCTTCCGAATTGATCCACTTGGCTGTGTCGATGCTTCTGTTGTTACGCTAGCTTCAGCTCGTATTTTGCCAGCGGTGGTTTGGACCAAAGTACAAATATATCGTTACTGTACTTTGGGTAGATGTTTACTGTAATTGAATATTTGTTTTTCTGATGACTTTTGTCTGCTACAATTGAAAGCAGATTTCAGTACTGTTCTACACCTCACTTAGTCGAAATTTCCTTGTTAGTGTTTTTCAGTCTGTGCGGCTGATGATGTGAGGTCAAAACAATGTAAATTGAGAGCAATTTGACTGATTTAGTGTGATTTGAAAAAGGATGGATGGATGGATTTAAGTACATTATTTTCAGTACAGAAGTATAGCGTGTGAGTACATCTGCTACTCAGTCAGTCTGTACTTTTTTATAGAAACTTAAGGACCTCTACTTTGACCAGGCTGTTTTTTTTTACACAAGAATCTGTGTACTTCTACTCGAATGCAGAGTGTGATGACTTCTGCCACCTCGCTTTTCTACTGCCATCCAAAACCACTCTCGTTCCAAACGAACAGCGACAAATGACTTTTGCCGTCCTTCGCGGACACGCCGCGGCTCGCAGCTTAGGCGCAGAATAAACCTCACTATTGATTGCAGAATGAGGAATGATCATTGGCTTTACACTGAGATCTACCCCCACGCGTCTTTATCATACGGCGCGACACCGACTACTGCGCTGTCACCCGAGGGTTGAAGGGTTCTTCAATGCTGATCGATAAGATTATAATGCCGAATGGCTAGCCACTCGCACGTGTTGGGAAGGAGACGGTAGAGCGTGATGCAGCCAGTGAGATTGCAAGCCTCCGAGTAACCACGCTAACATGAGTTAGTCGATTCCCGTTTACTGTGGGGGTACGTACCCGAAACCACCATGATTTGTGAAAATTTGAGAGATGGAGACGGAGGGAAAAAAAAAACTTTTCATAGTTTCAGCTTTCCACATGCCTTTGACACATTTAAAGGGAGTTTGGGACTGTGCCCTGGCCAGACTACCGAAAAGCCATGAGTAACTGATGGGCCGCTCAAAGAATTATTGTGTACTGTAGTTGCCTGTAGATGCCACAAGGTGGCGACTGAGGCCCGCTTTTGCCTAACTGAAGCTTCCCAAATCTCTTCAATTGAATGTTGTCATGAAGATGCCTCAGCAAAACTGCTGTTTACAAATCCAGCAACAAAAGAGGTGAACAGCTCACTGAATAATGGAAAATAAATTCCCCCAAAAAATAATCTGCAAATTTGCGGAGGTTCACTGCATTTCTTATCGCCTTTTGTCATTCTCTCACGCTCAAGAAATTGGGAGTGTAACATGTCTTTTACTTTACAGAAAATGAAAAGAAGACTTGCTTGCAAAGTCCTCTAAATAAGATGAAAAGCTATTTATTTGTCACTCCCGGTCAAAGATTTTCTGTAAAACCGTCACATAAAACAGAATGAAGCATTCTATTTTCAAAATGTCGACCAAACCTTTTAATTCTGTCTAATGAAAGCCAACTACTTTAATGCTGACAGATATTGCAGAATGCTGTAGATTAGGCTATGGGGAAATTGCCATAGCTGTTAATTCTCAACCTTCAAGCAGCAGCAACACATCCAAATAGAGCATACAACAATACTTAGAGGTCTTTATTTTTCTCTCTGCCCTTTAGAAACAGCGACTATTACTGCAGCTTAGTCGGGGTCCTTCTTTGCCTCTTCTTCTTGCTCTTAACTCATTCAGTGCCACGGTTTATATTCATCAGCTGTCATCCAACCGTTTATTGCCACTGAGGCATATATTCATCAAGTACATTTTTCAGTGGGTCGCTGTGGAAAAGGATCTCGGCCCAGCTTGTCTGTGAAATTCAGCTTTGTAAACAATTGTAATGCTAAACAGATCCCTGTAGATGGCGGCCTTGTGCCGCTTTTGACTTGAGATCGGCACGGCTTTTAAGTAGAAGATAAAGATTAAGATACAAAAACCTTTATTTGTCTCACAGTGGAGAAATCCGCTATTTACAGCGGCAACATTTTGAAAGAAAAAAAGTAGAAAAACAAAGTATTTGCATGCACAAAAATAAATTTAGATAAATAAAAAATAAAAGGACGAAAACAAACTGAAATTGGGCCTAGAATTTCAGCTCCTCATGTTGGATATGAGGGAGAGAAATGCCATCTTGTTGGAAGTCAGACAATTTTAGACACCTCACACTCCACCAGAGTATGGATTTGTATTGTACTCTGACTCGCTTAAATATAGCGAGGTCATGAGAGGTCAACTATGACACAGTGGGTTTCACTGCATTAATATTTTCCAATGGTGGATGCTGGCTCGCTTGCTCCATCCCTCCTTCCCTCCATAAAACAATAAAAATGGCCTTTGCTGTCTCCTCTGCGCCATCTGACACATTGAAGATAACTGAGAAACTCCACTGAGTTTAAAAAAAAAAAAAAAGGGAGGTTCGAGATCCTCTGCGTGCGAGTATGAAAATTAGCATATGACTCCACGTGAAAGATGAATAGGCCTCTTGGCTTTCTGCCTAATAAAGTGTTACTGCATGATGTTAATAGTTCATAAATAATCTCCAAGGGAGAGGGGGGTTGGGGGAAAAAAGATACCAACGCAGATAGAAAGTGACTTCCACGTGCTTAAATGAAGGCGCCTTTTTCAGCTTGGCGCGGATGAATGCGAATATATTCATCACAGGCGGCGTTGGAATGTATCACAGCATTTTTTTTTTCTTTCCGGGAGTCGTGTGAATCAAAGCGAGGAGAGGCGTTTAATCTTCTCGTAGGCCAACTGTGCGGACGACACGCGCGGATCACGCCGGCGTTTTCCTCATATCTGATTGTCTTCAAGCCCTTTTGTTTCGTCAGCCTCTGAAACTTGATTATCGCCAGCCTCAAATTGGATGAATTTGAAATGTCGCCCTCTGGGCGTGCAAACCTGATAATCTGCAAGATGGCAGGCGAAGGTTTTATGTTTTGGTTTCTTTTTTTTTTTTTTTGGTTGTTTTTTTGTTGCGTTGCCTCTTCAGTTATTCAGAAATCTCCCACATGACTGACGGTGTTGGTATTGAGGTGGCGCATCAACGCTGTGCACTTTGTTGTGTGTTGTGATGTGATGGCCCACCTGTCCACCGCGCTCATCAATCATGAGCCAATTCATCACAGGCGACCCCTCCTCCTTGTCTGCTCGGTGACAGCACCATTGACAAGGTGAGGCAACCAATTTTGCTTTAAGCATGAGTAATGGCGTTGAGGCCGATTTGAGGTGGGAAGTGGGAGGGCGGGTGATTATTGGGCTCTTGTTGCTCTTTTCTCTTGCAACCACAAAAAAGACATGTTCCTGCATTTTACTACACTTCGCAAAATTCATGAAATGCTGTTCCATCCATCCATCTATTCATTTTCTACCGCTTGTCGGGTCGCGGGGGGTCACAGCTTTTGCAGAGAGGCCCAGACTTCCCGCTCCCCAGCCACTTCTTCCAGCTCTTCCTGGGGAATCCTGAGGCGTTCCCAGGCCAGCTGGGTGACAGTCTCTCCAGCGTGTCCTGGTTCGTCCCCGGGGCCTCCTGCTGAAGGGACTTGCCCGAAACACCTCACCAGGGAGGCGTCTAGGAGACATCCTAATCAGATGCCCGTGCCACCTCATCTGACTCCTCTCGAGGTGGAGGAGAAGCAGCTCGACTGAGCCCCTCCTGAATGACCGAGCTTCTCACCTTCCCTCTATAAGGGAGAGCCCTGACACCCTGTGGAGAAAAGTCATTTCGGTCGCTTGTATCGGGGATCTCGTTATTTCGGTCACGACCCATAGCTCGTGACTATAGGTGAGGGTTGGAACGTCGATTGATCGGTAAATTGAGAGCTTTGCCTTTTGGCTCAGCTCCTTCTTCACCACGACATACCGATACAAAGTCCCTGAACTGCAGTTCCATTCGTCCATTTTCTAAAGTGCTGATCGTTAATACGGTCACTAATGAGGAGCCTATCCCACCTGACTTGATATATATGTACAGCGCCCTCCATAATTAGTGGCACCTCTGGTTAAGATGTGTTAAAATCCTGAAAGTGAACTCAGTTTTTTTGGAAGAAGCATATTCTCAGACTGAAAATTGTAGAAATGCTTCACCAGACACAAGGCCATCTCAGTCCCCAGACCTCAACCCCATCGAAACCCTGTGGAGTGGTCTAAAGAGGGGAGTGCAGAGGAGAGGACTGAATAAGTTTGAAAAATTGTGCAAACTGAAGAGGAATGGTCGAAGATGCCTCTTTTTGTATTCTCCCATATTGTGAAACAATATAGGAGAAGATTAGGTGCTGTTTCGTTGGAAGATTGGGAGTTGTACAAAAAAAATTGGACCAGTATTCAGGGGAAGAAAAAAAAACAAGAAGCTAAAGAACTCACCTTAACCAGGAGTGCCAAAAGTTATGGAGGGCAATGGTCATACATTGCCCTTCAAAACACGATAGAAATAATAAAATATTCTTATATATTTCCATAGTGTCAAGATAAGTTGAGAACTTGAGAAGGGCAGTCCATATCTTCATATCATTGTTTAAGTGCACATGCAAAGTTGAAGTGATAAAGCCACACATTTTGTTTGCATTATTGTTGTCATCTGATTTATGACTGCTTACGCCGCACTTGTTTGGTAGAAGAATGTATAATAAATCAGATATTGTTTATTTTAAAACAGTTTCATTTATTGGTTGTTTATCTACATTAGACAGACGACAAGCTGGGATAGGCTCCAGCAACCCCCCGCGACCCTCCAGCACCCCCCGCGATCGGAAAATGGATGGATGGATGGATAGTTTGATCAAAGTTGCACTTTAGTGCAATCTTGTTATTCGTATCTCAGAACTGTGTTGAAGTGAATTGGGGAGTTTTATTTGGGCAAAAGTAGGACCTGTAGGAGCAATCTTGTGGCATCTTAGTGCCAAGGAATGATATTGAAGCTTTTCATGCTGGGGGACGATGTTGAAATGGATTGAGGAGCTTCATTCAGACAAAAGTAGAGATTTGGCGCACTCTTGTGGCATTATGGTACCAAGGAACGGTGTTAATTTCAGTTGAGCAATATCATTTTGACAAAAGTATTCATTTGGCACCATCCTGTGGCATCTTGTTGCCAAGGAATTATGGAGAAGTGGTTTGAGAAGTCTCAACTGCAAAAGTAGTGCTTCGGTACAATCTTGTGGCCTGGTCCTGGTTCCGAGGAGTAATGTTGAAGTGCGTTGAAGAGTTTCACTTTGATAAAAGTATTACCTCGGCATCATTTTGTGGCATCCTCGTGTCAAGAAACTACATTGAAGTGAATTGATTAGCTTTATTTTGCTTTGCATCTTGTAAGCAATCATAACCAGCTTTAGGGAAGAGTGCCAATTACTTGCACATTTTTCGCTTTTCACAGCGGGCCTTGATCGGTCCCTTTCCTCCACAACGAGGTGAACCGGTGAATGCAGAACCACAAATATACAGGGATTCACTGCAAGGCTTTTTTTTTTTTTTTTGCCTTGGCGGAGGTCAGTGCCATTCTTGGCTTCTGTATTGTGTACTCCACACAGACTAGATTGTTCTTCACTTTCTAGGACAATTTGTGTCACGATGGCAAACTAATTCATTAGTGCCCAAGCAGGAGGTTAATCCTTGACGAGACATCACTTCCATCAATCCGCTGCACATGAGTACAAAACATCTGTTGACTTCTCAGGTAGCGTCCCTTTGGGGAGCTGTTTGGAGCACTTAACGTGTAAAATGTGCTTTCCTCCCCCATTCCATCACGATCACCAATTGAGCAATGTCTTAATGACACCTGTTTCATGCGCGCCCCGGCCATTAGCAGAAAACAGCCTTGCATGTCTGATAGTAAAGTGGAAAAAGATTGAGTTACCCGAATCATTCGTCTTTGCACCCCGCTGCTCACTCCGATGCTCCGAGGCTTGATTTACAGCAGTCCGGGGCGGCGGCGGCTCGTCCGGAGAGCAGAGGCGCTGTCCGTGACCAAAAAAAAGTGTCTTATTTTTTATTGCCGCTGATAAGCCCGCTGTTGGAGGCTCACGGTCCGGGCTGCATGTCGAGCCTGGCGGTGAGATTGTGCCACAAACGAGTGGAGTTTATCACAAGAAGAAGAGGAAGAGGAAAAGAGAGAGGAGCAGCTCCCCCGATGCAGATCCGGCATGGCAGATGGTTTTGCGGGGGATCCGGGAGGAGACTGATCCGATCACCACGCTGCAGTGTCGCTTCGCCAAGTGGGCCAGCGAAGCCGAGCGGAGCCGCCGAGCCAGATGCGTCCGAAGTGGAGCAGAATGAAAGGAAGGAATAGAAGAAGGGGGAGCGTAGCCTCGGCGGCGATGCGCAACGCCTCCCACAACGAAAAGAAAAAAAAGAAACGAGAAGGGGGTGAAAAAAACAGAAAGTGATGTGCACAGCGCGTGAGTTTGGCCCCGGCACGATGTTCATTTGTAAGCTGGTTACGTGCTCCGCTGAGGACCTCCCACCCGAGCATGCCCCCTCTCCCTCCTCTCCCTCCTCCACCTCAGCTGTGGGAAGTTGACACCGAGGAGCCATGCGGCAACCCGTTGCAGTATTTACCCTAATCACGTGGTGGGCTTTATGACTGCTGAGGCACTGACATTAGAGTCACTTTTACAAATTTACATCTTGAGCCAAACAGCGGTGGATGAGCTCCCTTTAACTCATTCAAATGCAGTTTTCAGAGCATTTCGACAGATTTTTACCAAGAGCCACAGAGTATTGTTGGCTATGATTACATTTCCGGTATCGGTCAAAAGTTTCGGAACGCTTTCAAATTCGGATGATCTCAAACACATCAAGAGGTCAAGATGTTCAAGCGGTTAACTCTTGATAACAAAGTCATTCCGGGTCGTGAAGCACCAACCACGTCATAAAGCAGACTGAGAAACTAACCCGAATGTGCAAAGCTGTTATCTGCCACTTTGAAGAATCCATATTGTAAACCACATTCTCTTTTGATTAAACAGCTTTTTAGTTTCCAAACAATCAATCTTTTTCTTTATCATTTGGATTACTAATTAATTTGGATTATTAATTAATCCTACAATTCTGGATTAAAAAAAATAATAAACAAGCTTTTGACGTAGTAAGACACTTCAGAAGGACCGGTTTGAATGACTCATAGCGGTAAAAAAAAATACATTACTCAGTCATTCTACTGGTGCACCCAAAGCCACTCCATGGCCATTAATGAGTTTTTCATGGCCACAAATTGGCATTTTGTGCACGTTTTAATCTATATTGTGGCAACAATTTATTTTTTTTTCCTCGGGTGCCGTGCATTTGCCATCATTAGATTCCCCCCCGCCCCTCCTTCCTTTTGTGTAGATTAGCAGCATTGTCAAGGAGCAGGCCTCCCCATCTTCAAATGAGGCGGGCGAGGAAGTGGAGCGAGACATGCTCGTAGCCTGTAGCCGCATTTAGAGCAGCAGGCAGATGATACAAGTTTAATTAGAGCGCCTCCTCTTCACTCACTGCAGGCTGTCTTCATGCTGTGTGCCGCTGCAGCCTGCCCACTGCACGCTTCCACAGCAGCTCGGAGACTTTCCTGGGCAGATGGGTGGAATTTAACGTTTTAACATTTTAAAAGGGCGGGAAGCGCACTGGACGAGAGATTAGCGCATCTAACTCACAATTTCTCAGCTTCTGGATTCAAATCTCATCTGCTTGATTTAAAACTCTGCCGTCTTTTCCAACTACAAACCTTGATTTGAGGTTAGCGACTCCAAAATGGGGGAATTACATATCAAGCACAATGAACTAATGTGACTCTCCCCAACAGAGAGAGAGGTTATTTTGACTTCTGGTATAGTTCCCCAACAGTTTAAACATGCTGTGGTCCAACCCTTGATCAAGAAACCTGGTCTTGATCCAGATGTGCTGTCAAGTTTCAGGCCCATTTCCAAAAAGTGGTGCACATGCTGTTGAAATTTTTCTTGGATGAACATAACATCTTGGAGGTCTTCCAGTCAGGTTTCAAGACGATGCATAGCACAGAGTCAGCACTGTTACGCGTTTCTAATGACATCCTCCTGGCAAATGACAATGGAGACCATGTGTGTCTAGTTTTATTGGACTTAACTGCAGCATTTGATACAGTGGACCACAGTATTCTGCTGACTCGTTTGCAGCACTTGGTGGGCATTGGCGGTAGTGCTCTTGAGTGGTTTAGGTCCTATTTAGCTGACAGAACCTTTTGTGTCAGCCTTGGCTGCTCTGAGTCACGCACTGCTCCCCCGTCATGTGGTGTTCCACAGGGCTCAATTCTGGGGCCTCTGCTGTTCTCGCTGTATCTGCTCCCTTTAGGTTCCATCTTAAGGAAACATGGTATTCCCTTCCACTGCTATGCAGATGACTGTCAGATCTATATCCCACTGAGCAAAAAAGAAGCCTTCTCATTAAAGCCACTCCTGTCCTGCCTGGAAGAAATAAAAACCTGGATGGCACAACATTTCTTGAAATTCAATGAAAAGAAGACAGAGGTGATACTATTTGGTCCCAGTGGCCCTTGTACATCCCATCCTGTAGACTTGGGCCCCCTGTCTCCTTATCTTAAGTCAACAGTCTCAAACTTGGGCCTTAAACTGGACAGTGATTTCAAATTTGATCGGCAAATTGGTGCCGTTGTTAAATCCAGCTTCTTTCACCTTAGACAGCTGGCCAAAATAAAACCTCTCCTCTCTCATTAACACTTTGAGACAGTAATTCACGCCTTTGTCACATCCCGGCTTGATTACTGCAATGCCCTTTACTTTGGAGTCAGCCAGTCCTCCATTAAGCGCCTTCAGCTCGTCCAGAATGCCGCTGCTCGCCTCTTGACTGGTACTCGTAAGAGGGAGCACATAACTCCTACTCTGGCATCCCTTCACTGGTTCCCCATACATTTTAGAGTTATTTTCAAGATCCTCTTATTTGTTTTCAAATCTCTAAATAATCTCGCGCCACCTTACCTCTCTGAGCTCATCCGCCCCTACACACCTGCCCGGCGCCTCAGGTCTGCGGACCAGACATTATTAGAAGTGCCAAGAACTAAACTGAGGCTCAGAGGGGATCAAGCCTTTTCTGTTGCTGGTCCCTCTCTCTGGAATGACCTCCCACCGAACATTCGTCAAGCCTCCTCACTGCCCATCTTCAAAACCCTCCTCAAAACTCACTTGAATTCTCTGGCTTTCGACTCAGCATGACTTAGATTTGTTCTTGGTTTTACTGTTTGGTGCTTTCTACCGTCTTTATTACTGATTTGTTTTACTGTTTATTGTATATGTTAAATTGCTCCATGTACAGCACTTTGTATGCAGCGATGGCTGTTTGAAAGTGCTCTATAAATACAGTTGACTTGACTTGACTTCTCTCGTGTATCTGGGCGAAAACATGTTTTTCAAGAGTTAATTGTTGCCCTTCACAGGAGAGTGGTTGGGCAGCTATTCACAGTAATATAGAATGAACTTTCTGAGAAGCCAGCAGGTGCGCGTATTCGGGGAAAAAAAATATTTCAACTTTGTGCTCAGTTAACAGCTGAGCGCCTCATTCTCATGTCAAACATGCCCGTGTGTAAATGTTTATTTTTATTCTAGGATCAGAAGAAAAACATGTTTTTCCATTTTGCCTTCAACTATTGCCCTATTCCAGGAAGTTTAAGGAAAGGTGCTCTTAAGATTTAGAGAATTGTTTTTCTGAAGAGGCTCACGGTCCGTCACGTAAAAGGCAAAATAGTTGGCTTCAATCATTTTGTTTTTATTTGTTACCCCCAGTGTCAAGTAGACTGTAAAACTGACTCACAAGCCAAAACATTCCATACTTAAGCCCCGGAATGTTCAACCACACCATATCATTTCATCTAATAAAGGCGTATTACCTTCATGCTACCCTAGAATGTGAAAAACCATAAACAGGCTTGTGGAAATTAGCATAGATGTTAGCAATAATGATAAATGTTCAAACAACTACTTCTTGTTAAGTCACATGGCGCAGCAACGCATACAAAAAGAAAATACACAAACGTTCACAGATATATTCTTTCTGCTCATTGGGAACAAAGAATATTACTAGAGTTTAGGTGGGGACCTTCTCTGCCTCTTCTCGCTCGTGCCGCACGAAATGTAACTCTAAATTCCGACCTGCCTGTACACTGTAAAAACCCTTAAAAGGTAATGCCTCCAAATTGTAACCGGTTGTACACTGTACCCCCTTTACACGCTGTGTGTGTGCGGTCGTGTTGCTCGCATCACACTCCGGCTCAGAATGTTTTACCTTAGAGGCACTTTGAGTGCCCAGTCAGTGCTCAGGACGTTTATTAATGACTCTCCATCAGGCAGTCACACTGCGCACCCTCAACCCTTTGGTCCCAGAGCCCAGAGCCAACTTCTTTTGGTCTTTGCCCCCTTGTTGATGTGTCTCCCTCTTGGATTTCATCGCTTTGCTGTGTCCGCAGGGTCTCATCTGCAGGCACTTCACTTTGCACTATGAGTAACAGCACAACAATTTGAGTGTGCTGGGTTTGCTTTTAGAGTGACCTTTAATCAGACCGGTGCGAAAAGGGGACGGTGACTCCTGTTTCTTGTCACATTTAGCAACAACCCCCGCCATCGGCTTGCCGACGCGCATCTTGCATTCCTCACACTGAATTGTGATTGTGAGGGTCTGTTGTTTCCCCACTTCTCCGTACTGATGCTGCTTATCCATTTTCCGCCTCCATGGGTGTGGTCGAAAGTCACGCCTTCAAATTTGATCTGTGCCAAAGGCGAGAAGCAAGGAGGTAGATGCCTGGAATATTTTCAAGATGTGAGTCTTCCTTTGACTTTTTTGGGGGGGACTTGTGAGCAGAACATCAAGATACCACTCGCGCTTAATTTTACATTAAAATCGACCCTTTCATGCACCCTGTAACCTGATAACATGATAATCTGTCCACTGTAGTCACAGCTGTCACTGAAAGGGTTAAACATAAAACCAAGAAAATTACATGTCGTGTAAATAAAACAAGCACATAGCTTCAAAGTGCACTAGCTTGATGCTAACACACAATAGGAAATTCCCTAAGCAACTTCCAGCATATGTCTTGATGATATAACACTTTAAACAAGACAATTACAGGTTGTATATTTGATTGTGATGCACATTTTGTTTAATTCTTTGCTCTCTTTTTTATGTTATTCCTTTGTGTTTTAATGAAGTACAATATTATATTGTGAGATTTTCCTTATTAAAAAACAAGTCACAACATTTTTGTTGTATTTGGGGAGACGTAAGAACCGATTACTGGCATTTCCATTCTTTTCAGTGGGGAAGGATAACTTGAGTGTTTAGAGAAGGGTCACTGAACTAATTAAAGTCATATCTCAGGGCACCTCTGTATTAGTTCCTTTAATATGTATGGATTACTTTATTCCCTGTAGTCTTTGACTCATTTCATTGTGTTTGTGCCATCCATCCATTTTCTGATCCGCATTACCAGTGGGACTGTTTCATTAACCAAACACCGGGCGAGGGCGCAGATCCTCTGGTTGATTGGTCAGAACAAAACTTGTTACAAACTAGCAAAACACATTGGTAGTGATCCTCTAAGTACAACATATTTTTGTTTTTGCTTCCGCGAGGAAGGCAAAACCCCACATGGTGTGCTGTTTGTTTTTTACCAATGTGTTACCCATGGTCATCGTTGGGTTTCAGCTGGGTGTCGTTCAGGCTGCTTGGCTTGAACACGTGATTAATCATATGAGGTGGCCAGAAGCACAACACTGTGTTGGAGACCTAATGGAGTTGAAAATTGAATATTTAGGTGCGCGATGCCATCCATTTTTTTCCCGTCCCCCCCGATTGCCATCCAAACAGGACACTATTTTGCGTCCTCTTGGCCGAGATGCTTGTCGCTCATGTTGTAACTTTGTTTCAAGCATAAATAGCCAACATGTGGAGTCTTTGTTTTGGCGATTTTCAAAATTGGCCGCAGGGTTTGCTCTCCATCTGCTTACCCGTTCACCAGCTTTATCGCACTCGACTGCGGACTGGCGGACTGAGTGTTTGTTCTCCTGTTTTTTTGAGACAGAGCTGCCAATTCCAAGGTGGAAAATCAGGTAAAAGGCATGTCCGAAGTGAACCGAATTTATTTTAGTGCTGCGCGGGGAACCATCTGTTGGCTCTTTCGAGTTGGCGTCGCACACGTAGCATGAGAGCTAATCAGCCAGATGATGCTTTGGCAAAAGCTGATTTTGACAAATGGCGTTCCGTGCATTTGGCCTTTCGTCTGAACTTAAGCCATCTCTTAAAACCACCACCATCATGCCACAATGGAGCTGATTATTCAATGTGTTAAAATGCGAATGTTGCTAAACATGTACAGATGAAGAGGAAGGGGAAAAAATGTTGATACCGTCAAGGACCAGCATTCTCACCCTGTGTGGACAAGTTGGAAATGTGATTGGTTCATGATTCATTTTTGTTGCGGGCCACATTGTAGTAACGGTTTCCATCAGAGGGCCATTTTGACTGTGAAACGAGATCATATTATTCCATACACACAAGAAATTGATGAATAACTCCTTTTAAAATCATTTAGTTGCAGACAATAGATCCTCAAGTGAAAAATGCTGCAATATCTGAAGCATTTTATTTGGCACGTATGAAAATTAGAAATTTGGAGAGGTTTTAGCAAGAAAAATAGAAGTTGCTGCACAAGATTTGCTTTTGCGGGCCACATAAAATGATGTGGCGGGGCGGATGTGGCCCCCCGAGGCTGAGCTTAGCACGGAAGTTACACATGCCAGCACGATTTAGCAGATTGAATTAATTTGACAACACGTTGAGGCGTGATTATGATTGGGCAAAATTAAATAAATAACATTTTTACATCCAAATGTACTGGAAGCAGTGCAACACCACTAACATTTGAATTTGGAAACAGACGGGCCAGATAAAAAAAAAAATTAAGTTGAAATGTGTAAAATAATTTTTTAAATAATAAAATGGCAATTGATTTATTTGTAGAATATGATGAACTATAATAAAGTGCAATCTTAATGATTCCATTATTCAATTAATCTTTCTGTATTTTTATTGTGCGATAGTATCGATTTCAGAAAGAAAAAAAAAAGTACATTTGCACAGGTCACTGCATCTGACATTGTTTTGGGCGGCCGAGAAGGCCTCTGCTATCCACGACCCTTCACCACAGTATAAAACACAGAGTGTGAGGCAGGTTAAGTGTACAAGGTAATGAATGAGTGTTTCCCTCAGAAGGGTTTAATGACCCTGGCCTCCCACCAAGCTCGCGAGTTCTTTAACGTGGCAGCCTCACAATTACAATAACGCTCCATGTCGCCTACGTGGGGTAATTATTGTCCCCGTCCTCGTCTCCCAGGGGCAATTCATCCCGCCTGGTGGCCCTTCACCGTGCGCGTGCCCTTTATCTCCATGTTTGCCACACTTCCATAAGTATCCATAACATCCCCTGACCTATTCTCTCCTGTCTCCTTGCCATCGCCCGCCATCTCTCAGGCCATTTCTGTTGCCATTCAGTTGGCTGCGATGCGTACACACCTGCGACCGCGCGCGCGGACAACGTTTTCCCCCTTTGTCAGCTCTCCCCGGCAGCTTAATATGCATTCGCATCCACTCTTCAGCAGATAGTCCTGTCAGCTCAAAATGAGGCGGCGGCATTCATGCAGAAACATACCCCAAACACCCCCACCCCAGCCCGCTCCCTCGCCAACGCCGACCATCCGCCGCGCCGCTCGGCTCGCTCAAACAAACGGCCATTAATTGTTCAAATGTTTACATTCGCCGCCGACTTGTCTGAACCTCGGAAGTTCCTCTTGGGTCGCCCCCCCCTCAACAAGCCTCCCCAGAGTTCAACACCCCCCCACCCTTGTCCAAACGCCGCACCACTTGAGTGCGCCGTCTTGTTAAAAAGACTTCCTGAAGCTGAAAGGGCAATCACATTAATACCCGGGGAAGTGTCAAGAAAAGACTGCAGAGAATCTGCCAGACGGTCCAATCAAGTACAGTCAACCCAAACGATGGCCCAGTGGCCCAGTGGTTAGCGTGTCTCCCTCACAGTGCAGAGGTACCGGGTTAATTTCCAGCTCTGCCCTCCTTGTGTGGAGTTTGCATGTTCTCCCCGGCCCTGCGTGGGTTTTCTCCGGGTACTCCGCTTTCCTCCCACATTCCAAAAACATGCATGGCAGGCTGATTGAGCACTCTAAATTGTCCCTAGGTGTGAGTGTAAGTGTGGATGGTTGTTCGTTTCTGTGTGCCCTGCGATTGGCTAGCAACCGGTTCAGGGTGTCCCCCGCCAACTGCCCGGAGACAGCTGGGATAGGCTCCAGCAACCCCCGCAACCCTTGTGAGGATGAAGCGGATCGGAAAATGGATGGATGAATGTTCAACCCAACCACTTAATAACAAAAGTCTGCTTGCTTAATGCTAGCATATAATGCGAACCACCACAGACAGGCTAATTGTAATTAGCATCCAAGCTTTGGTCATTATAAATCGTCACGGAAGTTCTATTTCCACACACTGCTGCCATCCACGTATATTCAGCAGGTACGGGTTTTTTTTTCCATCTTTTGAGTAAGAAGATTAAGGTATCAATCTCGGCACATCATCTAGATTATGAAGGAGATAAAGGTCGTAGACGATAGTAGAAACTCTCTGTGTGGAGAACTTGAGAAAATATGACCCAGTTGGTGCAGTGTATGAAGCATGAAACAGAACAGTGTTGCTTGCTGACTGTATCCCAGCGACAGATGGTGTCGGTTGCCGTATTAGCAAAATGTGTCGCGGCCTTCAATTGTCACGCAGAAGGCCACCGAGGAAGTGTCAAGTAAAGGTTGCCGAGAATTTGCCGGAAGGGTCCAATCAAGTAGACCGGTTTTAATTGCAAATGTCTAATTGGCCCTGTAATTGCGAGGAGCAAAAGAAGTGGGCTGTGTGGATTCCGAACACATCACATAGCAATTACTCAACGTTTTTGACGCCGGATTTAACAGTGAGGAACATCTTTACGAGAGTGACGTTAAATCTGAGCTCGCGCACGCATCCCCAAGGTCCTTTTCAACACGCGCAGCCGGAACCTTGTTGTCCTTGACAAGCCGCCGTCGCGCGAGACCTCGCTTGCCGTGATGGGTCGCAGCCATTTTTCTTCCCGGAGATCACGCCGCTCCGCTCAGTCATGCGCAGAGGATTTCTCCAGCAGCTGGAGCTGCGGGATGATTAGATGCTTGAACGCGGTGAAGCGAGTTAGCCATTTGGCCGGCCCGCCGTCGTCGCTTTTGCCACTTCAATAAATGCGATAAGAAGTGCACGAGTCAACCTTGAAGCCGACTTTCTTGACTCGCTCGCCATCTGCTACCTTTTAAAGAGCGCTCGCAGCATCTCTCACTGCAGTTTATGCTCTTACGTCGCCATCCGCACGCCACAACGAACGTGGCGCATGCTGTCATCATCATGCGGCTGACAAACCTGAAGTACTTAAACGATTAGCACGAGACTCTTGTGGGGAGCTCACGGCAATTTGAGTATTCTGGAATGCGATGCAGTTCACATCGAAGGAGGCTGAGATGTAACGCGTTGGAAAAATAACACTGTTGCTCCAAATGGGGCAATTCATCCCGCCTGGTGGCCTTCACCGTGCGCGTGCCCTTTATCTCCATGTTTGCCACACTTCCATAAGTAACCATAACATCCCCTGACCTATTCTCTCCTGTCTCCTTGCCATCGCCCGCCATCTCTCAGGCCATTTCTGTTGCCATTCAGTTGGCTGCGATGCGGACACACCTGCGACCACGCGCGCGGACAACGTTTTCCCCCTTTGTCAGCTCTCCCCGGCAGCTTAATATGCATTCGCATCCACTCTTCAGCAGATAGTCCTGTCAGCTCAAAATGAGGCGGCGGCATTCATGCAGAAACATACCCCAAACACCCCCACCCCAGCCCGCTCCCTCGCCAACGCCGACCATCCGCCGCGCCGCTCGGCTCGCTCAAACAAACGGCCATTAATTGTTCAAATGTTTACATTCGCCGCCGACTTGTCTGAACCTCGGAAGTTCCTCTTGGGTCGCCCCCCCCTCAACAAGCCTCCCCAGAGTTCAACACCCCCCCACCCTTGTCCAAACGCCGCACCACTTGAGTGCGCCGTCTTGTTAAAAAGACTTCCTGAAGCTGAAAGGGCAATCACATTAATACCCGGGGAAGTGTCAAGAAAAGACTGCAGAGAATCTGCCAGACGGTCCAATCAAGTACAGTCAACCCAAACGATGGCCCAGTGGCCCAGTGGTTAGCGTGTCTCCCTCACAGTGCAGAGGTACCGGGTTAATTTCCAGCTCTGCCCTCCTTGTGTGGAGTTTGCATGTTCTCCCCGGCCCTGCGTGGGTTTTCTCCGGGTACTCCGCTTTCCTCCCACATTCCAAAAACATGCATGGCAGGCTGATTGAGCACTCTAAATTGTCCCTAGGTGTGAGTGTAAGTGTGGATGGTTGTTCGTTTCTGTGTGCCCTGCGATTGGCTAGCAACCGGTTCAGGGTGTCCCCCGCCAACTGCCCGGAGACAGCTGGGATAGGCTCCAGCAACCCCCGCAACCCTTGTAAGGATGAAGCGGATCGGAAAATGGATGGATGAATGTTCAACCCAACCACTTAATAACAAAAGTCTGCTTGCTTAATGCTAGCATATAATGCGAACCACCACAGACAGGCTAATTGTAATTAGCATCCAAGCTTTGGTCATTATAAATCGTCACGGAAGTTCTATTTCCACACACTGCTGCCATCCATGTATATTCAGCAGGTACGGGTTTTTTTTTCCATCTTTTGAGTAAGAAGATTAAGGTATCAATCTCGGCACATCATCTAGATTATGAAGGAGATAAAGGTCGTAGACGATAGTAGAAACTCTCTGTGTGGAGAACTTGAGAAAATATGACCCAGTTGGTGCAGTGTATGAAGCATGAAACAGAACAGTGTTGCTTGCTGACTGTATCCCAGCGACAGATGGTGTCGGTTGTCAGTATTAGCAAAATGTGTCGCGCCTTCAATTGTCACGCAGAAGGCCACCGAGGAAGTGTCAAGTAAAGGTTGCCGAGAATTTGCGGAAGGGTCCAATCAAATAGACCGGTTTTAATTGCAAATGTCTAATTGGCCCTGTAATTGCGAGGAGCAAAAGAAGTGGGCTGTGTGGATTCGAACACATCACATAGCAATTACTCAACGTTTTTGACGCCGGATTTAACAGTGAGGAACATCTTTACGAGTGACGTTAAATCTGAGCTCGCGCACGCATCCCCAAGGTCCTTTTCAACACGCGCAGCCGAACCTTGTTGTCCTTGACAAGCCGCCGTCGCGCGAGACCTCGCTTGCCGTGATGGGTCGCAGCCATTTTTCTTCCCGAGATCACGCCGCCCGCTCAGTCATGCGCAGAGGATTTCTCCAGCAGCTGGAGCTGCGGGATGATTAGATGCTTGAACGCGGTGAAGCGAGTTAGCCATTTGGCCGCCCGCCGTCGTCGCTTTTGCCACTTCAATAAATGCGATAAGAAGTGCACGAGTCAACCTTGAAGCCGACTTTCTTGACTCGCCGCCATCTGCTACCTTTTAAAGAGCGCCGCAGCATCTCTCACTGCAGTTTATGCTCTTACGTCGCCATCCGCACGCCACAACGAACGTGGCGCATGCTGTCATCATCATGCGGCTGACAAACCTGAAGTACTTAAACGATTAGCACGAGACTCTTGTGGGGAGCTCACGGCAATTTGAGTATTCTGGAATGCGATGCAGTTCACATCGAAGGAGGCTGAGATGTAACGCGTTGGAAAAATAACACTGTTGCTCCAAATTGGTTTGGTTTGGTTTGGTTTGGTTTTATTGAACATAACATAAAACATATACAGTAATAATAAGGTAAGAGAAATCAGTCATCATTCAGCACAGTCATCATTAAAACAGTTATGTTCAAGGGAATAGGAAGAAGTAAGGAACTTATCTAGTCCTACCCCGTGTTATGTGTTTATATCTAATAAATAGTTTTTATATCAATCAGAAGAGAAAGTGAATAAGAAGATAGAAGTCTCTATTAAGGCTCATGCTTTACCCTTAACCATGATATTTTTACTACTTTTGGTGTGAATCGGATTTATATATACACACCCTGGCACTCTTGTGTCAATTTTTTCTTGTATTTATAATGGATATTTCCATACCTTTCCCTATTTATCAACTTAGTTCTAATTTATCATTATATTTAACGTTTAGAACTTATCATTTTAACTCTGATTGATGTAGGTTGTTTGTACTATTTTTTGAATTTGTTTTTGAACTCAGCAAGCGATTTGCTCATTTTCAGCTCCGCTTTGAGATTATTCCACAGATTAACACCTTTGGTAGATACACTTCTTTGCTTGATGTTTGTTCTTGTTTTTGTTTTTTGAATAAGTTGGTACCTCTTAAATCATAGCTGCTTTCTCAATTTCAAAGAACTTTAGAATGTTTTGGCAGAGCAGGTTATTGTGTGCTTTGTACATTAATTGTGCAATTTTGTAGTCAACCAGGTCATAAAATTTCATCGTATTTAATTTGATAAATAATGGATTTGTGGGTTCCGTATATTTTGATCTATTAATAATTCGAATTGCTTTTTTTGTAGTTTTAGAATCGGGAGTGTGTTTGTTTTGCAAGCATTTCCCCATATTTCCACACAGTAGTTCATATATGGTAATAATAATGAAGAGTATAATGTGTACAAGGATCTCTTATTTAGCACTTCCTTGGTTTTGTATAGGATCCCTATAGTTTTGGCTATTTTTCTTTTTACGTTATCGATATGCGGCTTCCAACATAGTTTTGAGTCTATTATTAATCCGAGAAACTTGGTTTCATTCGCTATTTCTATCTCAATTGAGTTTACCATAATTTTAGCTTGGTGTTTGATTGGTCTTGTGCCAAAAACAATTAGCTTCGATTTTTTCAGGTTAAGTGACAATTTATTTCTGTCGAACCAGTTTTTTAATTTGTTTAATTCGTTTTCTACGGTTGTCAGGAGCTGTTTCAGATTTATTCCAGAGCAGTAGAAAGTTGTATCATCAGCAAATAGGACACATTTAAATTGTTTTGTGACCTTGCAGATATCATTTATATATAGGATGAATAGTTTTGGACCAAGCACTGACCCTTGAGGAACTCCATGAGTGATTTTCAGTTGATTCGTTTTTTTATTATTGAGCTGCACATACTGATTTCTGTTTTCTAAATAACTTTTTATCCATTTATACGCTATACCTCTAATGCCATATCTTTCTAGTTTTTTCAATAATATACTGTGATCTATTGTGTCGAAAGCTTTTTTTAGGTCTAGGAAAACCCCAACAGTAAATTCTTTTGTTGTCTATATTAGTGGCTATTGCTTCCACCAACTCCATAACTGCCATTGAGGTGGTCCGTTTTTCCCTGAAGCCATATTGATTCTCACTTAACAGCGCATGTTTTTGTATAAAGCTATCAAGTCTGCGAGAAAATAGTTTTTCTAATATTTTTGAAAATTGTGGTAGTAGTGATATTGGTCTATAGTTTGTAAACAGATGTCTTTCTCCACTTTTATAAATTGGAATAACTTTAGCAATTTTCATTTTTGATGGAAAGATACCAGCTTTGAATGACAGGTTGCATATGTGCGTGAAAGGTCGCACTACATATTCTATAATCTGTTTTATTATTGTCATATCAATATTAAAGCAATCAGTTGACTTTTTATTTTTAAAGGTTTTTACAATATTTAATACTTCTTCTTGTTTTACAGCAGTAAGGAACATCGTGGAGGAGTTCTTTTCTACGTATCTATCTATTTCAAACAAGTTTGTTGGGTCAGGAATTTGTTTTGCTAGGTTACTGCCGATGTTGACAAAGTACTCATTAAATTCAGTTGCTATTTCTGCAGTTTTTTCCAGAATTGTGTTTTTGCCTTTGATAAAATACTCTGGATAATCCACTTTTAGGACTATTTCTGATTACTTGATTAAGTATTTTCCATATTTCTTGTGTATTACTTTTATTCTGCTCTAATAGTGCATGATAATGATCTCTTTTACTGGTTCTTATAATATTTACTAGTTTATTTTTATAGGTCTTATATTTCTTTTCTGCTTCTTCAGTTCTCAATTTTAAAAACAGTTTATATAAATTGTTTTTCTTTTACATGTTTTCTATGCCTTTCGTTATCCACGGCTTGCTTGGGTCTTTATACTTTTTGGAGACTTTAGTTAATGGAAAATGTTTATCATTTAAGGAGATTATGGTCGACTGAAATACTTCAAACGCTGTATTTGGGTCTTCGCTTGAGTAGACCTCGGTCCAGTTTTGTTTTTCTAGGTCTTGTTTAAAAGCATCGATGGAGCGTTGGGTTCTTAGTCTTATTTCTGATATGTGAGTTGTTGACTTTGTTTTTCTATCAAAATAGTTATGTAAAACTGCAAAGACTGGTAGATGGTCACTTATATCATTAATGAGTAGTCCACTTTCCATTTTTTGATCAATCTTATTTATAAAAATGTTATCTATTAATGTGGCCGTTTCGACTGTTATTCTGCTAGGTTTCAGGATTACTGGGAAAAGGCTGTTGCTGTACATAGTATTTATAAAGTCAGATGTTTTTTTATGTCCATTTGGGTTTAATAAGTCAATGTTAAAGTCACCACACATTATTCGTGTTTTCTTATCGTTGTTGTAGCTGAGCATATCTGTTAGTATTTTATTGAATGTATCAATACATGATCCTGGTGTCCTATAGATGCAGCTTATGATGATATTTGATGCCTTTTATTATTTATTTCAATAGTTAGACATTCCATTAGGTTTTCTATTGTCTTTGTCAATCTCTCGATTTTACTGCATTTAAGTGCTTTGTCTACATATATTGCAACCCCCCCTCCTTTTTTGTTTTCCCTATTAATTGCAAACATTTCATAACCTTCTATTTCCATTTCACTTATTTTATCATCGTCAAGCCAAGTTTCTGATATGGCAATTATTTTAAATTTATTGAATTTAGCCAGGTATTCTTTGATTTTTGTGAAGTTTTTATAGAGACTTCTACTGTTTAAGTGTATTACTGAAAGTGCATTTTCCAATTTAATATTAGTATTGAATTGTTCATCCAGGTAGTAATCGGAGTTTGTTACCCTTTGTTTGTTCTTGAAGAAGTTATTGTCCGGGTCCAAATTGTTCTCGGTCGAATGGCTTATAGTCAGTATCTTCAAAGGGTTGAAGTCCATGTTTTTGGGATGTGAATTTCCTGCTCCCACGCGTCGCCGCTGGCTCCCTCGCGGTCGCCGCTGGCTGCCTCGCGTCGCCACTGGCTGCCTCGCTGTCGCCGCTTGCTCCTCGCGTCGTCGCTGGCTCCTCGCGTCCTCGCTGGCCCCTCGCGGTCGCCGCCGGCTCCCTCGCTGTCGCCGCCGGCTCCTCGCGTCCTCGCTGGCCCCTCGCGTCGCCGCCGGCTCCCTCGCGTCATCGCCGCTCCCTCGCTGTCGCCGCCGGCTCCCTCGCTGTCGCCGCTGGCTCTCGCGTCGCCGCTGGCTCCCATGCGGTCATCGCTGGCTCCCTCGCGTCGCCGATGGTTCCTCGCTGTCTTCGCTGGCTCTCTGGCTGTCATCGTTGGCTCCTCGCTGTTGTCTCCCAGCTCCCTAGCGGTCGCTGGCTCCCTTGCAGTCGCCGCTGGCTTGTTCTCGGTCATCTCTGGCTCCCTTGCTGTCGCCGCTGGCTGGTTGTCTCCGGCTTCCTCGCGGTCACTGGCTCCCTGCGGTCGCTTTCAGGCTTCTTCGCGTCGTCACTGGTTCCCTCATGATCGGTCGTCGCTGGCTTCCTCGCGATCGGTCGGTCTTGAAAAAGTTGTTGTCAGGGTCCAAGTTGTTCTCAGGGTCAAATGTCTTGTAGTCAGTAGGGTTGAAGTCATCAAAGGGTTGGAAGGGTCGTCAAAGGGATTGAAGTCCATGTTTTTGGTATGTGAATTTCCTGCTTCAATCGGGTCAGAGTTTTAGAAAAGAAGAGACGAGCTTTGGAACTGCCAGTTTGACAGAAAATGTTTTTTTAATGTCGTTACCTCGTTTTGGGTAAAGTTGATGCTGGTTTTTATTTCTTGACTTCTCTGGTAAAAGTGTCAAGTCGTGAGTTTGTCGAGTCTATTATCATCTTAACAAATCCTTTGAAATTTTCCTGTTGTTGTTGCAAGAGCGCCGAAAAAGCTCTTTTTTGTTGCTGGAGTAATTCGCTTACTTGAGTGAGGGTCAGGAAGTCCTCATCGTGCTTTGTGTCTTGCTTGTCTCGATACCCTTTGCCGTTATATTGAAAGCAGCTCCTGGTGCAGTGCAGACATTTGGAGTATGTTAAATATAAAAAGAATATAAGAAATAGTGGGAAATCTTGACAACAAAAGAAGAAGAAAGAATTGTAGAAATAATTAATTTAGCCCAGTAGAGCAGGGTCTTCAACCGCTTACATTACTTACAGGACTTACATTACTTCCGTTTTATTTATTTCGAATCTGAAATATATTTATATATATATATATATATATATATATATATATATATATATATATATATATATATATATATATATATATAAATCCTCATCTCACCCCTCGGGTGGTGTCCGTCCCCCATTCAGCTCGGGTCCTCTACCAGAGGCCAGGAAGCTTGAGGGTTCTGCGCAGTATCCTTGCTGTTCCCAGCACTGCACATTTCTGGACTAAGATGTCCGATGTTGTTCCCGGGATCTGTTGCAACCACTCATCTAGTTTGGAGGTCACTGCCCCGAGTGATCCGACCACCACAGGCACGACTGTCACTTTTACCTTCCAGGCTCTCTCCAGCTCCTCTCTGAGTTTCTCGTGTTCCTTCTTTCTGATGGGTCCTTCACTTGGGACCACTACATCCACTACAACGGCTTTCCTCTGCCCTTAATCTATGATCACGATATCCGGCTGGTTCGCCATTACCATCTTGTCAGTCTGGATCTGGAAGTCCAGGTGTGACCCCTCGGGTGGTGTCCGTCCCCCATTCAGCTCGGGTCCTCTACCAGAGTCCAGGAAGCTTGAGGGTTCTGCGCAGTATCCTTGCTGTTCCCAGCACTGCACATTTCTGGACTAAGATGTCCGATGTTGTTCCCGGGATCTGTTGCAACAACTCATCTAGTTTGGAGGTCACTGCCCCGAGTGCTCCGACCACCACAGGCACGACTGTCACCTTTACCTTCCAGGCTCTCTCCAGCTCCTCTCTGAGTTTCTCGTGTTCCTTCTTTCTGATGGGTCCTTCACTTGGGACCACTACATCCACTACAACAGCTTTCCTCTGCCCTTTATCTATGATCACGATATCCGGCTGGTTCGCCATTACCATCTTGTCAGTCTGGATCTGGAAGTCCCACAGGATCTTCGCTCTGTCATTCTCCACCACCTTCGGAGGTGTTTCCCATTTTGACCTTGGGGTTTCCAGTCCATACTCGGCACAGATGTTTCGGTAGACTATGCCAGCCACCTGGTTATGGCATTCCATGTAGGCTTTCCCTGCCAGCATCTTACACCCTGCAGTTATGTGTTGGATCATCTCGGGTGCCTCTTTGCACAACCTACACCTTGGGTCTTGTCTGGTGTGGTATATCTGGGCCTCAATGGCTCTGGTGCTCAGGGCCTGCTCCTGAGCAGCCAGGATGAGTGCCTCTGTGCTGTCCTTCAGGCCAGCCCTCTCTAGCCACTGATAGGACTTCTTGAGATCAGCCACTTCAGTTATGGTCCGGTGGTACATCCCGTGTAGGGGCTTGTCCTCCCATGATGGTCCCTCTTCCAGCATCTCATCTCATCCTCTGTTCCCATTGTTTGAGAATGGGGATATATATATATATATATATATATATATATATATATATATATGAAAAGTTAACAGATTCTCTGTCACATCCGTCTACGGTGTGTTACTCTTGACGCAGGTCAAGGAGCACTTCTCTGTCACGTGATCGGTTACCGCTAAAATGAAACCCAGGAGCTGGCAAAATGAGTAAAAACAAAAACAAAAAAAACGTCTTTGGGAAGGGGAAAAAGCCTAGCCAGGAGACAGAAGAGGAGCCTACGACGCTCAAGAAAAAGAAGGCTACATTTAGTAGACCGTATCGGGAGTCCTACTTCAAATACGGATTTATCTCAACGGGAGATTCCCACGCACCAAGCCCACTCTGCGTAATATGCGGCGATGGTGAGTCATAATTTTCATGCATTTTTTATTTGTGGTGTATCTTATTTTGAAGGCACACTTAAACGTGACCATAGCGACCAGAGAGTGTTGCGGCCAGATAGGACATTCCTCGTGTCATGACTCGTGTTTAGTATTATGTTTCGGAAATACCTGTTTTCCTGCAGGTCATATCATATTATTTTGTTGTATTTATCCGTCACACCTGAAAAAATTGGCTGACGTTAAACCGGTCCGTGGGGCAGAAAAGGTTGGGGACCGCTGCAGTAGAGAGATTATTGCACAGTGTTCCAAGCCCATTAAATATAGCACAGTACAGTGTTGCGTTCCAGACACATTTTGGGTATTATCAACACTGTAATTCACTTCAGTGTTGATTTTTCTGATGGCCTTTTACTCTGACAGAATTATAGTGTTGATCAATTTTGTGCTTTCATGCAGAAGTACATTTCAGTTTGGACTTGATTACTTTTACGTAAGTACAAGAGTTGAATCTCGACTTCACCTTTACCCAGAATGTTTTTTTTTTTTTTTAAATACACTAGTATTTGTACTCCTGCTCAAGTGCAATTTGCAAGTACCTACGCAGCCAGGTTCACATGCACCACACACACACAAAAAAACTTGGATAAAGTTCAGGAGTTCAGCTTCCAACAGCATCAGAAGAATTTCACGCTTTAAAGAAATCACTCAGGAAAAGGGACTTGAAAACTTCACCTGTGGGTTTTTTATTTTGTTATTTTTTTTAAACGAGTGCTAATCCGCACCTCCAACAAAACTCGGTGTGGTTCGGCTTACTGTTGAGGTGGCCTTGCATGTCCTTCTTATCTTGCCAACGCGCTCGCCATGTTTGTCCGAGCCCTTTTGAAGCAGCCGACTTTTGTTGAGCAAGTCATTTTCTCCGTCTATGTTTAGTCGTGGCGCTCCTTTGTCTGCTCTTAAGCACATTCACATGCAATGGGGCTGTTATCTCCGGCTCGGCTGGTCGGGGTTGGGGGATGGGGGACTGGGAGGGGGGGAGGGTCTCGGCTTTGTGCGGCATGAAAAGGTGGTGTCAAGCTCTTTCGATGATGCCAAGAGCACACAATGACAGAGATTGAGGTTGCTACGGAGTGAGTGAGACAAATCCCACCACTGGCTTTCTTCAATTCACATGCTGCATTGCCATCTTTATATGAATCTTTTTTTTTTTAATTAGGTCCCCGTCCCCCCCCCGACCCCCTTTTGTTGTTTACTCGGGTGATGTTGTTTTATGCGATGCATAGGGAGGGAAGGAAGGGCACATGTAGAAGGTAGTCGGGTTGACAGGGGAATTTGGTTAATAAGCACAGCAGGGAATGGTAGTTAGAAACAAATAAAGCCTCCGGGGGATGTCAATATTCCATTTTATTATTGCAAAATATCAGGATGGAAATCATCACGTCGACCGTGAAACAATAGGGAAGCTCATTGTCCCCCCGCTTTTACAGAGTCGGATTTGTCGTTGAAAAAGTCTCACGGCGCAAAACCGAAAAGTGACGTGTTACGAAAAATTACATACAGTGGAGCGCCGTTCAAGTTAGATTGCATACTAAGCCGCAATAACTGAGAATTATTGATATATCCGCACTGTCGGGCGGAAACCTCCTACGTGCAAAAATGCTGTCGTTTAAGAGATGCAATCACGCATCGATTGTCATTCGGTCGCCGGTTTGAACCATAACGTGTCGGAAATATGGCAGGAATGCTGCAGATGTGTGCAACACAAGCGAGAACAAGTTTGCTTCTACGGAGCACTCCACAAATCTGAGAGTTTTTAGTGTTGAGAGGATTTGAACAATTTGAAGTTAAAGGTGTGCCCGAAAGGATTTTTCTGTCAAAATAGTTGTCACTCGATTTGACGAATGGGGAAAACATCATTTTTACTTTTCGGCTCACGTACATTACAGTCTGGACTCTTTTGCTTCAGTCCAACTTGAGAGTCTTTTCTTGGTCTTCCGCCAAGTATCTGCAGTAGTACTGAAGTACAAGATGTGATTACTTTTGCCACCTCTGTGCATAACATCCAGTATCGGGAATGCCAAAGTAATGGTGAAATGGAGCCATTATTAGCATTCATAAAGTGCTTTTGAAGCCCTGAGTGGACTTGAAAGAACTTTCCAGCCCATTAACCTCAAATGGACGCCTTCGAAACCCTGTCATCGTGGAACGCCTCGGGATGACTGACTTTTCATCAGCTTCTTGATTAGAGACGGAAGGTGGCTCCATTAAACTTTTTTTTTTCCTTCCCTTCATCTCCGAAATGAACATTTTCAATCACCGCGTCGGGATGGATGGTGGGGCTGGTGGATGGGGTGACGCGGGGTGAGGGCCAATTTAAATTGCGGCCCGAATAATTAGATTCGTTATTGGACGTCACCTGTTGAATTTCTGCGTGTGGTGGGTTACATGTTGACTTAATGTCAGCCATCCGTTTTGCTTTCACCGCGCTTGGGCTGCAGAACGGGAGGCTCATTCATCACCGGCCTTGTGCGGCTGTGGGCGCCTGCGCAACCGAGTGACAGACGCGCACATAAACAACGTGACACACACACACACACACGTGCGTGTGCATTCCACTGTGAATTTATAACAAGGGGCCTTATATCCAATATAAAAGTGTCAGCTACTGAACTAACACACGCACACACACACACACACACACACACACACACACTTGACTGGTGACATGCATGCAAACACACCCTGTGTCATATGTACATTTCCTCAGCTAACCTTGTGTGTGAGTTTATGTCTGCGTTTGTGCGCGTGTGTGTTTATGTGTGTATGCACGCGTAGTCAAATCTGTCAGAGGGTTTGTGATTGATGGATGACGGCGGCCCCGGGCAGACTCGGGCGACATGCAGGCTCTCCCCTCACCCCCTCATCCATTTTAACCCTCACCTGCAGATACTGTTCAGTCTTCATACGCACATTGTAGCACGTGCCAGGTTTTTCCCTAAAAATGTATTCGTTATATTTGTCTCTATCACATTTTTTTTTCAAATTTAATAGCCTGTCTGACTTTGATAAATGGATGATTAATCTTTCATCTGTGTTGGCGAAAGGATATTTTTCATGGTTCACAACACTTGTTTTTGGATTTTTAAAAGAAAAAAAAAAGAAAGTCACTGACAATGTCAGTTCAAGGTGCTTCATAATTTTGAAGCATGACCACTTTTTATATCTCTTGATTGAATAAAGGGATGTTTTCAAGGCACCCTGTGTCTTTTGTATGACATGTGTTCCGTGTGTTTAATAAGTAAGAGGATTCTAACGTTGTTACTGGCTCAACATTTCACCCATGAATTATGGCACGTGCCGATTCCAACTACTATTGTGAATCGAACACACAATGCTAAATCAAAAATCGATTTCAGTCGACAAAATCAGTGCACACAAATTTTGTAGCATAATACTTTTAAATTTGATTTGTGCTCTCTACCGTCTTTGTTACTGATTTGTTGCTTTACTTTTGTATATGTTAGTTGCTCCATGTACAGCACTTTGTGTGCAGCGATGGCTGTTTGAAAGTGCTCTATAAATACAGTTGAGTTGAGTGTATTTTGGGTCACCTTGAGCAAATTCATCAAATTTCATGGTGGAAAAAAATGGCAGTGTATTTATTAGAGTCAAATTTGACTTTAACAGGATATTATGGAGCATTTTTAAAATTCAATTATTTTTCTGCCAACCCAGAGAGGAATCCCCATCGGGCAGTTCTGCAAGGACTTCAACGAGAAAACCAAAGAGATGAAGGAAGGCATCCCTCTTCCAATCAAGATCAACGTGAAGGTATTCTACACGTGCGCGCTCCAAACTCCACGCAACCTCCTTTCGCTCCCGCCTCACGCCGCCCGGCCCGCCCACCCATGGCATCGCTTAATTCCACCAGCCGAAGAACATTTACCCAGCGCTTCCATAATTCATAGTCAGGTGTAGAACTAAGCCTTTTTTTTCATTTGCAATTCATTAATGAAGTAATACCCATAGGAAGGTGCAGTCAAGCGGCATTAAGTGCCAGGAAGACATTGCAATGAGTGAAATGCGCTTGTTCTTTCTTTGACAACCACCACTCTCTCACTTCGCCACTCATTAGTTGACTTGACAACCTCCCACCTCAAATGTCACTATCCAGCGACATATGATCTACCGAAAGCCCATCGCTGCCACCTGCAGGTGATGTCCGTTGCATAAGTGCAGCATTTCCCAAGCCAGGCACATATTTTACGTCAGAAGAATCTCACCAACCACCAAGCAAAATACAGTGGTACCTCTAATTACGAAATTAATTGGTTCTGTAAGAAATTTCTTAACTAGAAAATTTTGTAAGTAGAGACGCGTTTTCCATGTAAATGCCCTAATTTGTTCCAAGCCCCCCAAAATTCTGACGTAAATCTTTTCTAAAGCATAAAAATGCATCAAAATAATTAGATTATTACACAATAGATGAGAGTTGTGCATAATGTTAAAAAAAAAAAACTCCAAATGATAGAGTAAAGAATGAAAATGATGCTCATTTAACTTTTAACTGTGTCCTCATCGTTTTTTTACCTCTTTAGTTCATGTTCTCTCTTAGAAGTGTTTTTTTTTTTGCCTGGCATTTTGTAAAGAACTGATCCAAGGACTTTTGCTTTTGCCGGCTTTTAACAATCCTTCAAAAATGTCCAAGGCAAACATCAGCATTGTGAGCGATCGCCCGACTGGTGAACACTTTTTTGGGGTGATTCACGTTTACATAAATCGGAACAGCTTGTAGCCCGAGGGGCGAATGACGAGGACGCTGCATAGACACATAGCTGTCTACACACACAGACACATACGGTAGAGGTCCCTCTTAGCCAATGGGATGCCAGGATGATGCTCGGTAATAGCCAATGGCAGATTAGGCGTAGAAAAAAAAGTAGTGTGTTTCCGGTAACCCGACCGACCGAGAATTTCTACCTCGAAGAAAAACTTAACGGTCTGCATTTTTTTCAAACCTTCTACATTTTTGTGTAATAATAATTATAATAGTACATTTCATTTATACGCGCCTTTCAAAACACTCAAGGACGCTTTACAATCAAAACAAGAATAATAAAACCACAGACAAAATTATAAATAATAAAAGGAAAGATTAATTTAGAGCGTTTACATTGGTGAAAACTCTTGCGATATTCACGTTGCGTCGTTTGCCCTGTCGTCTGTCAACAACATTGAATCATGGCGGCGGCCACGATCTCCGACAACAGTTTAAACCGCGTTTTGTGTGTTGCAGTCGCATGCTCGCACCATAACATTAAGAAAATAGCATCCATTGATGTATCGAAAAGATTCAGCGAACTATTTGACAAACACCACGGCCCGTCTAGGACGCGGGACGCAGAGGTAACGAGATGGCTCTAACACCCAGCCGCTGGGTACCCAACTCTCTCGCCACCGAGCGGGGGTTTCAATCAGCGGCGATTGCTCTCGGACTGCAAGGGAAGCTCGGCTTCCCCTAAAATGTCAAAGAATAAGTGATCAAATATATGAATGTGGGGCGGACACTAGGACCATGCTTCTCACCCAGCAGGCATACAGTGGGGGGCGTGTTCAGGTGAATGTCTTTGGCGCAAACTTGTAATTGTTTAGATCCACTTGTTGGCAGTTGTGGAATAAAGACGTGTTTTCCAGTCAATCGTGTGTGCTCCTTTCGACTGCCACAAATGTGAATTTCATTGTGTGTACATGTCATTGCTGTGCTTTAAACGGTAGTGAGTTCAGGTTAGGTTGTCCCAATGCGTTGAACGGAGACGAGTCATTGGATACAAGCTGGTTTTTGTCCCGCCCACGGATGCTCGTGATCTATGGGACTGGATGGCAGTGGGAGGGTACCGGACGCCAGGCTTTTCTGCATCCGATTGGATGATCTGTCTGAGTCTGCGTGCCAGTTCGATTGACATTGAAATGAGCCAATCGCCGAGCTTTTAGTGTAGACGTCCGTCGCGAGCAATTTTTCAACTCGCATTCTGTTCCGAGTTGAGTTGGAGACTTCTCCTAATCGTTTTAGCGACACTCTTTGTTGTAAACAAACAACTAGCGACAAATTAATCTTTTATTTCTGGTGGGGTTATTGTAGTTCCTATAGTTGTAGGACACTAATTAAGTACCGGGAAAAGACGCCTTGTTGGTATGACAGGGTCACAGATCATTTTCTTGAAAAGGAACGGAGCTAGAGTAGAATTCACGTATCAATAAACGGACACATTTTATGATGTCGACCAAAATTGAGCTTCCCCTCTTTGACAGACGAGCACTGGTTTCAATGTCTCCTTGTTTTATGTTTTATGGTTATTTTGTTTACGTTTTTGATGGGGGAGGGAGGGAGAAAAAAAGATTAAAAAAAAAAAACTTTGTCCGACCTACCGACCCTATGCTGAAATTTCATGTTACCGGAAACACACTACTTATTTTTCTACGCCTTAGCTATAAGTATGTTGTGTTTAGGAAACTCGGGGATGCGAGTAGCAACCCATACTATATTTTTACCTTTGGTATCTTGAAATTTATTTCGTAACAAGAGGCAATATTTTCCCGTTCAGGGGTTTCATAACTTGAAAATTTCATATGAAGAGACGTTCGTATGTAGCGGTACCCCTGTATCACAAAAAGTTTGAAAAGATGGTTATCATCTCTCAACTTACTCTCAAACCCACAGAATAGTGTTTTCTGTGATTATACAAGTTACCGAAGCTACCAAAAATAAGCAGTTGACTTATATATATATATATATATATATATATATATATATATATATATATATATATATATATATATATATATATTAATTTTTTTTTTTTTTTTTTTTTTTTTCTGTTACAACTACTACTACTCCTACTTCTGCTGCAAAGTGCTCCAATTTTTTTGCTGACCGACAATCCCTAACTGAACAACCATTACTGATTGCCAGCGAGAGCCTCCATTACAAGAATCCGAAATGATGTCGACACAAAACCGTAGAGAGACTTCCGAGCAAGAAGGACCAACAGAATCAGCATAGCCTGACTGCTGTGTTCAAAGCAAATTTGAGAAAAACGAAGTATGCAACCATGGCTTAAATCCATTATAGGCTGAGTACTAGTTTACCTTAGATGTGCACTTTATAATGCTTTTTCTCTTCTTTGGTAATCAGGATTGGACCATGAGTTGCTTTCACGAACAACACTGGTTTCTGAACAAGAAGCAGAGAAAATTAGGTTTTTCTCAAGAGTCAAGCAGACGTGTGACTTTGACCTCAATGTTTTTTGTTTTTTTCTTCTTTGCTTAGGTGAAACCTCGAAATGTAAATGAACAAAAATAAGACTGAGAAAGGGATTTTGTTCTCAAAATAATGTCTTTACACACATACATCTAAAGGCGCGTTCCCACGTTGCAATTTGTGGCATAAGTTTTGTGGCATGCAACACATTGCAACGTGTGAACCCCGAAGTTGGACAGACTTTTGTGGCATGCAACGTGTTGGATGCGTGTTTAGAAAATAGATGGATGGATGGACAGACATCTAAGAAATGCGCCGTGAGTAATGCTAACACAACACATAACTCGGCTAGAACACCAATGGCTTTTTTACATACCTGACAAAATGTATCTGACTTCGTGGTATTTGCAATTCTCTTCTTCATAAGCCATGAGACTCGTCACCACCACCGTGAAAAACAAGACGCGCCACCCGAGTTGGCTGTTCATCACTAACGATGGCTGCCGCTTTCCTGTTGACGCCGGGCGGTGACACCTGCAGCTAATTAACTTAGCCTAGCATCAAGAACGGCATTCTGGGGAATAGCAACCCCGCCTGGCGCTTGCTGTGTCTTTTTCATCCTTAAAAGCGCACGCAGGCGTAATTTCTTTGGGAGGAAATACAAACACCGTGTCAGAGTGTCGGTGCGGAAGACTGCGTGGGAGCCAACACTTAGATGAATCTACCGTGTTGTCTTTTGTTAATGACGCTCTTCACAGCAGTCGTTGTGACAGATGAAAATGGTGAATGCATTAGCAGGACATTTCATTTGTAGGGAGGTGGAGCATGCTCTGCGCAATTCTTTACCTTTTGCCAAGGAACTGGTTCATGGTGCAAATCTAGTCAATATTTGAGATGAAATGTGATTATCATTCATTCATTCATTCATTCATTCATCTTCCGAACCGCTTGATCCTCACTAGGGTCGCAGGGGGTGCTGGAGCCTATCCCAGCTGTCTCCGGGCAGTAGGCGGGGGACACCCTGAATTGGTTGCCAGCCAATCGCAGGGCACACAGAGACGAACAACCATCCACGCCCACACTCATACCTAGGGACAATTTTGAGTGCTCAATCAGCCTACCATGCATGTCTTTGGAATGTGGGAGGAAACCGGAGCACCCGGAGAAAACCCACACAAGCCCGGGGAGAACATGCAAACTCCACACAGGGAGGCCGGAGCTGGAATCGAACCCGGTACCTCTGCACTGTGAAGCCGACGTGCTAACCACTGGACTACCGGGCCGCCTGTGATTATCATCATAACCCCAAATTAGAATAGTTATCTATGTTAGCACCATATTGAATACATCGAATACTCTGAATACATCGCTGATTTATGTTGACGTTCCTTTAAGAGGTGGAGCCTAGTGAGGTGGTATGTAACATTGACATGAGAATATGTGGGTGTGAGTTGTGGCCAATAGTTGCTCCTGTGCGAGTGTGTCGCTGTTCCGTGTGTGTTAAAGTGCCGGTAGTTCTTTGAGGGTTTAGAATTCTGATGCCAATTATGCTAATTTCCATTAGCCCGTCAGTGGTGAAATTATCTTTTGTTTTATGTCAATTTTACAGTTAACCTCATCGGGCATGACAAACGAATTGAGGCAAGCACGCTGGGCCTCTTATTAAGAGAACGGTGTGAATGATAGACTTCTACCTGTTTCCTCAAAGGCCTGTTATACGATAGTCTCCTATTTGTTGACCGGGTGAGAGTGAGAACATGTCATAAATGTGTGTGTGAAGGGTGAATCCCTGAAAAAATAAAATAAAATATATGGTCTCACGTATCACAGATTTGCCGCCAATGACAGGTGGGTCCGGAACTTTTCCGTCGCCCGTATAAGAATATGACTTCAGCTGACAATATAATGTTGGCTGTAGCTGCTAAATTAAAGTTGACTGTCGTGAAGTTTCTAAAGGACTTTTTTTTTGTCAACTCAAGCACTTTTTGTCGAGTTATTCGTCATTTTCTGCTTGAGGCTGCAACCTTTTTAACTCAAAAGTTTGCATGACTTCAAAGACATTTTTTTTTCTCAGCCAAGAGAAAGGCTTTGATTTGCTTTGAGCAATCTACGCAAGACGAACCTTCCATGATAACAACTGTCACCCCTTTGTGTCGGCAGCCCGACAGGACGTACGACCTTCAAATCGGTCGGCCCACCGTCTCGTACTTCCTCAAGCAAGCGGCGGGCATCGCCAAAGGAGCCGGAAAAACAGGTGAGACACTCGCCTGCTTCCCTCGTGCCATGGGAGCGCTCGCTGCCTTTTGAGCTCGACTCGAGTGGTGTTGCTTTCACAGTTCTGGCGGCTCCAACGGACTCTCAGCTTTAGCAGTAAAGAGAATCGCTAATCCCTCCTCGGCACCGTCTCCGTTCAGATGTTGACTTCTAACAGCCAGCTCTACCCTGCTGCCCGCTCACTCTTGTTCACATTCTACAATAGAGAAATGCATTTAACTCCAGTTCTTGTGGGGGGATGTGGTTAAGACACACCAGCGATTGGTGAAATACTGCACAGAGACACAAGATAAGATGAGTGCTGTTCATGAAGGTATTATTATGAATCCCACTTGCGTTCCGGACAAAGTTTGCCTCTTTGCAGTGAAATTTATAAAACCATCTCAGCTCTTCTGTGGAATGATCAGTACGGCATTAATATTAGTCATTCTACCCAGAGGGTAAAGAGTATATGACTGTCGATGTTGTAGCTCAACCGTTTGTCTTCCATTTGTTGCTTCAAGGTGGATTTTTTTTCAAAAGTAATATTAATTAATTTATTTCAATCCACGGCGGTCCAGTGGTTAGCGCGTCAACCTCACGGTGCAGAGGTACCGGGTTCGATTCCACCTCTGGTCTTCCTGTGTGGAATTTGCATGTTCTCCTTGTGCCTGCGTGGTACTTCGGTTTCCCCCCACATTCCAAAAACATGCATGGCAGGCTAATTGAAGACTCAAAATTGTCCCAAGGTCTGTGTGTGGGTGCGGATGGTTGTTCGTCTCAATTTTTACCCGGAAGCTTTGCCGGCACCTCGTGATGGCATCCACACAGACAGACTTTTCCAGTCTATGTGGAACTCCATTGCACTGTGTTCAAACTACTCAGGGTTGCTTTCTTAGTCTATTCATACCCTCTGGTGTTGGAAAGTTACGACTGCAGCAAAGCAATGAGATTTTCCCTGTCAGGGGTCACCACTCCGTGATGATTGGCCCACTTTTTTACACTGGCTGTTTTTACTGTCCTGACCGGAAGAATCCTTCACTGTAACTTTAATTAGTAAAAGAATGATAATCAAAGTAAATAATGCCATCTTTATTCTGTTGGAAGGGCACGAGACAGCCGGCATGGTGTCGGTGCGAGCCGTGTACGAGATTGCCCGTGTGAAAGCGGAGGACGAGTGCTTCAAGATTAGGAACACATCGCTGGAGAATGTGGTCAAAAGCATCGTGGGCTCGGCACGCTCGCTGGGAATCAAGGTGGTCAACGAGTAAGTGGCGTAACCGTGACGCAACCCATCGTATCAGCCGGCGCCAGAAGCTTCGAGATTGGCCGAGTTGAATGTTTGATCGGCCCTTTTAATGAAGTTTAGGCACAACTGTGCCCGCCCATGCAACAAACAAGGAACTATTTCTAGTGTTTTAAAATGATTGTACTACAACAGCAGCAATATTCTGGACCACACGGATATTTGTATGTGTGAGAAAAAAAATTATATTCTTCTGATAAATGGTATTTTTCAAATCATAAGATCACAAGAAAAAAGCTATATTTTTATCAATTAAAAAATCTAAACGAAATTGTTTTCACTATTAATATTGTTACAAGAAAAAAATTCTCTCAATAAGTGGTAAATTACAAAAATACAGGAAATTTGGGGGATACATATGGCAATAGAAACATATATTTTCTAGATAGAAAATAATATTTTCAAAATTAAAGTCACCATATTGTGAGTATTAATGCATATATTTCCAAGGATACCCTCTTATATGTTTGAAAATGATGGGTTAATGTAGGCCCCATTTTGGAGAAAATCTCATTCATGTTAGGACTTCACGACTGTCCGTGTTTCATGTTATGTGTTGTGTTTATTATTTTACTTTATGTTTACTGTTTTGTTCAGCGCTTTGTTACAGCTGCCGCTGTTGTGAAAGCGCTATATAAATCGGCGTGTATTGTATTGTATTGTATTTTGGAGAAATCTACTTTAAAAATGTTTAATTACTTCCAGTATTATGAGAACAAACTATATTTATATTGTGTGAATACATTTGTATACATTTGAGGAAAAGCTTGTAGAGTAGAATGTCCTAACAACATAGATAACAAGAATAAATATGCGTATTTTTGAAAAAAAAAGTATTAGATTCATAGCAGTACCACACAAAATTAGAATTATTCTCCAGAATAAATGTTTATATCTTGTTAACCTAATAGCATAAGCAAGTTATTTTTTTTTAACTTAATGTCACAATATCAATAAATGCATACATTTTCCAACCTGAAAAGTAATATTTTCAAGTCATCAAGTCACAAGATTAGATTTATTGAGTCCTCGCTACAATATCTTAAAACCTTAATTGGCTGTTTAAGATGTGTTTTTAGTAACATCTTTACATTGTTTAGCATTAAATCGATTGAACAACACAGTTGATCTGCAGTGGTTTCTCTTCGCTCATGCCCCCCCCCAAAAAAGCAAAACTCAAGCATCCCCTCATCCTTGTTTTTGTTTGTGTGTTCAGCCTCTCCGCTGACGAGTACAAAGTATTCTTGGAGCAGCGAGAAGAGAAATTGAAGGCGGACGCCGCGGCGGCTGCCGAAGCTGCGGCTGCGGCTGAAGCGCCACAAAGCAAGAAGAGATAAAACATTCACGCGTTACCGCGGCTCCTTACTGACACCTAGCGGCCATATGAGCTGCTACACTGCCCTCCATGGAAAGCCGGCGCAGCATTTGTTCCTCGATCGCCCCTGGTTTAACTTTGACCTCACTGGTAAAGACGATTTCGTGCACTAATAGAACAAACGAGTTTTTTGGTTGTTGTTGTTTTTTAACCACTTCTGGGCATTTCTGCATAGGACAACCGCATCTGCTAGTGAAGCGTTCAATGTTAATCGCGATATTAGAATGACACACTAGTAGTCACTTAGTGCACAATTTTACCTCACGAGTGTCCTACTAAAATGCCAACGTTGTCCCACGAGTGTTGACAAAGAGCTTTACTAGTACATCGACCTTAAGCATTCTATGAAGCTTTGTGAAATTAATAATGTTGCTAATGTAACACAGTAGTTTTCTCGTAAGGTTTAAATGCGTACTGGCAGGCCAAAAGTGGCATTTTGTTTGCCCTTGTCGTTCTACTCGTGCACTGAATTGTCTTACTAGTGAGGCCAAAGACCGATTTCCTGACCCGCTCATTCCTATTTATACACATTGTATACAAAGTACCAGCACTGAATAAATCCAATTCAACTCTTTGCTGCGTCTTATTTGACTTGAAATTTCTCAGACTTAATTAAAAAATAAAAATAAAAAAATCATTGCACCATCGAAGTTTTCCACAAGGTAACAAATGTGTTTGACAAGCCCGAAGTGTGTTTAACTTCAAATTTCACAAACACGTTTTTTTGTGTCTTTTTGTATTTTTCAACAAACAACAAAACTTGCATCATAGATGTTTTACACGTGGTGTCGCCCTGAAGTCTGACATTTGCTTCCCCCTCATTCCATTTGTACAATTGACTTGAAACTCCATCTTTGTTTAAAAAAAAAACGCATAACTACAAGTTGCACCATCTTGAAAAGAAAAAAACACGTGCTGTCTGTACATTTTGACGCAATTGTTTTTAGAAAACGTAAAAAGTAAGCTAAACTATATGCTTGTTTCCATTTCGTGTATTTTGTGCATCAGTTTCATGTGCAATATAAAAAGAGGAAAAGAAGATGTTTCAACATTTTAGCCTTGAATTTCAAAAGGACGATTTGATTCCTTCCCTTCCCCGTGTTTTATTTTGTTTGTTTTGTTTTTGTTTACTAGTCCGGACTAGATCTCAAATAGTGCGTTGTTGTTTGTTGTCGGACAGATGCAATTTATGTTTGACATGACGTCAGCTGTAGTTCCTATTTCTAACAGATGATGGCAGCAGTCGACTGATTCACTGAAGACTTCTCAGCTGCTCAGCTCGACTGTTCCACAAAAGTCAGTATGGAATATCAACGTAACGGTACATTCATTTTTCAGGGTAAAAATAACATTTTATACAACTAATACACCGTTCAAACATTTGGAAATGTCATTGTTTTGTTGTTGCTGAAAGTAAAGCGCTTGTGCAGTTGCTGTATCACGTTTGATCTGTGAAAGTCCTATTTAAATACAACACAGATTTTTTTTAATTCGTTTTAGAAAAGTGTTTTTTATTTACAATGTGTTTTTGAAAAGTGTTTAAAGATTCAGTGTGATTACAGCATGTAGGAGGGATCACGTAAGGCTTCAATTTGAACACTTACATTACAATATTGTATTTTGTAGACAGTTTCTGTTTGCAAAATTTTTGTGTGTTGAAATACCTTGACAATTTATTCAAAAGGTGTGTCTTAATAATAGGTGAACATTTGTTTGGTATGCGCAATGAACGAGGGATCACTACATGTGCAGCATATAAACAACCATTTGAAAGTTTGGGATAACAAGTATTCAAAATACGGTCCAGACATTGTTAATGTACTGATGCCATGATCCGCGTCAAATCCCAAAATTTCTGAATCTGCGTTTGTTTTTAAATGACCCAATTCGCCTCTCTGTTCGAATCATCACAGATGTGTGCACAGCCCTTGTGTCAATGAAGCTCCTCAATTCACTTTTCACCATAATATATAATAACAGAGGATATGTTAAAAAATAAATGTAGAATATGCGCGGGAATGATGGATATGTACTTTATTACTCTCCACATCCGTAGTATACGTGCATTGATGTATATGTGATGTCCGTGTTATGTAATCTTTGTGCTTGACCAAAAAGGCGGAAATGCTCCGACAGTATGTTAAACGATTGGATTGCCTGTGCTGTCTCACATTGTCCCACTTGCCTCATTTTACTGTACCTCTAAATTTAGCTTCCCCTCACTCCCCACTTTTGTCTCCCCTTCCTTCTCCTTTCCCTCACCTCCTCTCCCCCCTTTCGTCACTGCAGCCCTCCCCGGCCCGAGCCGCTGAATGGATGCTGAGAATAGAGCGTGGCACCGGAATGCCTATATATGGAGCCCTCCGAGTTGCAGGTACGCCGAGGCAATGAGGAGATTTGTAAAAGGAGGCATGTGTCATCATCATCATCATTGGCATCAGCGTAGGCGGGAGGCGAATGCGTGCGCACGCGCGCACGTCGGTACCCACAAAGCCGAGCTCGTGCGTCACTGAGTCAGATGGCGTCTCATTCTGTCTCGTCACGCGTGTGCGTCAGCGCTGTTGCCGAGCGAACCTGGCTCGAGGGGGAAGAAAAAGGAGGGCTGCCGACGATGAGAGGAGGAGGAGGAAGAGGAGGATGATGACGACGATGGTGATGATGATGATGACGAGGATGCGGGTGCTGATGCTGAGAAGCGAGTGATGTTACGTCGGACATAGAAATCTCTCTCCTCGTACGTTTCACATTCACCTTGGAGAATAACGACATATGCTACGTTCACATGTCACATAGCACCGGGAGAAGACTAGTAGAACAATACTAGTCATGATTTTTCACTACTAATGCCACTTTTGGGCTTTCATATGTCACACAAGGGTGGCCTCGTCATTAGGGATCGCAATTAAATTTCAAAAGGCTTCTCATACAGCTATTTGAGCATTTATTTTGATGCCCTGTTCTACTAGCGCATTCTCATCCTTCTACTCGTGTTCTGAATTGTCTCACTTGTGAGCATTTCGAAAGAGTGTAATTAGCAGAATGACAAGGGTACTTGGGGTAGATCAACGGAACGTTACTAGCAAGGAAAAACTGCACTCGTTGACTTCTGCATGCGGCGTGTACATGGACCGCTTGGGATGTGCTTGGCGTCAAAAGAGTAAAATTGTGTGATACCGCTTAAAAGTACTAGTCGCACACATTGGTCAATCGGAAACACAGTTTTGCCTCATTGGTCACATGTCAGACGACTCTGCCAAAAAAAAAAAAAACAGGAGAATGAACACACAGTCTGGTGTGCTGAATTGTCTTACCAGTGAGGACAAAGAGCCAATGAGGAGATGAACCTTAACCCTTTCAGGGATAGCGGGCACTACAGTGGACAGCTTATCAGGTTACAGGTTATGATTATTTGTGCGTGAGACGGTTAATAAATCATCTGATGAGACGATGCGGGCGCTCGGTGGGGACTGACGACACCTCAGTCGCATTATAAGTGCACTTTATTATAAATGCGTTTGTCCACATTCAAATACACTTATAAGCAACACAATAGAACACTGGTCCACAATGTCCATTCTGCAGTTAAGTAGACTTAATATATTCATATTTGATACCATAAAAATCTCTCTTCATATATTTGCTATGTACAAACCTCCATACAAATGTTTACAACCTTCTGGCAGAAAAATAAAAAAAAAGGAATATATTCACATGTCACACATACAAGTCATACAAGTTTACACGTGTATTATACGTATTAAGTTAGCCGTTTAATAGCTAGAACGTAGGAATCAATCCTTTACTTGACCGTAGACGACAACTCTACGTGAGCATGTTGACACCGTGGGAATCGGAGCGTCCTCAAGCAGCGTCGCTTGGTAAAGTCAGAGAAAGAAAGAAACAAGTAGCACCAACCCCCTCCTTGCCCTGTTTACTAATAAAATGATTGTGCCTCACGACTAAAGTCCCCCCACATGTCATTTTTGTCAACAAAAGGACAAATGTGACAAGTGCGGGAACTGCTATAAGCTGCCAGCAGATATTCGGGTTGCAAAATTGTGGGAATTTTTGGAATTGAAAATTTCTCTTGGGAAGCAACGTGAATAAACCGACAATTGACAACATTTCAAGTTGGACCTGCATAGGAAGCGTAAATCGAGTTGGAGAAAATAGATTTCAGCCAATGTGCAGTTTGAATTGTGTTCAAGTAGACTAAAAATAGCACTCATGGAATTGTTTTTGCTTTCAAGTGATGATTTTGGTCCAGCTTCAGATATGCCACCACTTGTGCAAAGATGAAAAAAAATTGCAATTAATGTACAATGAGAGGGACCAAGCTATGCTGCATGGGTGTGAAAATCTGCAACCATTTGGCTTGAGCCAAAAAAATTAAACAGCATCTATGTGAGTTTTTCCATTTATATGATCACTTTTGGTGAACATCCTCTCAATTCCACATTGATGATGACGACGATGGTGATGATGATGATGACGAGGATGCGGGTGCTGATGCTGAGAAGCGAGTGATGTTACGTCGGACATAGAAATCTCTCTCTCGACGTTTCACATTCACCTTGGAGAATAACGACATATGCTACGTTCACATGTCACATAGCACCGGAGAAGACTAGTAGAACAATACTAGTCATGATTTTTCACTACTAATGCCACTTTTGGGCTTTCATATGTCACACAAGGGTGGCCTCGTCATTAGGGATCGCAATTAAATTTCAAAAGGCTTCTCATACAGCTATTTGAGCATTTATTTTGATGCCCTGTTCTACTAGCGCATTCTCATCCTTCTACTCGTGTTCTGAATTGTCTCACTTGTGAGCATTTCGAAAGAGTGTAATTAGCAGAATGACAAGGGTACTTGGGGTAGATCAACGGAACGTTACTAGCAAGGAAAAACTGCACTCGTTGACTTCTGCATGCGGCGTGTACATGGACCGCTTGGGATGTGCTTGGCGTCAAAAGAGTAAAATTGTGTGATACCGCTAAAAGTACTAGTCGCACACATTGGTCAATCGGAAACACAGTTTTGCCTCATTGGTCACATGTCAGACGACTCTGCCAAAAAAAAAAAAAACAGGAGAATGAACACACAGTCTGGTGTGCTGAATTGTCTTACCAGTGAGGACAAAGAGCCAATGAGGAGATGAACCTTAACCCTTTCAGGGATAGCGGGCACTACAGTGGACAGCTTATCAGGTTACAGGTTATGATTATTTGTGCGTGAGACGGTTAATAAATCATCTGATGAGACGATGCGGGCGCTCGGTGGGGACTGACGACACCTCAGTCGCATTATAAGTGCACTTTATTATAAATGCGTTTGTCCACATTCAAATACACTTATAAGCAACACAATAGAACACTGGTCCACAATGTCCATTCTGCAGTTAAGTAGACTTAATATATTCATATTTGATACCATAAAATCTCTCTTCATATATTTGCTATGTACAAACCTCCATACAAATGTTTACAACCTTCTGGCAGAAAAATAAAAAAAAAGGAATATATTCACATGTCACACATACAAGTCATACAAGTTTACACGTGTATTATACGTATTAAGTTAGCCGTTTAATAGCTAGAACGTAGGAATCAATCCTTTACTTGACCGTAGACGACAACTCTACGTGAGCATGTTGACACCGTGGGAATCGGAGCGTCCTCAAGCAGCGCGCTTGGTAAAGTCAGAGAAAGAAAGAAACAAGTAGCACCAACCCCTCCTTGCCCTGTTTACTAATAAAATGATTGTGCCTCACGACTAAAGTCCCCACATGTCATTTTTGTCAACAAAAGGACAAATGTGACAAGTGCGGGAACTGCTATAAGCTGCCAGCAGATATTCGGGTTGCAAAATTGTGGGAATTTTTGGAATTGAAAATTTCTCTTGGGAAGCAACGTGAATAAACCGACAATTGACAACATTTCAAGTTGGACCTGCATAGGAAGCGTAAAATTCCATGAAAAATGTACATTTCGGAATGTCTCCAAAATTTCCCATCTTAACTACCATGTAAATCTGCAGAAAAATGTCCACCCCTTTGCAACCGTATCGGATATAACCCCCTTCCCTCCAACACTAATCCCGACCTGAAGAGTCCACATTCAGAGTCTAAATGTACAGTACAACGAAAGAGCGCATTGGCAGAATAAACCAGCATCTCTTTACATGCTTTTTTTTTTTCCAGTTTGTTGCACATCACAAACATCAACACAAGTTGAGATGTACAGACACATATGGAATGTTAAAGGTTTGCAAGCCACAAACTCAGAATTCAGAAGCCGGTTTGTTCTCGGAGAGACATGTAGGCGTCAGTCCTTTATACATTATGTATATTTATACACTTAAGTATGTTTTACTTTGCAGTAAAAGTATGTCTCCACAAAATATGACAATATGCCATACTTGATGAAGTAAGTCACAGACTTATTTTAGAACGGAGGGATGCTTCCACTCCCATCTGGAACACACAAAAAAAGGGAAGGAACAAGTCAGCCGTGCGGTCATGTTAGGAAAGAGGGAAAAAAACAGAATAGAGAGGCTCTTTGAGAATTCAAATGACTTAATATCTTGGAAACTGAGGGCCTTTTCACACTGCACTTAGCAACACGCGGCGCACCGTCGAGGAATCCATTCTTTTAGGACTCAAGAACCGAATGCTGTATATTCAATTCGGAGTGCACATCCGCTGACATCAGAAGGCCCATCCAATAGGAGTGGAGCCGGTCGAGTGATATCAGAGTGCTTACAGCAATAGACCAACCAGCGCCAAAAGCCTCGCTGGTATGTCTTAGCAGGCTGCTATGCAAGTACTTCCAAATTTAGCCAAGCTTACATCGGGATGCTGTCGTCCTTATGTGTTGCCACACGGTGCGCAACCAAAAAACTAAGTTCAGTGTTAAAAAGGCCTTTGATTGTTAACACTAAACTGATCGACAAGCAAACGCAATCTAATCAGTCATGAGTCGGTAATAAGCAACTTAAATGCAGTATTCATAAAAGTTCAGGCTATTGAGCTTTTGAATGAAATTTCAGGATGAACCTAAAATGCACGAGACACTTTTAAGGTGACTGTAATTTGACCATCGCCAACCTTGAATGTTAAATTGTTTTGGTTCTTTTCATGCGGCTTGTTATTTTCGAATGAGAAGCTAAATGTAAATATGGGATAGCTACATCACCATCTCAGGAAAGATGCATGTCTTCTTCTGCATGATGGAAATGCAAGCGCTCTTGCGATTTATGTGTCACCTCATCAGATTTCAACAAAGACACTGGGAGAGTCACGGAAAGGAATAGAAGTGGATGTCTTTGGGAATTTCCATGGATCAAACCCTACTGTGAATCTTGACATTCAGTTCCCCTCCCAGCAAAATTATTGTTTCTGTACTTCTTGTACATGTGCATTGAAACGTTTGCAGTAAAGATGACCGAAGGTTCTAGCGCATTGTAGAATCATCTGGGAATTTCACCTCATAGCCCAATATCCCGAACTTTTTGGTAGTAGTATCAGTGAGACGAAAGTGAGGTACTTTGTAAGAAGATAAAGAACAAAATGTATCCATCCGGTTCTCACCTTTGTGGAAGCACTGTGGCGATGGATGACACTGGAGTTGATACAACTCAGGTTGTTGCCCTAAACCAGGGGCGATCGAGGCACCTGCCCCAAACATGGGCTCTAGCACGGCCAGTTCCTCCAGGAGGGACTGAGTGCAGGAGGCGGCGGCTGCAGGGGAGGCCGCCGGCGTGGTCGAGGCGACGGCGACGGCGGTGGCGGTAGTGGGCCTCGGCGAGGCGGTGAGGATTAGCGGAGGAGAAGCCGGTATGGAGGAGCACAAGGACACAGGAGATGATGCCACCTCCATCTCCGCTGCTTCCTCCGCCGGCTCCTCCTCCATGGCGACCTCCTCGCTCTCTCCGCACCCGTCCGCCGAGTTAGGTTGCGCCGATTGGACGCTACAGAATTGGCCCGCTCCTCAAACTGGGAGGCTTGTTGCCAGCACATTGGTGTTGGAGGAGAGATCGGGCTCGAGGGTCCAGGTTGGGAATGGGCGAGGGGACTCGGGTGGTACGTCTTGGAGGAGGGTGTCTAGGATACTCTCTTCAAACAGAGATGTGTCATCCGGCAGGAACATGGGAATATCCAGGCCGCACCACGCTTTGATGGGATAAAACTCCCGAGCGTTTCGACCGAATCGACTGTCTCGACGGGAGCCAAGAAGGGGATGGAGGGTTGGACAAGGGGACATGGATGGAGGGGACAGCTTGGACAGGAGAGGGTCCAGATAGAAGAGTGTGCTTTCAATTCCGCATGTGTTCAAAATGTCACACCGGAGCACCTTTTTCAATTTTGAGTTTGCTGAACGTCAGGCAAAAAAAGTGCTAGAAGTCATGAAATCAACTCTCGATTAAAATAGCTTTTTTTTGTCGTCCATGTTCACAACAGATATTTTTCACTACGAGTGAATACAAATGCATGTCTGTAAGTTAAACAACGCTTAACGAGTTCAGACGGCCAATCTGAAGCGGCAGACACCACATGGACTCAGGACTCAGTCAGTCGGGCGTCCATGTTGTTATTCTGGTTCTGGTTGTAAATGTTTGCACCAGATTTACTAGCGCACAGCGTCGTGATGGAACAAAAAAAAAATTAGAAAGCCCATTTTTTTTTGTTCTCGGGAGAGACATGTAGGCGTCAGTCCTTTATACATTATGTATATTTATACACTTAAGTATGTTTTACTTTGCAGTAAAAGTATGTCTCCACAAAATATGACAATATGCCATACTTGATGAAGTAAGTCACAGACTTATTTTAGAACGGAGGGATGCTTCCACTCCCATCTGGAACACACAAAAAAAGGGAAGGAACAAGTCAGCCGTGCGGTCATGTTAGGAAAGAGGGAAAAAAACAGAATAGAGAGGCTCTTTGAGAATTCAAATGACTTAATATCTTGGAAACTGAGGGCCTTTTCACACTGCACTTAGCAACACGCGGCGCACCGTCGAGGAATCCATTCTTTTAGGACTCAAGAACCGAATGCTGTATATTCAATTCGGGAGTGCACATCCGCTGACATCAGAAGGCCCATCCAATAGGAGTGGAGCCGGTCGAGTGATATCAGAGTGCTTACAGCAATAGACCAACCAGCGCCAAAAGCCTCGCTGGTATGTCTTAGCAGGCTGCTATGCAAGTACTTCCAAATTTAGCCAAGCTTACATCGGGATGCTGTCGTCCTTATGTGTTGCCACACGGTGCGCAACCAAAAAACTAAGTTCAGTGTTAAAAAGGCCTTTGATTGTTAACACTAAACTGATCGACAAGCAAACGCAATCTAATCAGTCATGAGTCGGTAATAAGCAACTTAAATGCAGTATTCATAAAAAGTTCAGGCTATTGAGCTTTTGAATGAAATTTCAGGATGAACCTAAAATGCACGAGACACTTTTAAGGTGACTGTAATTTGACCATCGCCAACCTTGAATGTTAAATTGTTTTGGTTCTTTTCATGCGGCTTGTTATTTTCGAATGAGAAGCTAAATGTAAATATGGGATAGCTACATCACCATCTCAGGAAAGATGCATGTCTTCTTCTGCATGATGGAAATGCAAGCGCGTCTTGCGATTTATGTGTCACCTCATCAGATTTCAACAAAGACACTGGGAGAGTCACGGAAAGGAATAGAAGTGGATGTCTTTGGGAATTTCCATGGATCAAACCCCTACTGTGAATCTTGACATTCAGTTCCCCCTCCCAGCAAAATTATTGTTTCTGTACTTCTTGTACATGTGCATTGAAACGTTTGCAGTAAAGATGACCCGAAGGTTCTAGCGCATTGTAGAATCATCTGGGAATTTCACCTCATAGCCCAATATCCCGAACTTTTTTGGTAGTAGTATCAGTGAGACGAAAGTGAGGTACTTTGTAAGAAGATAAAGAACAAAATGTATCCATCCGGTTCTCACCTTTGTGGAAGCACTGTGGCGATGGATGACACTGGAGTTGATACAACTCAGGTTGTTGCCCTAAACCAGGGGCGATCGAGGCACCTGCCCCAAACATGGGCTCTAGCACGGCCAGTTCCTCCAGGAGGGACTGAGTGCAGGAGGCGGCGGCTGCAGGGGAGGCCGCCGGCGTGGTCGAGGCGACGGCGACGGCGGTGGCGGTAGTGGGCCTCGGCGAGGCGGTGAGGATTAGCGGAGGAGAAGCCGGTATGGAGGAGCACAAGGACACAGGAGATGATGCCACCTCCATCTCCGCTGCTTCCTCCGCCGGCTCCTCCTCCATGGCGACCTCCTCGCTCTCTCCGCACCCGTCCGCCGAGTTAGGTTGCGCCGATTGGACGCTACAGAATTGGCCCGCTCCCTCAAACTGGGAGGCTTGTTGCCAGCACATTGGTGTTGGAGGAGAGATCGGGCTCGAGGGGTCCAGGTTGGGAATGGGCGAGGGGGACTCGGGTGGTACGTCTTGGAGGAGGGTGTCTAGGATACTCTCTTCAAACAGAGATGTGTCATCCGGCAGGAACATGGGAATATCCAGGCCGCACCACGCTTTGATGGGATAAAACTCCCGAAGCGTTTCGACCGAATCGACTGTCTCGACGGGAGCCAAGAAGGGGGATGGAGGGTTGGACAAGGGGGACATGGATGGAGGGGACAGCTTGGACAGGAGAGGGTCCAGATAGAAGCCCTCCACCAGGGAGCTGATGTGCTGGGCCAGCAAGGAGATCTCCGCCCTCTCCTTCTCACGTTCTCTTTCCAGTGAGAAGAAGGGCAGGCAAGGCTGTTTTCCGGGGGACGCCTCGGGGGTGAGGATCCCCTCTGGCGGACACTGAAGAGGCCCCAGGGGCACGTCCACATAAAGCGGACCCCGAACCTCGGGAAGGGTCATCACCGTGCAGTCGCCGTCTCCTGGGCTGTCCGGCGTCGGGGGCAGTTTCTCGTACAGAGCTCCGCAGCAGGGATCCGTCGCGAAGAGCAGTTCTGTGGAGGGGGTGGGCAGGCTGAGGGGGAGCTTGGTAGACATGGTGGTGGGGGGTGCAGGGCTGGAGGCGGTGGTGACTGGCGGGGCCCCGGATGAGGCGGAAGCAGCCATGGAGGTGGTGGCAGTGGCTGTGGTGGCGGATGGAGGCGGCGTGGTGGTGCCGGTGGGGTCGAAGCTGAAGTGGGGCTCCTCGAACGGGAAGCTAGCCCCTCCAATGTGGGGGGTATACGGAGGCGTGCACACAAACTCTTTGGTCTGCTGAGCTTGCGAGGTGGGGATGGGCGGCAGCGGCAGGGGGAGAACCGGCAGAGGGGGGTCCAGCTCGAAGGAGGGCGGCATGAGGATGTTTTGGGTTAAGAAGTCCAAGTCGGACACCGTCTCTACCGTGACCGGCGTAGGAGAGGGGGCAGCCAAGGGGCTGCTCACGGGGGGCGGCTGGAAGAAGGCCTCCTCCTCCAGGGAGGAGATGCTGGAGCGGGGCTCCCCCTCCGTCTGCATGGCCCCGGCCGCCGAGCCGGCCCGTTCGTCCGAGGAGGCCACACTGCAGCCTGCCGTGCTGAAGTCGAAGGACTGGCCTGACAAGCCGCTGCTGCCGGGAGTGAACACCTGGTCGGGGCTGGACAAGGTGTCGGGGGACTGGAGGCTTTCCTGCTGGGGGGGGCCTGAGCTCAGGACCAGGCTGAGCTGAGTCTGCTCCATGGTCAGCTGTTGACGCACTGACCATGCCTCCGAATCACTGAAATATAAAAAAAAAAAAAAAGAAAACTGTTTAGGAACTGAATCGGTATCAGATAAAGTTTTGAGGGAAAAAAAGTAGTGCTTTGATGCCATCTTGTGGCATCTTGGTGCCGATGGACTTTGTTGAACTGTGTTGAGTAGCTTCGTTTCGGCAAAAGTAACGCTTTTGATACCATCTTGGTGCCAAGGGACGATGCACTTGTGGACCAATGAACTATGTTGAAGTGAGTGACTTCAGTTACACAAAAGCAGTACTTTTCGGCCATCTTGTGGCGTCTTGGTGCCAAGGGACAATGTTGAAATTAACTGAAGAGTTTCATTTGGACAATAGAGTGCATTTGATGCCATCTTGGTGCCAAGAAACTATGTCAAAGTGAGTTGAGAAGGTTCATTTAGACAAAGGTACTGCTTTGGCACCACCTTGTCAACGTAGACCTTAAGGTATGTCATATTCTAAACGCTCAAACATCTTTCAACGCAGTGAGATTTTACTCATGTAAAATATGTGCCTTGGCTCAAGAACTGTGGTGAGAGCATGTTGCGTTTTTGCGAATCGTACGAGGCAGTGGTGGCGGCGGCATCGCGTACCTGATCACGTAATTGCTGCTGGTGACGGGTACGTCTCCGGATTGTAGCTGGAGGACCATGTAGAGCCAAACCCACGTCTGGTCTCGAGCCTGCACACGGACCACCATCTCGCTTCGTCCCTCTCCTCCCTCTCGCACTGATGAGTCACAGCGCAACTTCGTAAGCGCCTTTATCATCCTCATTTTCGGGTTATTTTTCATGCCGTTGGCATGTACACGTGGGTGTTTTGTGAGCTGACACTTACGCAGGCTGCGATGCTGAGCGGAGGCGTGTGCCAGATCATGCGGGTGGAGGAGGCCGTACCAGGAGCGGGATCGCAACGCCGCTACGTCGTAGCCGAGGTAAGTGCGTACACTGTGGAGGACACGTTCACTTAAAGGATGCAGGCCAATATTAGGCCTTCCATCTCCAAATTTCATATTTCTCACAAATCCATAAAATATGAAATCAACAATAATACTTTCTCTAAAATACTTTTTTTCTTGAAAACATGCAGATTATTTTTCTTTTTTAACAAAAAAACAAACCCCACTTTCATGATCAGGTAGATTGTAAATACCGTATTGGCCCGAATATAAGAATAATGATTATAAGACGACCCCCTCTTTTTCAAGACTCAAGTTTGAAAAAAGACTTTTTGAACACCAAATTAATTTTTCCACAGAAAATAATTACAGTACATCTGAAACAAATGATTATAACAATATATTTGAAAGAAAAAGCATGTTATTTTGCCTCATTCAAATCTTAATATCTGGACATTTAAATATGTAAACTAAAGTGCAATCACATTCGTAAATGAATGGCTTCTGGTTTTTGAAATGTAAATTACATCATAACTTCTCCTCAGCTGCCGGTTAACCTGGCCGATCTTCGACCCACTTTTCTCCAGATTGTCACTACGTTTCTCCGTTTTCTGTTATCTCTTCTATTATTTTCTTCTCTTTTCTTTCTTACCGCTATTTTTCATTTTTCCTCTTCGTGCTACCGCTAATTTTATTTTTATTCTTCGTGACAGGAGTTCACTTTGGCCTGTGGACTCAAGTTCAGCATTCGCTGCAATGATATCTGGCGCCATCTAGCGGCGTGAATGGGTATAGACCCCGGATATAAGACGACCCCCACTTTTTCAATCTTCTTATTTCAATGCAAAAAAACACCATCTTATATTCGGGCCAATACGGTACAACTTTTCTCCTTGCTGTCTCTCCTCTATCCCCTTTCTTGCAGTTTTTTCTCAAAATACATGTAGACTACTTTCAAAATATATGACTCTTGAAATTATACTTTTGTCCTCCAAATTGTATACAGTAACCCCCTAAGTAACTTTTTGTTTCTCCAAAGTGTGTTTCTGAACAACTAATCTTGTTCAGTCTTGTCACTCCGACTTGTGGCGTGTACCTTTCGTGTGCGGCGTGCAGCCTCAAGTCTCTGCCGTGCTGGGAGTGAAAGCCTTCAAGGAAGAGGTTGGCGTCGGCCAGGGGAGGCCCGCTAGATGTGCTCTCCGCTCCGGAGCGTGTGGGATGGCTTTCCAAAGGGGAGCAGAAACACACCCAGACTGGATTGGAGGTCCAGTAGGATCCAGCCGCAGCACTGCTGGTGACCGGCACCGACAGGCGGCGAGCTCGGATCAGGACCAGCTTGTTCCCGGCGCTCTGCCTGCGCACCGACTTGGAGGTGTTGAAGCGGCAGCGGAAAAGACGATCTGTCACCGAAAAACCGGGGGAAAGGTCATGAGAACTAAACAAACCAACGTTTATTGGCACACATGGCAATCACAGAAGATCAACACCACCACTTACCCATCTCGGGGGAGGCTCCGCCGGACAGATTATTCCTGACAGTCAGCTGATCCGAAGCGTCGATGATGTCATACACGCTGTCTCCCTGCGCCACCAGGTCCACCTGACACACAGGCAAGTGTGATCCCGCTGATCTTTCAGTAGACGGATGGACGGACTCACCATGGAGTGACCCAGGTGGTCGGAGACGGCATCGGACAGGTAGAGCAGTTTCCCCTCGGCGGTGAGCAGCATGAGGAAGCCTGGGAGAGCCTGCATGAGGTCAGACAGCTCGGGCAGGGACAGGAAGCGGGCACTCGCCTCCACCGATTCGCTTCCGGCCTCTAGTAAAAACAAAACAAAACAAAACAAAAAAACTTTTCATTGGGGGCGTCATGGGGTTTCAGCACCAAGGATAGAGACACTAATCAATGCACAGACATCTAACTATTTTAAAAACAAAACATACTTTCCAAACATAATCATGAATGGTGGCCCGATAGATGGATAATAAAGAAATCTAGAAAAATTGAATGAAAGTTATAGATGGCTGTAGGTGGATGATGATAGAAAGAATAATCGGACAATAAAATTAACATAAACGGATAGATTGATAGCAATAGGTTTATATATATATGTAGGCATGGATAGATCAATAGATATTTTGCTTTTGGCCAAATAAAAAAAAATATCGAAATACTGTCGTGTGGATTTTTTTAAAGCATAAGGAAGGTGCTGTCAGCACCATGGATAGCGACTAACGATGACGTGATTCTGTTTCCAGGACCCTAGACAGAGTTTCCTTGCTGCCGCGCCAAAAAACACTTGTTGATTCCACGTCTAACACACACACACACACACACACATGCTGCAAAACTGCACTTTTCCCCAACCCTCAAACAACACCCCCCCCCCCGCAAAAAAAAAAAACACATAGAGAGAATTGAGACGTTCACACTCAACTAAACCGTGTGATAAATCCCCACCCCTTCAAGGTACACATCAACACTTGAGTCCTACTATGCGCATTCGTGAGCGTGTGTGTGTATGTGCGAGTGGGCGTGAATGTGAACGTGTATCTATGTTTGTATTTGCGTGTACTGCATTGTATCATAAATGTGTGAGAGTTTGTATGTACGTGCGTTTGTGTATACGTGTCTATGCATGTATGTTTGTGTGCCACTTTTGCATCAGTTACACTTTATCTTTACATTGTCAATATTTGATTGCGCGTTTATATTTTTTTGTATTTCAAAGTAATTCAAAGGGGGCAATAATTTTTTTCACATTCTGCTAAATTGCGAGTGTAAAAATGATGATGATGATGATGATGATGATACTACTACGCGTCGTCTTACCCGGCGGCGAGAAGAAGACGGACTTCCTGGTGTACATACACGCAAGCGACATGATGTGCAAGTAGGACAGCTTGGCTTTGTCGGCGTCGGTGATGGGCAACAAGTCCTTGAGGTTGCGGATCTCGGCGTTGATCTGGTCCCGTCTGGCCTTGGAGGCTCCTTTGGTCGAGCGGTACATGCTTGTTACGGATGGCCAACCCCCACCCCCACCCCCCCCTGAAAGAAAATAAAAATAAGGGCAAAGGAAGTCCCGCTGGAGGGCACGCGCGCGCTCGCCGGTTATTGCACTTTGTTCATGGCTGGCCTGCGCTGGGCTCGATCCGCTGACAGTGTGTGAGGGACTCTGCTCGCAGGTGTCTTATATAGCCTGGGAGCGAGGGGGGCTCCCCGACGCGGCCGCCGACGTAACGAGGAAGGATGGGAGGGGAGGGGGAGGGGGAGGACTGCTCATCCGAATGGATGCTGCGAGCACGGAGCTCCTCTGGCTCCCTCCCTCGTTCCCTCCTCCCTCCCCGGCGGTGACTGCACGCGGACGTCAGCGCTCGCCTCTCCCCGCCGATGACGTCGCCATGAAACGGGGAGCTCCGGCCACGCAGAAAGCCTGATTTGGACAAAACCGAGTAAGGGGCGGGGCCAGCGTAAAAACGTAAAACGGAGTCACCCGGTAAGGAGGGAGGGAGATGTGCCGCATCCAAGGAGAGGAACGGTGTTTACATGTGAATGCGTTTAGAGGAGGCATTTGGCTCCTGTATGAGCAGCTTAGCGAGCGTCAACCCATCTTTCATCCCATCTTTCCATCTCTCACCGCTATCTTTCTCTTGACGTCCATCCATCTATGTTGCTGTCACAGTTCTATCACCTGTCTCTATCTGGGTACATTTCTGGCTTTTTTATGTCAATCTGTCTTTCTTCCCGCTGCCCTTGTGTCTCTTTCCATCTTTCTATCGCTCTTTCTGTCCATCGTTCCATCTTTCTTCCTGCCTTTCTTTCATTCTATCTCGTGCTGTCTATGCACCACTCGGTTTATCCTATTTCTATTCTGTATCTTTCTGCCCATCTTTCTACCATTCTATCCCATTTGTCTGACTGTTAAAAAAATATTTTTATCCTTCAATCTCTCTCCCTGGCTATCTTTCTATTGCTGTATCATTCTCAATCTGTCTGTGTGTCTGTCATCTTTCTGTCTTTTCCTTTTTGTATTGTGCTATCATTCTATCTTTTTATGTTTTTTCTTTCCATCTCTCCATTTCATTATTCATCTATATTTCTGTACGTCTGTGTCTTTTCTATATATCCCGTCGTCTATCGATTGACCTCTTTCAATCAAGCTAACATTTAATCTATATCTTTCTGTCATTCTGTTTATTTTTTTGTATCTATCTATCTATCTATCTATCTATCTATCTATCTATCTATCTATCTATCTATCTATCTATCTATCTATCTATCTATCTATCTATCTATCTATCTATCTATCTATCTATCTATCTATCTATCTATCTATCTATCTAATCTATCGCGTTCGCTAATTATGAATGTGCCGCTATATAATCCTTCCGTTGCGATGTTGAGACTGCATGAATGAAGGAGGAGGAGCCAAGTCACAAGTGGAATGAATGAAGGGATGAACGGATGGGTGAAGGACTAAGCGATGCATGGATGAGGTGCATGCTGCATCCCGCAGACTTGGCTGCGGTGCATATGAGAGAAGAGAGTGTGTGTATGTGTGTGTGGGGGGGGGGGGTCTAAAAATAGATTGAAAGATGCATCCTACCGATGAGGCACACACAGGCAGGGATAGGGGCGGTGGGGGTGCTTCTGCATGGCGCCCCCTGCAGTCACTCTCATGTTATTTATAGACTAGGAGGACCACTTGAATGGACAAAAGGAAATAGAACTAGCGCCTTTTCTCATATTTTGGTTGCCTCTTCGACGGTTTATCATAAAAACACCTTTGTCATTGTCAATCCAAAGTGTGCTTTTTTTCATGTTTTCTTCAGACAGAATATACAACCCAGTACAGTTTTAGTTTTGGGGCTCATTAGACAGGTACACCCCATGTTGTGTCTCAACTCAACTGTATTTATCCATCCATCCATTTTTCCTCACAAGGGTGGCAGGGGGGTGCTGGAGCCGATCCCACCCATCTTCAGGCAGTAGGCGGGGGAGACTCTGAACCGGTTGCCAGCCAATTGGGCACAGGGCACACAGAGATGAACAACAATCCACGCTCACACTCACAAGTTGGGACAATTTAGAGTGTTCAATCAACCTGCCATGCATGTTTTTGGAATGTGGGAGAAAACTGGAGTACCCAGAGAAACCCTGGGCAAACATGCAAACTCCACACAGGAAGGCCGGGGCCGGGATCGAACCAATGACCTCTGCACTGTGAGGTCAACTCACTAACCACTGGATCACCAGAAAAGGCTCAATCCCCTCTGAGCCTCCGGTTAGTTCTTGGTACCCCTAAGATTGTCCACTGGGCAGGGCGGAGGAGCTCAGAGAGGTAAGGTGGCGACAGGCCATTTAAACATTTGAGAACAAATAGGATCTTACAAAGAACTCTAAAATGTATAGAGAGCCAGTGAAGGGATGCCAGTATAGAAGTCGGTGCTCCCTCTTATGACTTACTGGGTGTCTTTATTACCGATTTGTTTTACTGTTTATTGTATATGTTAAATTGCTCCATGTACAGCACTTTGTATGCGGCGATGGCTGTTTGAAAGTGCTCTATAAATACAGTTGACTTGACTTGACTTGACTTATGAGTACCAGTCAAGAGGTGAGTAGCAGTATTCTGGACCAACTGGAAATGCTTCATGGAGGATTGGCAGACTCCGAAGCCGCCCTGCTATTATTACATGTATAAGTGTTCCTAATGTTGTGGCTGATACATGTATCGTTGATCGACTTCTGTCATTTGCCTAAAAAATACTTGCGAAAGACATATTTCAGTGTTTTGTTAAAATAAAAACACCCCCAAAAATGTATGCATTCATTTACATTTATATTTTGAACTGATTTGATAACAGCAAGTTGAAAATGACTTGGGCCAATTAACAGAATACGATCCTTGTCATTGTCGTCTCATTCGGCCACTCTATTGTGCAACACTTTGAACTTGAAAAGGTGCAATTCAGGCTCGTTACAGTTCTAATAATGTGCCTTATGATGTGTGTCGCTGCGTGGCAATGACATCACTCACGCTCACTCGTCGTGAATCCGTCAATGAAGTCCGAATCAAAGGTCGAGCTCGTTCAGCTTTTGAATGGACCCAAGATGAGGTGAGTCATGCACACCCTTTGTTTCACAAACAAAAATAACATCACAAGTGCTCCTAATTACATGCGCCGCTCTATTTTTGCGTGGCCTCCTATGGCAGAATCAGCATAATTATAAAAAATAGGCATATTTTCATGCAGCTTTTGAAGTGGATGTTGCAAATCACCTCCTGCAATTTCATTAGGTGTTTAGTTAAACCTCGTTTATCATGAAGGATATGTCCCAGACTCACCCGCGATACTTTTGTATTCCTTAACGATTCATACTATTACCTTCATTGACTTTTCTCTTTCTTTTTCAAATCTTGATGCTATTTGTCTGCTGCTTGTATGTGGCAGTCGGAGGTGTTGCTAGGCGACAGATTAGCTCCTTCCCCCCGCCCGCCCCCCCTTTTTTTTTCCAAGAAACAAAGTGCAGACCTTGAAATCCGTGGGTGTAAAAATAAGCACATAGAGGGGAAGAAAAAAAAATCACCTTGCTGGAACTTATTACTGTGTATGTGCCGTCCCTCCTGTCTCTTTTGTACAATGGTGTCCCAAAAATAAACCACTCTTCGACTTATTTATAACTCATAAAATCCAAGAAAATTCTCTGGCTCAAAGCCTCACACATAACCTCCAAGTCTTCATTCTCATTTGATGCCCCCCACGTCACTCACGAGGCCAGGCCCCGCCTTTTAAAGCCCTACACACTCAACGTCATTACAGTACATCACAGTCGAATGTGAGAATGGTGCCCCTTTGGACAGCAATGCTACCTGCGCCTCACATGTACATTTTGTTGGTCCCATTCATCGATGGGATAATCGGTAGAATAGTGCATTCGAAAAAAATACTCCATCGGATTTCCGGTGACGGGGGTGTATTTTCTTGACATTTTTGTCACGTTACGAGATGAAGATTGATTGTGAAGTGCTCCAGATGATGTTTGTGGCACAACTGCCTGCTTTCTTGTATTGATGGTTTGCAGTCCACTGCTGCTTTTTTTTGTGTGTACTGTATGTATTCTTTTCCATTTGGATTCTTGTCCAAACTTGCAAGTTGATGGTGCTAATGATGATATGTATTCTGTCAGCATCGTGCGTGATGGGATGATGACTAAAGGTGAGCAGGAACACGTTGCTCGCTCCAAATCTTTGCACTTTTTTTTTCTTCTGTTTTTTTGTTTTTTTTTGGCTTGAAATTCACACCTGTTAGCAGGACAGCTGCACGCTGTCACAGCCAAACACGGGACCGCTCTCGAAGTGTCCGCTGCGTGCGCGTGCGTACTCGTCAGGAACACAGAGTTCGTGTTGATGAATGAGGGTGGAAAGGACAGAGAGAGAAGAGCGAAGGGGTGACTAAAGCCGCCATGGCCAGTTTGAATATGTGAAAGCAAGAAAAGCGATGGGACAGATACGCAAAAGTCAGTCAAAGTAAGGAATTGATTGATTAACTTTTTTTTTTTGATTGATTGATTGATCAATTGAATTATTAATCATGAATACTTGACCAATGTAAGCATGGAAGGGAAGTGGTAATATGAAGTTAAGCATGCATTCACTGATTTTATTTTATTGTTTGGTTTGTTTAACCCTTTCAGGGACAGCGGTGACTCCAGTGGACAGCTTATCATGTTATCACATTACAGATGATCATAATTGGTGCATGAAAGGGTTAAATCAATGATTTCTATGCGCTCATATGCTGTTTAGGAATGAGACTACAGTGCTTCATGTAAACCTGAGTGTGCAGGGCATATTTGCAAAACATGACCCAAATCCATGTTTTGTTTCATCGCATCCAAATAACATCATTTGAAATCCATGTACATTGAATTTTTTTTTCCCAGGTTGTCAATGTAGCGGACAAAGTGTATGAAATGTCGCCTCCCACGAAAGTCAAGTTTTCAATGTGCAAGTGGTGAATAAGAAGTACACCGACACCTCCTCCTCTTCCTCCTCCTCCTCCTCTTCTTCTTCATCTTCTGCTGCTGCGGCTGTGTAGCCTTGCACCTTGTTCTTTGTGCTTTTTCAATAAGAGGTTTATTTTTAGTCCCTGGGCAGCCGACGAGGAGGCAGGCGGGCAATGCTTGCCCAATGTTTTGCATCAGCATACCTGTGCGCGTGTGTGTGTGTGTGTGTGCTCTTTTCCCGATAGAAAATATGTGTACGTTTCTTAATTGTTATGTCCCTCCGTTTTTTTACATGTTATCTTATACATGAGATTATTCAATTAGACAAGTGGAAAACACACAAAGTTCCACGCGAGTATACACAATATTTAAATATTCATTCATTCATTCATCTTCCGAACCACTTGATCCTCACTAGGGTCGCGGGGGGTGCTGGAGCCTATCCCAGGTGTCTTCGGGCAGTAGGCAGGGGACACCCTGAATCGGTTGCCAGCCAATCGCAGGGCACACAGAGACGAACAACCATCCACGCCCACATTCACACCTAGGGACAATTTAGAGTGCTCAATCAGCCTGCCATGCATGTCTTTGGAATGTGGGAGGAAACCGGAGCACCCGGAGAAAACCCACGCAAGCCCGGGGAGAACATGCAAACTCCACACAGGGAGGCCGGAGCTGGAATCGAACCCGGAACCTCTGCACTGTGAAGTCGACGTGCTAACCACTGGACTACCGGGCCGCCCATATTTAAATATGCTTTCATTAATTACATTTAAGAAAAAAAACCCAATTTTTTTCAGAAAGAAAATCATTTATTATGAGCAAAAATAGGGCAGCATGCTGGACTGGTTACACACCTCTGCACCTTACCATGCAGAGGTGTGTGGGTTCCTGTGTGGAGTTTGCATGTTTCCCCCGTGCCTGCGTGGGTTTTCTGCGGGTAGTCTGGTTTCCTCCCACATCCTAAAAACATGCATGGCAGGTTAATGGAACACTCTAAATTGTCATCACTGCCGACACACTTTAGCCACATTAGAAGTGAACTCAAATCAACTTTTTGGGTGCCACTGACTTGTGTGTACAAGCCAGCGCCTACACACACACACACTTACCCGTTGCCACAGTGGTGCTGATGCAGGTGTTGCCATGGAAATGTCACATCGACATCTTCCATGATGAGAGCACTCCACTTTTTCATTGATACCGCCGGCTCCCCCTCCTCCTTCTGCTCCATTATTTAATGCTCTTACAGGGAACACAAATGCAAGTCAAATCATCCATCTCATCCATACACTGCGCACACACGGAATATGTGTCCTGTACATGTATGTATGTATGTATGTAATGTGTGTTAGAAGAGCATAGCACGCACACATGCATGCATGAGGAAATACAAGGACACGAGAGCGAGGCCAAAGTGAGACTTTTAGCTGTGTCAACAATTCGTGGCACTTGTCCCTCGTATTGACAGATTCACTCTTTCATTTACTCACTTGTACTCGCATAGGGACTGACTGACTGACTGGCTCACTTCTGCACACACTCAGTCGCCTGACTCACACCCTAGTAACTAACTCACTAGTACCTCCTCACTCACTTATTGTCAAGTAATGCACTTACTTACTTACTTATTATTCACTCACTCACAAATAACTCCCTCACTCATTTCCTAGCAACTCCCTGACTCATTTCCACTGACCGACCAACCAATCAACTGACTGACTCACTCACTCACTCACAAATTAGTAACTAATGCACTAGTACCTCCTCTCTCACTTATTGCCAAGTAATGCACTTACTAACTTATTATTCACTCATTTACTAGCAACTCCCTGACTCACTCATTTATACTGACCGACCAACCAGATGACTGACTGACTGACTGACTGACTGACTGACTGACTGACTGACTGACTGACACTCACTCACTCACTCACTCACTCACTCACTCACTCACTCAGCACAGCGGGTGAATGGGTGTCATTCACTCAGATACTGGTTGTGCTGTTCTATGACATTTTTGTCTGCACACTGCACTCAGCCTCATGGTTGTTGTTGAGGACATGAAGCTGTGTACGTGCGCGCGCGGCGTCCTTGGCCATTCACACGTACTTTCACTCCTGATTCATGAAGAGTGACGACGTCCGATGCCACTTCATCACGGTGATGGTCATGCGCTCTATTTTTGACTGGCGCTCCAAATAGACGCAGGCAGCACACTTGAGTCAAGCAGTGCAGAACAAACAAATTAGCAAAAACAAGTCGTCTGTTTTGATCACGTTGCCTTGCAAAGCGCACACAACAACAATCATCAACGTTTCTGACCACAAAACGTTTTGCTTTTTGCTTGTCTTACTTCATTTTCTTTAAAAAAGAAATAATTCAAATATGTATACTTATTCCATTTCAATTTTAGTTTATTTTTGCTATCGAGCTGCTTGTGTCTTAAAAATACAGTATACATTTCACATTTATATCCCTCAGTTTTTTTTAGACGTGATTTAAGCTTTTAAGTGTTCGAAGCTTTGTTACGTTGCAGGTGAAACTTACCATTTTAAATAAAACATTTTAAAAATTTAGCATCTTTTGCTCACTTTATTTGAATTTTGTGAAAAATATTGTCATTTATTATTAAAAATAAACAGTGGATTTAAAAATGGTCTTTTTTACAACAGTGAAAACTATTAAATAAATTCATGAAAGCAGTGTTTAAAAATGTACACTTTCCTAACAATCAGTTATTAGTTTTTTTTATGTGTATAAACTTTTTTGTTTTTTTTAATTAAAAGGTTGTTGCTATTTCGTTTCCCTTGTGGGTGGACGTCTTGAGCAGTATACAGTATATCGTGGATGTGCGCCCACGCAGCCATAGCAACGCTTTGTTGCCTCTTGGCAACCGTGTTTATGTAATGAGGAAAGGAAGCCAAGGTGGAGGTCACAGCGTTTATATAAATCCTTTTTTAAGAAAAAGAAGAAGAAGAAGTGGGCTGCACATGTAACAACAGATTGCCACTTTGAGCGTGTGTGTGTGTGTGTGGGGGGGGTGCGTGTGTGTGTGTGTGTGTGTGTGTGTGTGTGTGTGTGTGTGTGTGTGTGTGTATTTGACTGTTGGAGAGAAATTCCACACCCACCCATGATAATTGAACATTTGTGGTATAGAGAAATCGCTTAAAAAGTATTTTAAATAGTTTTACCAGTTTTAAAACATTGAAACTCACAAAGAGACATTTTAAAGTATTTCGAAACATTGATTAGTTTCCAGAAATGGGAAATTATCGTATGTAACATCACTCTGAGGAAAGGAAAAGAAGACTCATATATGCTGCTTGCTTCAAGTAGATTTTTTTCTCACACACACACACACACACACACACACACACACACACACACACACACACACACACACACACACACACACACACACACACACTCTCTATCAACACTAACGTCATCTCTCCTCATCGTCCACCTTTGTGACTTCTCTGATGTAAGAGACGTTACCTCAGTTTTCTGTATAAAAAAGCACCGCTGTCAATTATTCTTCTTCCCTCAGTTTGTGTGTGTGTGTGTGTGTGTGTGTGTGTGTGTGTGTGTGTGTGTGTGTGTGTGTGTGTGTGTGTGTGTGTGTGTGTGTGTGTGCACGCACGCTAACCGCTAGTAGAAAGGCATAGAACGGAATGGTCGGATTATATAAAAACACAAGTGTGTGTGTGACTAATCACCACCCTCAGCGACAACAGATGGGAGTGTGTCTGTGTGTGTGTGTGTGTGTGTGTGTGTGTGTGTGTGTGTGTGTGTGTGTGTGTTAGGTTTACTTACCTTTGTGGACAACCTTTTCTTCTTAAAATAGATGTTTTTTTCCCTCAAATTATATATTTTTTCTCTCTTTCTCTTAAGATACACCTTTATTTCTTCACACTTTTTCCTGCATAAATATAAACAGCTCTTTCTTGAAAAAGGATAAACGGTTTGGAAAATGATGAATGAATGAATACACCACTTTCCTATTGAGATTCTACAGGGCAGGGGGAGGGGCCTGCTGGAGGCCATCCAATGGACAGCATCCCACTCCACAACATTGTTCACGGTCATGTTGAAGGGCTACCAACGCAGGAAAACTTCCATCCGTTGCACCCGCACAGGGTTGCAAAGTAGGGTTTTAAACTCGGTTGCACCGTACAGCCATTGTAGCAAGAAGGTACTTTGGTTTTCTTGAGAATTTGCATATTTTTGACTAGGAAGCTTTTTTATTTATTTATTTATTTTTTACTGAACATACCAGCCCCTTATGGAGAACAGATGGTAGTTTTATATGTGTGCGTGTGTCGGTGTGTCTGTACATGTGTTTGTGTGTCAGGTTTTCCTCGCCTTTCATTGGGGGACTGGCTGAAATTCCTGTCTGACGTCATCAGTTCATTCCAGGTGACTGAATTTCCAAGCATATGCTGTTTTTGGGGAAGTGATGGATGAAGGTGTGTGGATGTGTATTGGTGGGCCCGGGGCGGGGTTGCAAGGAGTGAGCACCAGTGGACTGCCAAATAGGGGTTTCCTCACACTCCCAACCCCGTTTTTCTTTTCTTTTTAACACCTTGCAGCATCACAATGTTGGGAGTGTAAGAACATCCACAATGCTGTTTCCAAAGAACAAACTCAGTAATTTTCTTTTCTATGCTCAGGCCAAAGCCACGTCTAACATATAAAAACTGTTAACATACTAACATAATCTTGTGCTCAATAAACCATATTGAAGTGAGGGCAGGAGCTTCATTTTATCAGGCTATTGCGTTGTCTTGGAGAAGAAAAAAAAAGTTTGGTTTGCTGCCATCTTGTGGCATCTAGAGGATATCGCATTTTTGGGGAGGGGGTTAGGCCATCACTTCATTTCAGATTTTCACAATTTGCAGCCCCCAGCCGAAAAATATTCAATCAAAAAATATTGCAGACACGTCTGCATTTTCTCTTGAAAAAAAAAAAGCCAAATAGTATATCTAATCATAATTTTTTGTATACATTGGAGAAAAAAACAAGATCTAATTTTGAGGGAAAACAAAAACTCCTAATCTTAAAAGATTAAAGTATCGTGTTTTTATTGGGGTTCAAAATGTAAGACAGAAAGGACAAAAAAAAAAAAAAAAGACAAACGGGTTGTTCCAATGTCGCAAATCTGGGAGGCATCAAGAAGAAAAAGTTTGAAGTTTGTGCTTTGCGGATCACTACGAGAACAGGAAAAGACACAAATAGGATGAACACCCATGCACACAAACGCACACTCGTCCCCGCTCATTTGTTACCAGCTTTCAGCAGACGACTTTGAGCCCAAAGTCCGGCAATGCGTGTCAACAGAAACCCATTTTGAGCATCTTGTCCCTATCCTTGATATCCTCTTAAGGTGTACGCACTTTGTCCTCACTAGTAGGACAATCCAGCACACTAGTAAGGACACTTCAGCATACTAGTAAGACAACCACATACTGGTGAGGCAAAACTTTGCACTGGTTGATGCCTCCAAGCTACTACTATTACTAGTGACTTTATAAAATGACGGTATACTGCACTAGTTAACATGGAATGCTTCATTTAGTGGTAGTGCCAGCAGGATATAAAGGAACACGTGGCGGTCCTACGAGGGAGGACAAAGTGCAAACTAGTCTATGGTCCTTTCAGCCATTAGAGGATTTTGTCAATATCCTTGATAAGAATGCTACTAGTGCGTGACACATGCCAACTAATCAGGCCTAGTTGTGCTATCAGAAAGGTCAAAATGTGTACGAGCAGGATAAAGACTGGCACTCGTAGTAGAAAAGAGTTACAAGCAAGCTACAGTTAAACTACTAGTGCACCAAAGTTATTCTACAAGTGCACGGAATGGTCTTACTAGTGAGGACAAAGAATGTGCTATATATGGATCTTCTGATATGAAGGATATGGAATTCATGCTCAATTGGCTTTCCGTAGAGCTTTGGAGCATTTGTTGGGAGTGAGCTTGTTTTCATTCCAAACTTGGCGCACTAGTAGGACATGAAAGAAATGCTGAATGGGTTTTCCGTGTGTGTGATGCGTGGAAACGACTCAAAAGGTTCCAAAAGAGCAATGTTTACACTGTGGAAGACGACGTGAGAGTTGCACACGGCCTCCTCCTCGTTGCGTTTGTCGGTGCCTCGTTGTCCCTCCCGCCTGCTGCGGGTGTCTGTTGATTTGCGAGTATTAGAAGGTGTAGGGGCCGATGTAGATGGAGAGTCTGAGGGCGGAGCTGCTCTGGTAGTTGCCCTGGTAGCTGAGCAGCGGGTTGACCGACACCATCTCCAGGTCCAGCGTGTACTCGCGCGGGCCCGACACGGCCCGGGCCAGGACAAGCATGGCACTGATGTTGTTGATTTGCTAAAGGCAAAAAAACATTTAAAAATCCTTAATAATTGGCTTTTGAAAATCATGCTTAATTTTTTACACTGAGTTTTGACTTTTTAAACAACATTTTTTTACTCAGAATTTTGGACTCGGAAAAATGCATGGAAGCAATTCGATAGGGAGGAAAATCTTGTGTTGAAAATTCCGTTTTAAAAAATGGTGCTGAATTTTGGACATTGAATTTAGTGTTTTTGACAGTGAGTTTAGATTTTTTTAAACAAAATTTGAACATAGAATTTTTTGTGGGGGAAAAAAATCTTGGCAATTTAGTGGTAAGGAAAATCGATTATAAATACAGCCTTTAAAAATGACGCAGAATTTTTAAGACTGAATTATTGATTTTTTAAACTAAATATTTGACATACTTTTTGACTTTAAAATGGTAAGAATCATTTGGTTTCATGATAAGAAGAATTTGTTAAAAGTTTGTTTTTAAAAAAATACGCAGAATTTTTCACTCTAAATTTTGAATTTTTGTCATTGAGTTTTGATTTTTCTAAACAATTTTTTGTCCACATTTTTATCGGATTTCTTTCACCATTTTTGACAATGACCTTAGATTTTTTTTACAGAGCATTTTTATGGAAAACGTGTTGCAATTTGGTGTTAAGGAAATCTCTGTGAGAAATTCAGTGTAAAAAAATGACTACTTTTTCAACACATTTTTTTCATGGTAAAAAAAATCTGTTGGAAATAAAAAGTTAAAGTAATGGCACAGCTATACTTCCATAATAAATTACTTTCTTCTAGAAAGTTGCCATAGAATATTTCCCAACAATTTCCAAACAATATCCACATTTTTATTTTCTTCTGTTTTTTTTTGTTGTTGTTGTTTTTGTTTTTTTTAATCAATCCATTTCCGGCACATTCCTACCCTGATGTAGAAGTCTCCGTGCGTGTCACCGGAGCGAATGCGGAAAGTGTTGTAGGCTCCCGGGGAGACGCTGGTGGCCTGAATCTGGAAGATGTCGGACGGCACTGAGCGCTCCGACGTGATGCTCATGTAGCGGTGCACGATGGAGAACGGCAGATCTCGGCACGCAGCCTTCGTCACGGGACACACGCAGCGGCTGCGCACGCACACACAGAGTGAAAATACTGCATTATCACAAAGAGCTTTCATCGTTAGGCCAATGTTCCGAAATGAGCCAGTTGAAGTTAATGGAACATTTTACATAACAATTACATTACTTTCACAAAAATATGCAACTTTTAAAAAATGTAAAAAAATCATCCTAAAATTAGGCCACTTTGTAATTGTAAACTCATCTGAAAATAAACATATTTTTCATCCCTAAAAGAAATAGTTTTACTGTCAAAAGAATTTTTTTGCCTCCCCAAAAATGTATTTATTTATATATAGAGAGAGAAATAGATAGAGAGAGAGAGAGAGAGAGAGAGAGAGATAAATCGTTTTTGGGGGGAAAAATCGGCACTTTTTTCCGCATTGACGTATGATTTTTTTCCCTTGATACTATAAATGATTTTTGTGTTAAAACAAAATGTACCTAAAAAAAACACTGCAGTACTTTTCTCATAAAAAGCAGAGCGACTTTTTCCCTCTTTTTCTTGAACGTTTTCACTTCAAATTTGACCACCTTTTCCCTCAGAAGTTCGACCTTCGAAAAGCTACACATATCTTTCTGAATAATACGGTATGTATGCGTTTGTTTTCAGATTTAAACCAAAATCACCGTTCTCGTGAATTTTCTTGAAAAAGCAGTTACAAAATCAACCAGCAGAGGTCAGCAGAGCTTAGCTAGCTTTTCCTTTTGTTGAGCTGAAATTAGACCTGCGATTGAAAACATTCACATCGCGTGACAGTACAACAAACATAAATACACAACATAAACGAAATGCGCGCCAGCTGAATAACTCATTGGATATCTTACTTCGAGTTACAATCAATATGAAATACCCGTAATCCAAAACAACATTTCAACGTGTGGTTTGTATTTGTAGAACGACTGTCTTTCCTTAAAAACTGGAACATCACTGTAAAATAAGACGGAAAATGGTGTGTATCATTCTCTCCAACATATCTTCTACAGTCTTCCACATATTTTGAACTGATAAACTATCCATGACACACGTGCGAAACCCACATTTGCTTTTGGTTTGAATGTGTGTATGTGGACAGTGTTTTCCACCTGTTAGCAATCCATGAAATCAAAGTTGGATTTTGGTGTGGGGGTGAAAAAGTCAATGTGGAAATTGTGCAGCTGGAAGCTGGAGCGTGTGAGTGGACGTCTTGGTTGTTGAGATTATTACAGGGAGATGAAGGCCAACATATTGCATGCGTACATCCACGCGGCGTGTGGGAGAGCAGGCAGGCAGACACTCACTTGTCGGACACTTGCACGTACGGGTCCAGGCATCGGTTGGCGTCCACGCACTGGTATCGTCCGTGGATGTTGACACACGTCTGCGTGTCCGTGCACTGATGTGCACCCGTTTCACATTCGTTGATATCTGCGCAGGCATGTAATGAAATATTACTTTAGTCCAAGCCAGGGGACTCGGAATTTGTTTGGGACTCTGAGTTTTTTTCTTTTGAAAAAAATCTTATACAGTATTTTAAAATATTTAATTTCTTTAATAAAAACATTCTTCTTTCGTCTGTTTTTTTTTTTATTTTCTTAGAAAAATAATGAAAACAATTTTTTTCTCAAAAAAATAGTCAACTTTATTCAAAAAAAATGTTTTGAAAAACTACTATGAAATAAAATTATAATTACAAAATAGAAAAAGATGTTCAACTTTCTTAAAAAAATAATAAATAAAAACATAAAACATTTTCCAACTTATTTCTCTAAACTATACAGCTTCTTTCCAAAAATATAATGAAAAGAATTCCAGAAAAAAAACATTTCACCCTAAAAAAAGATATATAACGCTCTTTTAAAATAATATACGTTTTTTAAATATAAGAAAAATCAAACACAACATTCAACATTTTTTTAATGTTTCCTACCAAAAAGTTCCTATAACAAAGATATTCAACTTCATTTTAAAACTCCCATTTTTTCTGTAAACATAGGGGGTTCAGATAATGGATTGATGATTATTGCACTTTGTCGCGTGCAAGGAAAGGCACACATGCAACCTGACTCACCCTGGCAGAGTCGCGTGCCTTGCAGCTGGTATCCCTCAGGGCACACACAGGAGAACTTTCCAGGTTGGTTGACGCAGCGGTGTTGGCACAAGTAGCTGGAGTAGCTGCACTCGTCCACGTCTGTCAACAGTCAACACACCGTCACTCAAAGCGGAGTCGCATCTCGCGTCACGCCTTCTCATGATTCGACTGCTCACCGTTACACGCGAAGCCGTCGGGCCCCAGCTCGTAGCCGTGCTCGCAACGGCACAGGAAGGTGCCGTATGTGTTGTAACAGCGCTGAGAACATGGGGCACCCATGTCGCACTCGTTCACATCTGAAAGGAAACAAAACACTCTCAGCCTCTCATTGTTAATAATAATAAAGAGCTCAGTAAAATTGTAAAAATACATATTTAAAAAGATTTTTTAAATGCCCCAAAAATGTCAGAAATGTAGAAAATAAAAGAACAGATAAAAAGTAAAATTATAATATAATAAATATATAGAAAATATATTGTTTGACAAAATATTTTAAGATATTAAAATATTTTACAAAATATATTTTAAAAACAGGGTTGATAAAAATGAACAAAATACTAAATAGGAAAAAACTTTTTTGTTAATGAAAGTCAAATAGTTTTGAAAGAATGAAAAGAGACTGAAACTGAAACCAGATGTTAAAATTGTAAAAATAGCAAAAACTAATTCCGGGAGGAAGGTCGAATAGCCACTTGACAATTGTAATTTACATAATTACTCAATACTACTTTGGGTCCTTTTTTTTTTTTTTTTAATCTTGCACTTGACAGATAGTCCATAGAATACTAAAACTAATACTACAACTAATAAAAACCAAACATGGCCAAAGCTCAAATCTTCCTATCTGACAGAGCTGTCTGTCCAGGTCCAGAAAGTAAACCCTGCCACAGTTTTTCTTTCGCCACAGGTGCTTCTACTTCTAATCTCTGCTCTTTGTGGGAGCAGGGTTATAATTATTTTGCCTTTTGCATTGTGCAAACATTCTTTCTTAACACCAAAATGAAGTGTCAATAAATAATAAAAACCTAGAAAAAACTCAAAATGAACAAACCTGCTTCGCAAACGAATTAAAACAAGCTGAATTTTAAAAACAAATGTCAAAATAAAATTAAAATGAACTAAAAGGAAAAATCCAAAAACGGCGACCGGCCATGGGTGCACACTCTTTCTGCTGCAACCCCATGCAGGACCATAATGAGGACATATGGACGATTGGGTTTCACTGGAAATATGTCAAAGCCAGGCTTCGCCCAATCACACAAACCTCAAAAGCATCTGTAGCCTTGAAGTCCCTTCCAAAAGGCCACTGATCCTTATGAAAACTCTAGTGGGAGGTTGTCACTCACCGACGCAGGAGCGGTTGTTTCCCGCCAGCTGGAAGCCAGGCTCACACTGGCACGTGAAGGAGCCGGGAACGTTGACGCAGCGATGCTGGCAGTACCTGTACCTGCACTCGTCGATGTCTGCGGAGGAGCAGAGAGCGGAACCCTCCGTTAATCATTGAGCTTCTTCAGTCTGCTACACACAAAAAAATAATAGGCTTGGTGCCTCACCAATGCACTCGGTGCCCACTTTGCGGTAACCGTCAGGACAGTGGCATGTGAAGGCCCCCAGGGTGTTGACGCACTGCTGGCTGGGCTGGCAGTCATGCTCGTCGCGCTCGCACTCGTCCACGTCTGCGCTTGGAAAGGAACGATGCTGGTCAGTTATACAGTCAACCCCGCTTTGTTGCAGGGGGGATATGTACCAGACCCACCCACCGTAGGTTGAAATGCAATTTAAAAAAAACATATGCATTGTTTTTACCACACCCACAAACTTCAAACACATTTAAACATCTAAAAATTACACTATTTCAAGTACTGCAGTTTCCTATGACATCACTTTAAGGAAACAAAATGAAGACCCACTTCCTTTAAATTAGAAACACACGCGCATGCTTCACGTTGTTTATTTGTCACTCACTGTTATAAAAGATATTTTTCTTTTCAAAACGTTTTGTCTTTTTTTAAATGAATAAAGGCATCTTCCAAAATAAAAGCTATCATATGAGGCAAGTAAAAGAGAATTTTAATTTTATCCATAGCCTAAGAGTCGAAAATTTTACCCTGGCAAAAAATATCTTCTTTTCTCACTCTGAAACTGAAATTCTTGCTTCAAGCAGTTTATTTATTGCTTTCAGTTGATGTTTTTATGTCAAATAAAAAGAATATTCAAAATTGTACAGAAGCATTAAAATGCTAAACCAAAGCCTATCATTTCATTTTGAAAATCGGCTAGCTCAAAGCTAACGTATGATGCAAAACGCCACAGATGGGCTACCGTACATTTGCAGAGATGTGATGGTAATTCTAAACCTTCAAACACCCGCTGCTGTATGCTGTAGAAAATGAAAAACGATTGCTTAAAAATATGTGGCACATAAAAAAAAAATTTTCTTTTCACGATCTTACAGCTTGTACTACTAGCGACATTATAAAATTAAAGTGGTTACGCTCTAGTGCATCAGTAGTAGTCCTAATAGCACACAGATGTCAAATAGTGCAGCGTTTTGCCTCGCTCAGAAATTCCACTAGTGGTGGAAACAAACATCAGGAAGACACAATCATTTTATTAGGTTGCTAAATTGCCCAATAAGTCGGGACAAAGAGTACGAGTTCATGGATCTTCAGCTGGCAATCCAAGACAACATGGAAAAAATGCTCAACCGGCTTTCGATAACAGGGACAGCAACAAATTTCCAATATAATTTGGAGGATAGGGAAAAAAAAAAAAAAGGAAGTAGTTTGAGTTCACATGTTCATCGGCTTTTTCATGCCTGCAAGACAACAGCTGTCGTCGTGTGAAAGCTACCAAATTCCTACACACACACCGTCGCCACCCCACGCAGAGACAATCACACTCATTGACACCCACCCAAACCCCAACACCTGCTCCGGCCACTTGAACCCCACCCCTAAGACAACAGCCCAATTTCCACGACATCCACAATGCGGACCACCTGTCCACGGCCACACTCACCCACGCAGCTGTCTCCTTGAGGCTCGTAGCCCAGGGGGCAGGGGTTGAAGGCCTCGGTGGGCGCGATGGGGGGTTCGGGGGCCGGGATGACCGAGGCTGAGCGGGGGAGGCACAGGTAGCCTCCGTAGTGGTTGAAGCATTTCATCTCCCCCTTGCATGCGTCCGGGATGGTCTCGCACTCGTTGATGTCTGACGCCGCATATATGCAAACATGCCACACGCACAAGGACGGCCAATGAGTGCATGGTGAATAGTTTTGCATTTTTTTACTCTACGGTCATACTCAGTGTATTGGATTCAGGATTTTTTGTTTAGTTTTAGTATTAGTTTTATTTTTTTAGATCGATAGACCGACCAACCGACTGACCAATAGATCGGCATTAGGGCATAACTTAAAATAAAAATGGTACCTAAATAAATAAACAAACCCATCTAGAAGATTATAAAAGGGCAAAAAATATATAAAAATTGCAATGAACGCACCATATAAATGTGTCGTAAAATTCAACAAGGCCCGAGGGTTACTCATAACAATCGTAATTGTAATTTCCTGCTTTTACCTTTGCAGTGCTCTGTCTGAGGGTCCCAATGATAGCCATCTGTGCATTCCTAGAAAGAGCACAACACGGATAAATTCACAAATCAAATGTCAATATGCAGTACATCAAAATGATCAAAACATCACCCGACAGTAGTCCATGGACCAATGAACAGGTGTTTATGATAATATTGTATCGTAAATATGGACAAGTGAATCCGTTTTAACATATGCACATCGTACATAACCGTGTACAAATTCATACATACAATTTGTTTACTGTAAGTAGTTGAAAGTTAAATATGGGACATTTTAATGAACCAAATCACCTCCATATTTACTTGTCAGATGTATAATTATTCTAGGACTATTATTATTATTATTATTATTATTATTATTATGAGCATAAGGTACCTGTTGACTTTGACGGAAAGTAAAACTAGGCCAAAAGAAATAGGAGCAAAATATCCCCACAAGCTGCCAGCAGAAAGGAATCTTTGTGAAAAAGGGTGTGCGTGTGTGTGGTGTGAGTGTACATAGGCATATATATATATATATATATATATATATATATATATATATATATATATATATATATATATATATATATATATATATATATATATATATATATATATATATATATATATATATATATATATATATATATATATATATATATATATATATATATCACAGCAAATGATGGAAAATAAAAACAAGAGGACAGGTGTGACAAGCCTAGCTTCAATATAGAGCAGTAAGTGACGCATCCGTACCGTTTGGGTGTCAATTTCTTTGGGCGGCTGTGAAATAACGTTGTGGAGGAGCACGCACACGCACACGAATGACACACACACCCCCTGCATACTAACCACGTGACACTAGAACACACATAAACACACACGCGCGCGCACGCACACAGCGATGAGGCAGGGGCGGGGCAGTTGACTTTGGATGGCGCAGGGCAGTCACTCAGCATCTGTGGGGAAGAGGAAATTACAACATGATGAGGTGTCCCACATCCAACAAAATGGTGCCATTCAACGAAGGCCCATTGCAAGAAACGCGGTGTCAGTCGCAGTCGGAGCAAGAAGAAGAGGCAGAGAAGGTCCCCTAATCATACGTAAAGCTCCGGTGATAAGTTAAGAGACAACGTGTGGCTTTGAATAGCATTGCATGATGTGTGCATTCATCGATACATCAATGCTAATTTTCATGAGCTTGTCTATGGTGTTTGGCATTATGTGTTAACATTCAACAAGCAAACTTTGTTGTCAATCCTTTGGCATTTATGGGTACACATGGTAGTTATGTTTCATTGATATTCGGATGATGAGGAGGTCCTTGGAAAAATGTCGCCATGGACTGAGCACCCCACCCCTCCAAAAAAAAGTCAACTTGGACTGGCTGGCCTGTTTGTCGGCCAAACACTGTGGCCTTGATTGCTAGATGATGAGAGTTGACTTCAGCAGGTAGAAGAACATGAACATTGTGACGTCCTGCAGCTGCACATTAACATTACACAATGTTTTTTTTCTGTTGGTGCTGCGCAGAAAGCCCTCTGTGTCCTTAACCTGGCACACTGTAACGGCTTGCAAGAATACCCTGGCTGCTTTACAGTCGGTCACAGAGAAACTCTCTATGGTGCTAAAATGTTCTGGTAGAGCGGACCTACGCTATACGCTGGGGATAGGGACCCAACCAACAACATTGAATCTCTGCAAGTAATTACCACCCCGTCTAAAAGCAATAACTGCCTATATTAATAATGTGACAATGATAAGTCTCAAACAAAAGGGAGAAGCACTAACTTTGAAGTAAAGAAAAGATTTACTTCAGAATAGGCATAAAACGTAAAATCACCAAGACCAAGTATTTGTATCAAGGTATCGGTGTCTCATGAAGGGTGTCAATACCAACCACCGATACTTAAGGCAAACCTGACACCAAGCAAGTCCTCCTTGCCAGTAGTTGACACATGGGAGAGTCATCATGTGTGTCGAAAAGACAACAAGGTCTTTGTTCTCACCCATCTGTCTGTTAATTGAACTTTCATGCATCTTTAGTCCGATTGGCGTCGGTACTCGCTTTTGTCTATCAGTGAGTACAAAAGATATAAAAATTACTCATGGTTTATCATCCCCCCTCCTCTTCACCATATTATTCACATTTGAACGTCTGATCACAGCAGAGCCCGAAGTGCAGATCGCTTTTTCTGTTTGAGCTGCGCCTGTGTGGACTCACCCCAATCGCCACCAGAAATCAAAACACAAACACATTTAAGCCCCAACTAAAGAAATGGCTGCACTGTCAACAACACAAACCACAAGAATTCCTCGAGCTGTCCCTGTTAGCATCTTGCTTGGTGAATGTTTTCATACTTTTGTGTATGCTTAATTGCTGATTTATTGTGACTCTCATGTCCATTTTAACCATGACAGTACTTTGAAGTGAATGCATTGTTATTGTTATGTAAATATGATTTTTAGTTTACATGTATTTTTTTTCGTACATATATTGTTGACATAGGATGGCATAGGAAAAATAGCTTTCTGGCTAACGCTGGCCTATTTACTTAAATCTTTATTCATATTTACTGTAACTAACATGAAAAAAAGGGGGAGGAATGGTATTGAACATCCGTAGAACATGCTTCATAAAGATTTACAACTGCCATGAGGCATGCTGGGATGTTGTTATATATAATAGTTTAGACCAGTGGTTCTCAACCTGGGATCGATCGAACCCCAGGGGTTCGGTGAATCGGTCTCATGGGTTTGACGGAGCCACACCCACCGACTCAACATGTCAATTAGTTATGACACGCCCACTGCAGATGATCACATTACATCGCTTGTCCAATCAGTGCTGCAGGAAATTTAGTTCGCTCAGTCGTCAATGTGTGACTGTCGTGATAGTACGTCGAGTGATTTTTTTTAAAAAGAATTTTAATACATGTTATGTCAAGCAAAAAAAAAGAAAGTGGTCAGATGAATAAGTACAATGTGGATTTATATGCAAGTTGAGCAACTCATAATTATTTTGCCACTAAAATTATTATTATTATTTTTTTAAACCAATCAAAATATAGTAAGTGGAGTTTTCTGCATCTAAACGTGGTTATGTTAATTTTACATAGAACATTGTAATATGAAATTATGAAACTTGTTTTGTGCTTTGCCACTGACGAGCGACCAGGTGGGACAGGCTAACCTGAACAGTGAAAGCAGTCTTTTCCATTGTCATCTTCTCTTTGCCGATTGGCTGTCAGAAATCACCCGATTGCGCAAGCTCATAGTTAAGGCATATTTAACCGTGGACATACAGCGAGTTGCTAAATATGGCTCCTTGCCCTGCTAAAGGGCCACCGCGAGTGCATGCCAAGCAGCTGCAGTTCCAACGCATGACAAGGAGTTATAATCAGCGGCAGCTTGCTCACAAGACAAAGTGCAGACCACAAGACTTGACATGGTGCTCCCCCCTCCCCAAAGACAAGAGCGTGACATCATGGGCTATTTGTGTCTTGAGAGGCATAACATACCAAGACACCCACAGTACGTGACCTGACTGGACCGCACTACTGGTGGGAAGTCACCAAGTACAAACACTTGACTTCCTGTCCTTGAGTCGACTTTTCGGCTAACTGTCCTTTACTTGAGTGTTTCAACTAAATACTGTACTATCTACTAACTAGCCAACTAAAGATAAAACAAAGAATTGTGTGCGTTGTGTATTCAAATAATCACACAGCATTGCCTAAGGGAAACCTACTTAGCTTAATGCTAACAAACAAACAAAGCAAAACGCCATTGAAACGCTAATGGTTAGCATTGATAGTTTTGGTTTTGCAAGCAAGGGATATTTGAAAACAAACGGTGCAACATGTCCACGGAGCTTAAAACAATACGTAAAGGCATATATTCTTTATCCTCGCTGAAAAACGCATTGTATCAGTTCGGTTTGGTTGTCTCCATGTATATCCATATGCCTGACAGATACTGCCCCCAGGTGGGCAAGGCTTGCACTCCGAAATCAGTACAATGAATATATGATGAAGCAGTAACTGTTTAATTTTTCATTTAATTGTGTTACTAGTATATGTTTTTACCAAAAAAAATACTATAGAGTGCTATTTTCATGATTGAAAAATATATAACAAACATTTTAGCCTTAAGTACAGAATAGAAAATACAATGGATGGATGGATGGATGGATCTTTATTGGATCAATGTTGTCATGTTTTAAAGTTTCATCTTGTTACATGCTTGATTGACCTCGAAATGCTTGTGTTCAGAACATCTCGCACACAATGGAAGCATAGAGTCAGAGAGATCAAGGGACTCGAGCAGATGGGACCTGACCACATCATTAGTAGACACACTGGTGCTTGTTATCTTATAACTTGGGAAGGAAGATTTAACCTGGGACGGAAGGGAGTACTTGAGCACTCCATCATAAGAAAAGAGTCACGAGCCAAATTATAAGGAGATACCCCTTGAAATGTACACGTGTCTGGATGTTGGTGCTGGTACCAAGAAAATGCTTTGTCTGAGGGGCGACCCAATGGGGCCGTCCAGAGGTGTGTCATGTTAATGAAGATGGGAGTGTTTTTCTGATATGTTTCTCGTAATTTGCATATACAATCAATAAAAAAGGCCGGCAGAGGTTGCAGGGGTCGGGTGTCAGTTGGGAAGCTCACACTGAGTGGCTTCATCGAAAACTGTGCCTCCTGCCGGCAGAGAAAGACAATCTGTTCCTGTGTTCGAGCCTTTGTCGACCGTCCGAGGGAACATCTCTGACATTACATTTCAGACGGTGTACAGTTTGTCTGTGACTTGAGTAAATGAGCTGCTTCTGTATTTTTCTATTTTTATCTCTATTTTTCTACACAGGTATTTGTACTTCTAGTTAAGTACAGCATGTGAGTACTTCAACCGCCTCGACTGAACGGCCAGAAATGTGATTGCAAAACTCCCCAAAACAAAGTGACCAATTCGTCTGGGGTGAGGTGACTGACTGTGGCCAGCGGCGGACGTGTGGAATGCCCGCGGTGAGGATGTGGCCGATGATTCTCAGCCGGGATGCCCTGGCATGGATGTGGTTCCCAGAGTATCGCTTTTCTGGGAAACCCCCCTCCGGAGCCCAATAAGGCAAGGGTGGGAAAAGTATGGCCTGCCGGCAACAACTGACCCACTCTGCTGAGAGCATTTACATTAGAAAGAGTCATCGGTTAATATTTATTGTATTAATTTAGCCGCGCTGTCATAAATTCACTTCAATTCCTGTTTGCTTCTTTTGCAAACCTATTTGCTGTTATTTGCTAAACAAAAAAAAAACGAACAAAAAATGGCTAATTAATGCTCTTTCTATACTGCTCTAAGGCAACACAAGATACTGTTAAAGCCTTGTACAGTAATTGGTGTCAAGGAAGTAAGTTGAAGTAATACATTTTGTCTGACATGCATTTGAATTGACACCCCAACGGAACTTGGAAACGATCCAATAAGGATTGGGGGCTCTGACCTCTGCGGGTCCATTTATACATTTTCGGTCAGCCCAATTTAACAGGCAAAATGTCAGCTCGCTTACACAAGTGACCACCGGCGGACTTGGAAAAACACACAGGGGGACCACACGCGGACACACATGAGAGGACCTGGGGGTTGTTCTGCTTGGCCGGGCATGGAGAAGCCGGAGCACCCCCTGGTACCGCTGGGAGCGCTCCACCTGCAAAATCCAACAGTGATGGATGGCGGAGGGCCTCGTGAGAAATTCTCTTCTCAAACCCAGCGCCCTGCTGTGATGCTCCGCCGGCATGAACTGCCAAGTGGGTTAAAGGCCCGATTTGTCATCCGGGCTGACAATCAGGACCAAGACAACGATTTGTTGCCTTCCTGATGCTTTTCCCACCTTGGGCCACAAAGTGAACTCCGGCTATTGGCGAAGAAGAGAAGGCCCCCCAACTAACCTCCCGGTATAAGTCATCATTATCACTAAGCGGAGAATAAATGCCTGTGAGTATTTTTGTGCATGCTCTTTTTGGATATTTGTATTCCCTGCATTAAACGGGGGTGCACTGTACATAATTGTACGACAGCCTCAAATTCCACTTCAGGGGACATAAGAAAATATAGTCTGCAAACACATGAATGCACAAATTGTGCCGTATAGGGAAATAAATAGTACCGTAGATAGTAAATGTCTTTGATACAATAGAAAACTTGTAAATTCCACACAGAAAGAACAGAGCCCAGATTCGAACCCTGAACCGCAGAACTGCGAGGCAGATATGCAATACACCAATACACCATGCCACTGCCATATAATATTTGAGGCATTAATGTAGCTTTAAAAAAAGGATTAAAATGTTTGGATATGTTTTTCTTGTAAAACATTTTATTTAAATAAATCAATTCACATATAAAGTATGGTTTACCATTTATATGATTTAATAATTTAACTCTAGGTAAATAATTACACATAATGACAAGTAAAAACGACAATGGCTTATTTTATTGGTGCAATTGTTACTGTTTCACATATTTGAACAGTGTATTAACTGTGGCTAAATTGAATTTGTAATTAGATGTCATGGAAAATTGAAGTAAATATTGTGGGACAAAGTATTGTTCAATTAACACTAAAAAGATTTGTTGTTTAAAAAAAAGCTTGTCATGTCTGCTAGAAGGAAAACCGCAATTTTTGTATTGATTTTCTGCCAAAACGATAAGAACAAACCCATTTATCAAGACACATGAACTATAGGCACACTTTATTAATTTTTGTGGTCCATATCAGTGATGACGTGATATGGCTTCTCTGAGTTTGACACCTGTAATTTCCACTCGTGACTCGGACTTTCGTACTTGACCCGACTCACCCTGCAGTCGCCTCTTTGCTGTGTGACGCGGAAATGGTGACGACGCTGTACAATCACACTGCATGTCTACCCTCCCATTACAGCCGCTGAAACGTGCCGAGCCAAGGAGCCGACGACTGTGATTATGGGGCCGCATTGACTATCCTGCCGCTCCAAAAGTAGAGCGCCGGTGCACTCATGTGACATGTTAACAAAGAGAGGAGGTTCTTCTCATCTCTCTCCCAATTACAGCGAGGTCATCAACCACCATAGCTGTGTCAATGCAAATGCTGAAATGTCCCATGGGTGGGGGATTTTTTTTGTCTGCAGCTGGAATCTGGAGCCCCGGCACCCTCATCCCTGGTCAATCGAAACTTCAATCTCGCTCCTCTCTCATCTACTAACAGCTTCACACGTGTGCAGCAGGAGAGAATAAAACTCCTCTATGCCAAAGTGGCAATGTGCAGGGAGCTATGATTTATTTTGATGAAACGATTTTGTGTGTTTATTTATGATTGCGTTATTATTGTACTTCATTCATGTTTTGTGCATACAGTTTTGGCTGTTGAGAAAGTGCGCTTGAAAATAAAAACTCTTTCACTAGATCAATGACGTATCGTATACATCCAATTGTCCCTTTTGACACTATCGTGGCCCCTTTGACCGACTGAAACGCATGAAAACAAAAAAATAAAAATAATTCTGTTACTTTACGGGATTGAAATATACAATTTGGGTGAAGCGAGTTCAAATGAGTTTCTTAAAGAGTGGACGCTGCCTCTGCTGTCTGTAGAAAGACTAGTATTATGTATGTAATATATAGTATCATTTCGGAGGATGTTTTACGATCTGCGAGACGAGAACTGATGTTTGTTAAAAACTCGATGCCGTAAAATCTTTGATGAATCATAAAACTGAGGTAAACGAATAAATGGGGGGGGGATTACATACCATGTCCGTATGTGGCCAAAACGAATCACTGAGCAGCTGAGCGGTTTGAACCATTCAACGAGGCCTGAGGGTTATTACGCGGTGATGTCAATTATTTCATAAAAGTCAAGCCAACTCACCAGCGAGTCTTGTTTGAGATGTGCTCGTCTCCTCGGTCGGCCTGACCCCGGCGTGTCTGACTGTGGCCAAGTGGTCCCTAAAGCTCCAAGAGGTGCTCCCTGAGAGACTGAGTGGGAGACAGCTGGAGCAGCTGAACACATGCAGAAAGTAGAAGGGAGGGTGAGCCAGCCAGTGAGAGAGAGAGAGAGAGAGAGAGAGAGAGAGAGAGAGAGAGAGAGAGAGAGAGAGAGAGAGAGAGAGAGAGAGAGAGAGAGAGAGAGAGAGAGAGAGAGAATGGACCGCCCATTGGTCTTCGACCCCCCTCCTCCCACCCCCCGGCCCCCTGCGCAGTGCCCCTGCAAAGCCCCTCTCACCACCCCTCTCAAGTCTAGGGATGCGAATTCCTGGTCTGCAGCCCAAATACCCGAAAATCCGTCCAAATGGCGAGCGAACAACAACTTCACAGATGCACACACACTCGACCCCCCCTAAACCGCCATCCATCCCGCTCCAACAACACACCTGGTTTCGTTTAGACTCAATCCCCCGCAAAAGCCCCAAGCAAGCTCTCCCACTCTTCTGCCATTTTACCCCCCATACACCTATATTTACCTCCCCAGGCCTTCTTTTTCCATGAAGCCACTAAAAGAAAAAAGCTCTTCCAATCTGACGTGCGGGATATTTATAGCCAGGGAGCAAGAGAGAAATAAATGGAATGTTGACAAAAATTAGAGAGTGGAAGAGCGAGCGAGCGAGCGAAAGTGGAAAAAGTGTCTGCTTACTGGGCAAGAATGAAGCCTTTCTGCCTTGAAATGCTTTCAAACAAAAACTACTATCATTATCACTCTCCAAGTGTACCGCTCAATGTTTTTACATGACTAATCCGTTACGCCGCTTGCAATCATTTCCGGCCGGGCCCGAGCTTCATTCCCGCAAGAAGCATGCATCGTCTCGATGTGTTGCAAAGCGCTCTGGATGTTGCTTAACCCGCATTAAGAGTGGTTGACGTGTGATTCAAGACGGACGCCGCCGGAGGCTTCATTCCAACGCGTTATGAAATATTCTCCGACAAATATTGTCCGACAAAAGATTATCTTGGCTTTTTAACCCTCAGCGGGTTTGGCGCCAATAATCACCACCCACTTTTTAAGATGTGGTTTTGCTCCCTGTAATACAGAAATTTGCCTCCCAACATCAATTCTGTCGCCACCGACAAAAAAAAAAAACTTAGCTCTCCAAGTACTATATAGAAAACATAAAAAGGAAACAAAACGGACTTAAATGATTCAATGTACAAATAATCAAACAGTTACAGAACAATGTTCCCCAATGTACAATTGCAAAGAATTTAGGGAATTGATCATCTATGATCCATAATATTATCAAAAGGTTCAGCGAATCTGGAGACACCACTCCATGTACACAACAAGGCCGAAAAACCAACACTGAATACCCGTGATCTCGATCCCTGGCATGGCCCTGCATCAAAAGCTGACAAATGTGTAAAGGATATCACCACATGGGCTGCAGAACACTTCAGAAAACCAATGTCAGTAAATACATTTCGGTGCAACTTAAAACTCTACGATGCAAAGCAAAAGCCATTTATCATCATCATCAACAACAACCAGGAAATACCGCCGGCTTCGCTGGGCCTGAGCTCATCTAAGATGGATTGATGCTATGTGGAAAAGTGTTCTGTGGTCTGACGAGTCCACATTTCAAATTGTTTTTGGCCATTGTGGACATCGGGTACTCCGGGCCAAAGAGGAAAAGAACCATCTGGGCTGTCATGGATACGAAGTTCAAAAGCCAGCATCTATACATGGTGTTGATGCTTTATGATCCTCTCCATTTTAAGTGCTTTGTCGCCATCGTGTGAAATCTATTGGATTAACTGTGTTCTCAGTATTGCTGAAAGTCAACGTGTTTAGAGCGGGCTTCCACTTCTTAAATTGAAACATTATTCCTGTCAATGGTCAGCAGAGCCCATCTCCACTTTTTACAATCAAATACCGTTAAATGCCTCTTTTTCCGCTAACTAAGAATATTACATGAAGTTGCTCATTTGTCTACAAATGAATTGAAGTAATCTCAGACGACACAAAAAAAGTCTTGAGATTAGCAAGAAATCCAATTGACCCAAACTTTATCCGGTAAATAGCAAAGAATTAAAACATGCGATTTTCATTGGGTTTCACCTGCCGAAAATTGGCAGGGAGGTAAACAACAAATTATTGATATATTTAAAGAGTTGGAGTTTGAAATGAAAAAAAAAACCCAACAAGACCAAAATCAAAATCCTGAGAAAGTTTCACTACATTTGCATTAACACAGTTAAAATAGTTCACACAAAAAAAGAGAAAGAAAAACACATGAGGTGGTCACAAATGGCCAGCAAAGAGCCCTCCTAGTTTTAGTGGACGTCATATTAGCGGCAGCATTGTTTGTGTTACCGAAATGACAACGCCTGCTTGCTCAAAGTGTGTCTTTCCAATGTGTGTGTTTGTGGGTGGTGGCAGCTGTAATTACAGGAGGATCTTGTTAAAAATCACACTGCCACCCCCCCAACTGTGCGAACGACCCCCGTGCTTTCCCCCTTGTTTCCTTGACCACACACACGCACAAAAACATCCCACACATTCTCCGAATTAAATTCAAACGCAGCAGAATGTCTTCATCTGCTGTCACTTTTCATTTTCGTGTGCGCTTTATCTTATTTTCTGGCATTCATCTCTATCCAAGGCCCCTAAATTTTGCTGCATGGGACTGATTTAGTGATATTCCAATTTTAAAAGGCAAAAGGGAGATAAAACAGTATGGGGCTCGCAGCAACAACACAAAACACGAGGACATCTTGATGTGAATACGTTCTTTTACTTACAAAGCGACTAGAGAGACAGTGACAGAAGTCGTTTGGAGGCTTGAAGTCTTGCAAACGGGCTTGGGGGGGTGGGGGGGTTGAGAGAAAAGAATTAAGGGGAAGCAGAAAGCGAGGGGGTGGAAAGCCGTTTTAAGCATTTCTTGTATGTAGTCCGTGTCCTTGATATCCAGCTGATGGCCCGTGTACTAGTACGGTCTTTCGCCTTACTAGTCGGACAACTTTGGCACACGAGAGCTTTCCATAAAATGCATCGGGCATTTATTCAATGTCCCTGATAAGGAAGCTACTATAACGTGTGAAACATGCCTACCGGTTGGGCCTAGTAGTGGTACTCGTGTAGCACTGTAGTTTACTAGTAAGGTTTAAATGTTGACCAAATGTGGCATCAGCAGTGGAAACAAACAACCGTCAAGAGTACTAGTAAGACGGTAGTTCTACACGGTGGTAAATTTCTTACTAGTGAGGACAAACAGCATTCTAGCGATTGGACCCTTACCTTGGATATCATTGTTGAATAAAATGCTAAAAAGGCTTTGGGTCTTTAAAAGTGAATTCAGAGATTTGTTTCGAACATGTGTGAAGATAACTGCTGAAGATGTGCAAAGCCTGGCAACTACAGTATTTGGCACTCAATGGTGGAGATTTTACACAATTTTGATTTACGCTGTCATTTTTATATATTTTTTTTCAGATTTGCCAGGGTTGTGAACAACAGCTCTCTGCAAACTGTCAACTTCAGATGTGTTGTCACTTTCAAGGGTCATACTTGTAACTCTTGTGTTGAATTGTTTCAAGTTAGTATAAAATGAGAGTTCTAGTACATGGACCTTATCATGGATATCAAGGATATCGAATAAAACAGCTTTCCATTCGAGGAGGGGAGGGGGTGGTTAAGATAACAGCTTTGGCCAGGAGTGGAGAAAAAAATGGAACGGTAGAGAAAAAAAAAGCAGGTCAGTCGTGATACATTTTGAAGATGCAGCTTTTGATGACGCCCATGTATCTGTCCCACACAACTTGATGTCTGTGTGAGAGGTGAGAGAGAGAGAGACACACACAGGAATCAATGTAATTGCAAATCTCAAGAAAAAGTCTGATTCTAGTAAGGCTATTTTTGTCTACTCAGCAACGCAACGGTAGTTATGAATCTCTCTTTGTTGAGTGCACAGAGCTGTGGGCCTGAGCCGGATTCCATTTCGGTATGTTTACATGAAAAACAAGGTTCAGCGCAGCCTTCTAAAGTTGAATGAGGTCATACGATTCAGAATTCAACCAAAGTCTTTGGGGAAAAATACAGTTGTGCCCTTAGGAGAGGAATTTGTTCCGTGACCAATTGAAATTAAAAGACATTCATTTGTTCAAGCCCCTCCCCCCCACATTTCCCCCAGTAAACACCACAACTTTACTCACTACGTGTTTTTATGTAGACTATGTAAGACTGTGTCCCTGCCCCCCAAAAAGGATTGTGTGAGCAAGTCTTTTCTTCAAAGTGATGTTATACGATAGTCTCAATCATTTCTTGCCAAAGAGAGTGAGACCGGGAATGAAAGACTACTGTACTTTAAAAATGTGTCTTTGAATAAGTTCAAGTGTGTTGTATTCATTTTAAAAGTGTTTAAAGCATGTGGGTAAAACAATTTAAAATATCGGTATACTTGAAAATATTGATAAGAAAGATCTCTGTCACAATTTTAACTATGTGGAGTGGTTTACATCATACATCTTGCAATAGACGGGGATACACGGAACTACGTCCTTCATTTCTTGCAATTTTACCAAAACATGAGCAACTTGTAGGTGGCCCAGTGTTCCAGAATGGCCAACCTTTAAGCTTCCACTGTAACCAGTTTAAGGAATGAGAGATGAGACAGGTTGACGCACAACTTGATGCCTGAGCGCCAAATGGCAGAGCCCAAGTGTTTATCTGACTTTGTTGTGTTGACCAAATTAGCCCCGTTTTAACGGTGGGTCGCGTGGGCGGAGATCAAGGCAAGCCTGGTGGGCCCACTGCCACCGTTGGGACAGCTAATATCGAAGGATTTTCAAGTGATCCTGTTTTAGGAATTTGAATGACATACAAGCAAGTCCCAATTTGAAGTTGGGCATCTTCATCATGTTTTGCCAGCGGTGATGTACTGTATGGTTTCGCTCAAAAAAACAAAAACAACATGAACTGTGCGTGATGCTGCTCTGTTTGTGTTAATGTAGCATTTGGTTGAAGGTTTAGAATTGCTGTGAAACTGAGGCTAATTTCAATTCACCTATCTATGGCATAACACATTATATGTTAGGATGAAGATAACTGTTTTTACTGTCTGTGTCAGTTTTACAGTGATCTGGATAGATGGCGGTAAATAGCAATAAGCAAGCCCACTTTGCCAATAATTTGGGGAACTGTGCAAGCAAGTAAGAACTACAGTTCAGCCCGCACATACCTGCACCCGCGTGCATTTCGCCTGCTATTTGTGGGGGTCCACTGTACTTTACTAATTTAATAACAAATGGGGCATACCAGAATTGCAGGACATTTTGGCTACAAAATTCTTGAAAAAAACCCCATTCCATTTTCTGATTTTCTGCTACAAGTTAATCAATAATAGGTAATAAACTATTACAAGTTTGATTAACTCAGATCAATGGTACAAATTTTATTACATAAATTATCTGGTTTTTACAATACCTGCCGCTATAAATTACTGTAAGAGGGTTTACTGCTCAGAGGGTTGCAAATCTGGACAAATGTTAGTTTCTTCTCAGGAGTAGAAGCTGGCTTTTTAGCTCGCTGTTACTGCTGACCAAAAGTCATATTCTGACAGTAACAGGGTTATTTGACGTAGCGTGAGAAAGTTTTATTTTAGGGGGTACTCCAGACTTATTCTGTATTTTCAAAATGTTTTTGAATCATTCTTTTCTCTTGGGTTTTGTTAGATTTGGTCTCGTGATAAGCAAATGCACACAGAAACTGCATGTTTTAGTATTTTGGATGTGGATTATTTAAATTGTGCGACCCGGTGGTCCGGTGGTTAGCGCGTCAACCTCACAGTGCAGAGGTACTGGATTCAATTCCAGCTCCAGCCTCCCTGTGTGGAGTTTGCATGTTCTTCCTGGGCTTGCGTGGGTTTTCTCCGAGTAGTCCAGTTTCCTCCCACATTCCAAAAACATGCATGGCAGGCTGATTGAACACTCTAAATTGTCCCTAGGTGTGAGAGTGAGCGTGGATGGTTGTTTGTCTGTGTGTGCCCTGCGATTGGCTGGCAACTAGTTCAGGGTGTCCCCCGCCTACTGCCCGAAGACAGCTGGGATAGGCTCCAGCACCCCCCACGACTCTTGTGGGGATAAGCGGATCGGAAAATGGATGGATGGATTATTTAATATTTGATGGGTGGGACGTAAAATGTCCTCCAATTCTGACCCAAAGACAATCTTTGAAATTGTGGTTGTGATAGGTTTAAATGTGTTGAAAGCGTGTGGAAGAGTACTCTTTAAAACGTTTTTTAGTTCATTCTCACTCTAGAATGGTGGGTCGGAAACGTATCCCATTGTACTCACTTAAAGGTGTCGAGTATGTGCGCCGAATTGCTGTAGTGAGTCAGGTAGAGCCTCGTGTCCCCGCCGTCCATCGGTCCGAGCGACACGGCTCAATAAACTGAGGGAAGAAGGGAGGTGGTGTTACATCAGGCGGATTCCGTCCCGCTTTTGTCTGCTCTAGGAAAAAACGACACACCTTCTCCACGAGGTCGATGAAGAAATCACGGACGTCTTTGGTGTTTGTTAACTTGGCTGCGATGTTCACAAGGCCCCTGGAAAGATTCTGCCATGAGGAAAAATTATTCATTTGCACAGCGGAAACACCATGAGTTCCCCAAAGCGAACTATCCAGAATCGGAGCAAAATCATGGAGAGAAGTAAAATCAAGTCGTTCAACAATCCAACAACAAAAAAACCTAATCAATGTTGACAACTGTACGGTTGGAAAATGGACTATACTGTTTATTTGTCCATCCTTGTTGACGTTTGACATATACAATGGCAACATTTTTCACCCAAACCATATCATTTCATCTAACAAAAGTGTCTTAGCATGATGCCATGTAATACATAATTAGCAAGCTAACGCCATGGCCACAAGACAGCAGCAACGCTTTGCATGAAGCTCCTCAACTCAGTTCAACATAGTTCCTTGGCACAGAGATGCCACAAAATGGGGCCAAAGAAACATTTCATATTTCAACATATAATAGAGGATATTCAAAAATAAATGTGTTAATAGGGGAGCCCATCCACAAGTGGCGAATCATGAACACATGTGGGAATACTGCACACTGGAATGCCTGGAGGAAACTTTTGTATTCCCACACTCGTATTTTTCACCTTGAAATTGGCCTCCATCTCAGGAAAGGCTTTCGTTTTCCCCCTGAGGGCTGTGCAGACAAGACTGGAGACAAAGGAAAGAACATGAAGCCTCGGCAGTTGAACTTTTGTATTCACTGTTCGGCATCAAACGTGTTTGTTTGTGTTGTGTGGGTGTGTGCGTTCGTGTATGTGCATTCGTGCGCGTGTGTTACACCTTTTGTGTTGATCCAGCAGATCCTTGTCGGAGATTAAAATCTTCAGTTCTTTCAGCTCTTGGAGGAATTCTTTGTCGAGATCCACATCCATGTCTTCCACCATGTTATCTAGAATGAGAGAATTTGTATCATTTATAATTTATTAACTAATAAACTATTGAGAAAATATCCATTTCCCAATCCGCTTCTACTCACAAGGGTCGCAGGCGTGCCCGAGCCTATCCCAGCTGTCTTCAGGCACCCTGAATTGGTTGCCAGCCAATTACAGGGCACACTTAGACAAACAACCATCCGCGCTCACAATCACAGCGAGGGACAATTTAGAGCACAGGTGTCAAAGTCCAGGCCCAGGGGCCAGATCTGGCCTGCTACATCCTTTTATGTGGCCCGCGAAAGCAAATCAAACATGGCAATTTCTATGATGGTAGCTAAAATATGTACCAACATTTCAAATTTGCATATGTAATAAATAAGAGAGACATTGTAAGCATTTTCTTGTTGCCAAACACATCATTAGAGTGACTTAAACAATAGTTGAATGAACTGTTATTCTTGACTTTTTCATATGATTTCAGTCATAATGGCCCTCCAAGGGAAATGGTAACTAAAATGTGGTCTTCGACAAAAATGTGTTTGACACCCCTGATTTCAAGTGTTCCATTGACCTGCCATGCATGATTTTGGAATGTGGGAAGAAGTCGGAGTACCCGGAGAAAACCCACACGTTTCCTTTGTAAATGGCTTTATCTTTAAAACACTCTTACCGATGTACAAAATTCATCTCCACTAACATTGCTTTTTACATTTTGACCGAGGAGAGATTGCTCTTGCTTCTGGGAGATCCTGGCGACCTCTGGTGGCCAACAGGTAGAAGTACTCTTTTGAACGTGGCAAAAGGCTTTTGACGTCAGCAAAAAGGTTGACATTTGCATGCCGTTTGTTTGTTCAGGGGCAGGCTGACTTGTACCAAAGATTCGGAGGTCATTTTGCAGTAGGTCGAAGCAAAAAAACTCATCTTGTTTATCCAAAAATAAATAAATGAATAAAAATTGGGTCACTTGTCTCACAGGCTGTACAAGAGTGTGTTCACATGGGAAACATTTAGCATTTTAGTTTGGGTACACATTTCAGAATTTTTGTTTGTCCTGGATGTGCGTTTAAAGTAAGGCAGTTAATAATAATCCCTGATTCTTATATTTATCCAGGGGCGCCTTTCATCTCAAGCAAACAGAGTCAGTCTCTCACCAACAGCTCCAACTGTCCAGTGGTCAATAAGCTGCCCGGCACAGTAAGCAAAATCCTGGAACGTGAGATACTGCAACTTTCTCTTCCCCGTCTCAAAGCGATTGTTGGCAAAGAACACAATGGCCGCGTAATCCCTGAAACGGGAATCCCAAGAAATCGGTTAGTCCGCCGTTGTTTTCCTTGCCGCCAGTATCTTGGATAACGGGAGTTAGTTAAAAACATGACAGTGCTGTGAAACCAGGCAGAAAAAAACCCCATTGGCAACGGTTCAGTTCATAAACTCAACAGGAGGCTTGTACCTTCCAAGCTTGTCAGAGAGAAGGAAATGTTGACGTATGTTCTCCACTAGAGGGCCCTTTAGCTCTTCTACCACTTTAAAAACACGCTTGAAGTTGTCAAACTGCAATCAAAGAGAAACTTTTGTGTATTTAAATAGAACAAAGTTTGACACAATTTACTAAGAAACCTGGGAATTGTTTTTAGACATTTTAAAAGCCATGGAATTGTCTCATTGTTCAAACGAGTGACAGCAAATACCCTATCATTCCATTTCACCTGTCGTCTGCAGCTTTTCAGAGTCACGCCCGTCTTGGCGCTGATGTCATCCAAGTCTTTCTTGGTTCCTTTTGAAAGTTTCTTGCCCAGGACTTCACGCACAAATGCATCATCAAAATCATAGTACCTTATGGCAGGAAACAAAAAGGAGAGAGTAAAGTTAGACTGAACCACATCAAGGAAACAAGAATTAATGAAGTGATGCTAATTAAATAGGACAATGCGTGTCATCTTCAAAACAAAAAATTCATGAGTGATGCTCAATAAATACACACAGTGGAAATTAAACGCCCCAAACCTTCGTAATTCTACCAAATTTTTGTTTTATGATGCAGTTACAGTCCTATGGCGTTTGTACAACAAAGCGTATGAGGGGAAAAGTGGTTAGGACTGCACGACTGTCCGTGTTTAATGTTATGTGTTGTGTTTATTATTTTACTTTATGTTAACTGTTTTGTTAAGCGCTTTGTTACAGCTTCCGCTGTTGTGAAAGCGCTATATAAATCAGAATGTATTGTATTGTATTGTAAATTGAAAACAGCCAAGTCTATCACTAATCTATGCTAGTGCTAGTGTAGTAGTAAATTCAGATTCAGAAAACTTTATTTATCCCCGTGGGGCAAGTATTTGTGTGAAAAACACTCCCAGGCCAAAAATATAAAACAAGCACGTGACCATGTCACATGCGCAGGTATTCTAACTCACAAAAGTAACGTGTTCAGACAGGAAAAGCATGTCACCTCTCAATAAGCATGGCTTGGCGATGAGGCGGGATCTGGAAGAGCAGCTGATTGGCCAGTTTGGATGGACTGTGCAGCAGACGCTCGCACATCTGGAAAGTTCTGTACTGGTCCATGGTATCACTCAACAGCACGTCCGCGTTTGCCTCGCACTCGTCCAGTGCTCCGCCCTCCATTCGAACTTTCACTGCATCATTTACTGTTCCGGACAATAAATATGTTTAATTCAAACTTGTTTAACCAACAGATTCACATTTAAAATTGACTTGTTAGAGTATGGATATAATTAGTTCTGTGGCTGGAATATGTTCAGTTAGTCTGCATGTGAATTTATAAATCTAAGTCTGAAATATGAATGGTGTGGCATTCATTACCTGTATATCCATCTAACCAGAGCTGATAAACCTCCTCGTCCATGATAGTGGTGTTACCCACGAACACATCCAGCTCCACAGCCATCTGCTTCAAGACCATATGTCAAGAAATAACAAGGTTAGTCATAAAAAATCTGGGCTTTGTAAAATGAAAGTGCAGCAATCTGCATTAGACTTTATCGATGGATGGATAGATAGATTTAAAAAAACTGCGAGTGAAGGTTAAAGTTATTATTTCCTATTGACCCTGAAGGAAACACCAGACTGAAAGACATATATGCTTTCGATTTATCAAAGAAAAAAAATAATTTGCAAAATGTTTAGCAATGCAATAACACATTACTGTACCTTGTTTTAGTCTCCTCCCAATCGACGTCAGGCAATAAAATGCACCAGACTGAAAGACATCGATGCTTTCGATTTATCAAAGGAAAAAAGAAATTACAAAATGTTTAGCAATCCAATAACACATTACCTTGTTTTAGTCTCCTCCCAAACGACGTCAGGCAATAAAATGCAATGACATCTTTTTGTGAATTCGCTTCACTAGGCCGACTAGTATGGGCTAGCTTCGAGTCGCTAAGTCGCGAAGCATACAGTGAACACACACTCACTCAGACCAAAACAAAATAGATAGATGATAAAAAATGAAAGTGTGCTGTGAGTTAACAAGCTATAGACTTTCTAAAGGTTTCACGTAGGGTGACTGTATGAGACTGATGTGATGTACAGAACTGTCAACAACAGCCGTCACATACACACGAGCAGATACGCCTACTTCCGGGTTCCGTCACCGGATGTGATTTTTACACTGCACGTCGAAGATACAGTATACAAAACACAACCCGTCTTGTTTGGTCATGACGTAATGCACCGTACCGCGTTACAAATATAGCGTTTGTGTTCAAATCGCTCAGTATTTCCTTACATAAAACACAAAGTGCTTTACATAATCATGTGTACTCCCGCACTTTTTTAAAAGTCGAATTTAAGCAATTATTATCCACATTTGCTAACATTTGTTTTCATAACAGTCAATAATTTATATGTTAGAGTTCTTCCAACTGAAATGACTGTTTTAGTCCCACCCCACAAAAAAAAGTTGTTTTACAGTGCAAGGACATGCTTAATGCATTGTGTTTCGTGCTTTGCGGATTATTTTTTTTTGTTTGTTTGTGCTGTTACAGAGTTTAATCAATCCAACGGACTACTTATAAATACAATTGACTTCAAACATGAACTTTTTTTTTGTCTGGGTTGTTAAAAGTGTTGATCCTTCTGCTGCGGAAGTCCCTCGCTGTTCATGTGTAGGCATCATTGCTGGTGACTACACTCGGTTCGAAGCACAAGACAGGAGACGATTCTTATTTTTCTTTGTGTGGTCGCTATCACTGAGTCGCTAAACACCTGGCGTGCCACAGTGCACCTTCACTGCCAGAAGCGAACTGCAGGGAAGCTCCACCCCCTTTATTTACATACACCCCAGAACATGGTATCCCTCCACACAAAATAGTACCAACACTAAACTCTAATGCTAGTGGCGTACATCGTCACCCAACACCCCCACTCGATGGCGCCACATACACTAACATTGCATTAGTTGCCTATACACCTGTTTTAATGCTGTCAAGTGCTTTTCCCTTGGATCAGACATATACTGAGATAGTCTACTCACAATCCAGTTAATATCAGGTCTAGTGCAGGTCATGATGTATATGAGGCTGCCCAGCATTGCTCTATATTTCCTCTGATCAGTTTTGTCCCCTTCTGGAGCCAGGTCACATTTGATTTCACTTGGAGTGGCTCTTGCTTTGCATTCAGACATGCCAAACCTTTCCAATATTTTCTCAATATATCTGGATTGGTTCAATGTGATTGAGCCCACATTTTGCTTGAAATCAATCCCAATGAAATGAGTGAGGCATCCGAGATCTTTCATCCTAAACTTACTCTTGAGTTTCTCTTTGATCTCGCATAAACACCTCTCATTGCTGGCAGCCACAATTATATCATCGACCCACACTAACAAAATTTCTTTTTCTTTGTCAGACATTTTGGTGTAAATACAGTGGTCTGCTTGACTCTGTACAAACTCGTTCGCAAGTAAAAACTCATGAAGCATCATGTTCCAATTTCTCCCAGACTGTTTGAGGCCATATATGGATTTGTTTAACTTACACACAAGTTGTACACCATCCCTTTGTTTCACACAAAAACCTTCAGGTTGATCCATGTATAGTTCGCAGTCAATAGGTGCATGTAAGTATGCTGCCTTCACGTCCATTTGGTTTAACAGCAACTCATACTGTGCAGCAAGCTGCATCAGTAGTCGCAGTGATGTCAGATTAGCGGTCGGCGAAAATGTCTCAGAATAGTCAAGTCCTTCTCTCTGACTGTACCCTTTGGCTACATATCTCGCTTTATATGTTTCATTGCCTTTGTCATCCTCCTTTAAAGCATACACCCACCTTCCCCCCACTGTCTGTCTACCCTCCGGTAATGGCACAAGGGTGAAAGTGTCATTCTCTTTAAAAGAAGTCATCTCATCTATCATCGCTTTTCTCCACTTTTCTGACTTTGGCGATGCCATTGCCTCGTAGAATGTTTGTGGCAATCCCACTGTTGCTCTATAGCAGTAATCAATTGTGATCTCATTGCCTTTTATCACACATTCATAATCCTCTAAATATTTTGGTGTCTTCCTTTCTCTACCAGAAGTACGAGGAGTCTCATTACCATTGGTTGAGTCCGTGTCGCAGTCAGGTTTAAGCTCTGGTTCAGTGTCAGAATCTTTTCCTACATATTCCGTCTGTAACTGACTTGCTTTAGGCATAGTTACCCACTCTACATAGTGGTCCTCCAGTTGGGTCTTCTCGGTCTGCGTCTCACTCTCAGTCACGGTCTTTGTGATGAAGTGGACCAGTCTGTGTTTCTGAACTTTGTTTGTCTCTGGAAAATAAATCAAATAAGCAGGTGAATGACGGTCAAAACCAACAAAGATCCCTTTTTGCCCTTTGGATCTAGCTTTCTCCTGTTTTGCTCATACACCATGCATTCTGAACCAAACTTTTTCATTTTTGACAAATCTGGTCTTTTTCCTGTGAAAAGGAAATAAGGAGTCTCCCCTGTTCTTTCGCAGTAACATCTGTTCCGTATAACTGCTGCTGTTCTGACTGCATATGGCCATAGCTCTTTGGGTAAGCCTGATTCTATCAGCATACACCTGACCATCTCAAACAATGTGCGCCAGTTCCTCTCTGCTGTCCCATTTTGATGTGGGGAGTAGGGCGCTGATCTCTCATGTTTTATCATATTATCTCGAAGTAGAGATTGATACTCTTTTGAAACAAACTCTGTCCCATTATCCGATCTCATTCGCTTCACTTTACCATATGGTGCTGTGTCTGCCAAGAACTGCTTTGTAGCCTCGACTGCCATGTTTTTGTTCCTGAGAAAGTATACAAAAACAGCTCCAGAAAAGTCATCAGTAAAAGTGATGGCATATTTGTACCCGTCGAATGACTCTGGGTCAATGGGCCCACCTAGATCTGTATGTACCAGCCCTAATGGCTCTTTAGCTCTCACATCACTTTTCCTGTTTCTATTCTGGGTGAATTTCCCTTGAATACAGGTTTCACACTGGTTAGGTCTAGTTTTGTTACTAATTTTCATACCTTCTACCACAGCTTCAAGCTTAGCAATATCACCATAGTTACAATGGCCCATTATCTCATGCCATGTTTTCATGTCTAAAGATGCATTGCAGGAGTCCTCACTGCATGCAGAATTTTCTGTGACAATGTCAAGATAGTACATTCGGTCCTTTACAATCATCTTGCATATTGTCCCATCTGAAAGAATCATTTTGTTGTCATTCTTCGCAAAGTTGAACTTCGCTCCTTTCGGTTGCTGCATCCACAGAAAGGATATTCTGCGGGTATTCTGGGATGAGGAGAGCATTTGTGAGCTTGACACTCACTACTCGTCCACTGCTGTCGGCCAGCTTGATTTGCGCGTCCCCCTCTTCTCGACACTTCCGGTGATCCGTCTTCCATCAGCCAGCTGCATGATGTGATCTTTAGGCCGGAAACTCTCATCAAATCGGATGAATGCGGTCTTGTCGGTGATTATGTGGGCAGAAGCACCGCTGTCCACGAGTAGTCCATATTGCTGCGCTCCTTGGGTCGCCATTCACTCACCCGAACAATAATGTTTCTTCTTCTTCCTCGAAGATTTGGCTTGGTCTCTGCCACGGAAAACTTTTTCCGAATCGTCCATAACTGTAGCCACTTTATTGTTCTTATCAGCTTTTGTCGTTCGCTTGTGTGGTTTCTTATCCTTACTTGTGCAGTCTCTTGCTTTATGCCCCACTTTCTCACAAATAAAGCATTCTCCATTGAAGACGTATTTCTTGTCTTTTCTTTGGGCTTCGGCTTGAATGACTTGGCGGTCATTACTTCATCTGGTCTGGGCCTGCTTCGGTAGCGGAGGGTGCATTCAAAACTTCTCAGCCTAGTCTTGAATTCAGCAAAGGTTAACACTTCCTCGTTTGAGTCACATGCACAGAAAATGGGTTGTATTCATCAGTGAGTCCTTTCAACACCATAGCCACCAATAGTGCATCGCTTAGGCTCTCTTTAGCTCTTTGTAAGCGCGCCACTAGCTTCTCGACACGTGCTAGATAGCCCGCTAGCTCCTCGCCGTTATCCATTAGCATATTGGTTAGCTCTGTGTACAGCCCGACAATTCGCGGCTTTTCTTCTGACTCAAAATGGCGTCTCAATATTTCCAGACTTTTCTTACCATCTTCTGGTGCTTCATACAGGATGAGTGTCAGTGTTTTATCATCCAAGCAGCCGCACAGTTCAGCATATGCCAGTTCGTTTTTCCACACGGTTTCTGTTGCGGCCTGTTCGCTGGATCCCGTAGCTACATCACACCCGAGGATAGCATCTTTTAGCCCGATGGTTTTCAAGTATGCTAGGAACCTCGCCTCCCAGATGTGATAGCGGACCTCATCTCCGTCAAATCGCGGCGGTAATCCTCTCCCATAGAGCGCCGCTGTGCCTGGAACCCACCTGGGCCCATAACCTGTTGATCCTTCTGCTGCGGAAGTCCCTCGCTGTTCATGTGTAGGCATCATTGCTGGTGACTACACTCGGTTCGAAGCACAAGACAGGAGACGATTCTTATTTTTCTTTGTGTGGTCGCTATCACTGAGTCGCTAAACACCTGGCGTGCCACAGTGCACCTTCACTGCCAGAAGCGAACTGCAGGGAAGCTCCACCCCCTTTATTTACATACACCCCAGAACATGGTATCCCTCCACACAAAATAGTACCAACACTAAACTCTAATGCTAGTGGCGTACATCGTCACCCAACAAAAAGGGTTGATTTTCAGAAGATGAGCAATGAAGGGCAGCTGCTGAACTTTTATACATTGAACCCGCTTGCCGTAAAAAAAACGTCTGCTTGGAACCGGAATGGATGACTGACAGTGGCAGATTTGCCTATTAATTATTTCCCACTTTCTCAAAATAAACCAGACCACATCTGCTCTTACTTGATCTTACTGCGTGAAATACACAATCTGCTCCCCCGCTGGCGATTAATCCAAATAAATCCCCATAAATCCCTGGTTACACCCTCCCTTTTCGACTGCGGTCAAGCCAGCCTCCACTCGCAAAATCGATGTCAAGTGAGCCGCCACAGCGATCTTCAATACTGTGCATTACGGTAATCTGCCGACAGCGAGTGGCATGGGCCACCTTCAAAATAAAAGTGTATCCACGAATGCATAAACGTCATTTCTTTGGGTAAAAAGAAATTAATAAAAATATAAAATAAGTAATTTCTTGGCTGACTCTTACAACAGCACCAATATACACAAATACACGTTCAAGTGGAGATCATTCGGATCTGATGTCGGCCTCTGAAGTGACAAGATGACCTGCATTCTGACATGTTGATCTTTTCGCCCATTTTTAGAACATCTGAAAAGAAGGAATCCAGCACCCCGGCTCTCCACACAGACCACCCTCGTCCGGATCCAATTTTGAATGTTGAAATAAAAGATGATCTGAACGCCCAACATGTTGACATTTTCGATCGTTTTGAAAAAATTCCTAAAATTAGAGATTTCGTTATCCCGTGAGGGCCATAGGTCTGGAGATAACTACGGCACCCCAGCTATCCAACCAGACCACTTTGGTCCGAATCTGATGTTACATTTAGGAATAAAAGGCCTCCAAAATAGGAGAATATGACCTAGGTCAAGTTGGTCTGAGCGCCTAACATGTTGACATTTTCAAGCGTTTTGAAAAAATTCCTAAAATTAGAAATTTCGTTATCCCGTGAGGGCCTTAGGTCTGGAGGTGACTACGGCACCCCGGCTATCCAGCCAGACCACTTTGGTCCGAATCTGATGTGACATTTTGGAATAAAAGGCCTCCAAAATAGGAGAATATGACCTGGGTCAAGTTGGTCTGAGCGCCTAACATGTTGACATTTTAGAGCGTTTTGAAAAAATTCCTAAAATTAGAGATTTCGTTATCCTGTGAGGGCCATAGGTCTGGAGATGACTACGGCACCCCGGCTATCCAACCAGACCACTTTGGTCCAATTCTGATGTGACATTTGGGAATAAAGGCCTCCAAAATAGGAGAATATGACCTGGGTCAAGTTGGTCTGAGCGCCTAACGTGTTGACATTTTCAAGCGTTTTGAAAAATTCCTAAAATTAGAGATTTCGTTATCCCGTGAGGGCCTTAGGTCTGGAGGTGACTACGGCACCCCGGCTATCCAACCAGACCACTTTGGTCCGATTCTGATGTGAAATTTTGGAATAAAGGCCTCCAAAATAGGAGAATATGACCTGGGTCAAGTTGGTCTGAGCGCCTCACATGTTGACATTTTCAAGCGTTTTGAAAAAATTCCTAAAATTAGAGATTTCGTTATCCTGTGAGGGCCATAGGTCTGGAGGTGACTACAGCACCCCGGCTATCCAGCCAGACCACTTTGGTCCGATTCTGATGTGACATTTGGGAATAAAAGGCCTCCAAAATAGGAGAATATGACATGGGTCAAGTTGGTCTGAGCGCCTCACGTGTTGACATTTTAGAGCGTTTTGAAAAAATTCCTAAAATTAGAAATTTCGTTATCCCGTGAGGGCCTTAGGTCTGGAGATAACTACGGCACCCCGGCTATCCAACCAGAACACTTTGGTCCGATTCTGATGTGAAATTTTGGAATAAAAGGCCTCCAAAATAGGAGAATATGACATTGGTCAAGTTGGTCTGAGCGCCTAACATGTTGACATTTTCAAGCGTTTTGAAAAATTCCTAAAATTAGAAATTTCGTTATCCCGTGAGGGCCTTAGGTCTGAGATAACTACGGCACCCGGCTATCAACCAGACCACTTTGGTCCGATTCTGATGTGAAATTTTGGAATAAAAGGCCTCCAAAATAGGAGAATATGGCCTGGGTCAAGTTGGTCTGAGCGCCTAACATGTTGACATTTTAGAGCGTTTTGAAAAATTCCTAAAATTAGAAATTTCGTTATCCCGTGAGGGCTATAGGTCTGGAGGTGACTACGGCACCCGGCTATCCAACCAGACCACTTTGGTCCGATTCTGATGTGAAATTTTGGAATAAAAGGCCTCCAAAATAGGAGAATATGGCCTGGGTCAAGTTGGTCTGAGCGCCTCACATGTTGACATTTTCAAGCGTTTTGAAAAATTCCTAAAATTAGAGATTTCGTTATCCTGTGAGGGCCATAGGTCTGGAGGTGACTACGGCACCTCGGCTATCCAACCAGACCACTTTGGTCCGATTCTGATGTGAAATTTTGGAATAAAGGCCTCCAAAATAGGAGAATATGACCTGGGTCAAGTTGGTCTGAGCGCCTAACATGTTGACACTTTAGAGCGTTTTGAAAAATTCCTAAAATTAGAAATTTCGTTATCCCGTGAGGGCCATAGGTCTGGATATAACTACGGCACCCGGCTATCCAACCAGACCACTTTGGTCCGATTCTGATGTGAAATTTTGGAATAAAGGCCTCCAAAATAGGAGAATATGACCTGGGTCAAGTTGGTCTGAGCGCCTAACATGTTGACATTTTAGAGCGTTTTGAAAAAATTCCTAAAATTAGAAATTTCGTTATCCCGTGAGGGCCATAGGTCTGGAGGTGACTACGGCACTCCAGCTATCCAACCAGACCACTTTGGTCCGATTCTGATGTGACATTTGGGAATAAAAGGCCTCCAAAATAGGAGAATATGACCTGGGTCAAGTTGGTCTGAGCGCCTAACATGTTGACATTTTAGAGCGTTTTGAAACAATTCCTAAAATTAGAGATTTCGTTATCCTGTGAGGGCCATAGGTCTGGAGATAACTACGGCACCCCAGCTATCCAACCAGACCACTTTGGTCAGATTCTGATGTGAAATTTTGGAATAAAAGGCCTCCAAAATAGGAGAATATGACCTGGGTCAAGTTGGTCTGAGCGCCTAACATGTTGACATTTTAGAGCGTTTTGAAAAAATTCCTAAAATTAGAAATTTCGTTATCCCGTGAGGGCCATAGGTCTGGAGGTGACTACGGCACTCCAGCTATCCAACCAGACCACTTTGGTCCGATTCTGATGTGAAATTTAGGAATAAAAGGCCTCCAAAATAGGAGAATATGGCCTGGGTCAAGTTGGTCTGAGCGCCTAACATGTTGACATTTTAGAGCGTTTTGAAAAAATTCCTAAAATTAGAAATTTCGTTATCCCGTGAGGGCCATAGGTCTGGAGGTGACTACGGCACTCCAGCTATCCAACCAGACCACTTTGGTCCGATTCTGATGTGACATTTTGGAATAAAAGGCCTCCAAAATAGGAGAATATGACCTGGGTCAAGTTGGTCTGAGCGCCTAACATGTTGACATTTTAGAGCGTTTTGAAAAAATTCCTAAAATTAGAACTTTCGTTATCCCGTGAGGGCCTTAGGTCTGGAGATAACTACGGCACCCCAGCTATCCAACCAGACCACTTTGGTCCGATTCTGATGTGACATTTGGGAATAAAAGGCCTCCAAAATAGGAGAATATGACATGGGTCAAGTTGGTCTGAGCGCCTAACATGTTGACATTTTAGAGCGTTTTGAAAAAATTCCTAAAATTAGAGATTTCGTTATCCTGTGAGGGCCATAGGTCTGGAGATAACTACGGCACCCCAGCTATCCAACCAGACCACTTTGGTCAGATTCTGATGTGAAATTTGGGAATAAAAGGCCTCCAAAATAGGAGAATATGACATGGGTCAAGTTGGTCTGAGCGCCTAACATGTAAACATTTTCAAGTGTTTTGAAAAAATTCCTAAAATTAGAAATTTCGTTATCCCGTGAGGGCCATAGGTCTGGAGGTGACTACGGCACCCCGGCTATCCAGCCAGACCACTTTGGTCCGATTCTGATGTGACATTTGGGAATAAAAGGCCTCCAAAATAGGAGAATATGACATGGGTCAAGTTGGTCTGAGCGCCTAACATGTTGACATTTTAGAGCGTTTTGAAAAAATTCCTAAAATTAGAAATTTCGTTATCCCGTGAGGGCCTTAGGTCTGGAGGTGACTATGGCACCCCAGCTATCCAACCAGACCACTTTGGTCCGATTCTGATGTGACATTTGGGAATAAAAGGCCTCCAAAACTTCAGAGTAAGAGCTTCAGAGATGCCATTGAAAATTTCAAAGCTAAAAATCAACAGACAAGTCAATTCTGTTTTTATTGTCAAATATGCTCTACAGTATGTTTAACATACTGTATAGCACAGATGAAATTACTTTCCTCTCTCAACCAGTGCACACATGTACTACATTGAACAGGATTTATTGAACAGCTAAAATTTATGAATAAAAATCATGAGATATAAATTTCTAAATACTGTATGTTGAGTGTGATGTATGCCACTGACACTATTGTTTATTGTTTGGTAGTACTTTAGGTGGAAGGTTACCATCTTTTGGGTTGAAAAAATTGAAGGATGTGGAGCTTCCTGCAGTGCGCCTCTGACAGTGAAGGTGCGCTGAGGAAGATTAGCATTCAGTAGGGACCACACCGATAAATAGAAAACTCCAGTCTTGTGCCTCGAACCGAGTGTAGTCACCAGAAATGATGCCTACACAAGACCAGCGAGAGACTTACGCGCTAGTCGGATCTACAATAATAAATAAAACAAATAACAAACAATAGAAAAACAAATAGCAACCACAGACAACCAAGGGCGCTTGTGATTATTGCCTATTCACACAAAGCAATAATCGGATGTCAGATGCGGGGAGAGAGACACCGATTGTGGCAGGAGGCAGGGGAGGGGGCAGAACACGGCGGCAGAAATAAGATCTTTTTGCCACATTTCAGAGGCCTTTAATTCCCAAATGTAACATCAGAATCGGACCAAAGTGGTCTGGCTGGATAGCCGGGGTGCCGTAGTCACCTCCAGACCTATGGCCCTCACAGGATAACGAAATCTCTAATTTTAGGAATTTTTTCAAAACGCTTGAAAATGTCAACATGTTAGGCGCTCAGACCAACTTGACCCAGGTCATATTCTCCTATTTTGGAGGCCTTTTATTCCCAAATGTCACATCAGAATCGGACCAAAGTGGTCTGGTTGGATAGCTGGGGTGCCGTAGTTATCTCCAGACCTATGGCCCTCACAGGATAACGAAATCTCTAATTTTAGGAATTTTTTCAAAACGCTCTAAAATGTCAACATGTTAGGCGCTCAGACCAACTTGACCAGGCCATATTCTCCTATTTTGGAGGCCTTTTATTCCAAAATTTCACATCAGAATCGGACCAAAGTGGTCTGGTTGGATAGCCGGGGTGCCGTAGTTATCTCCAGACCTAAGGCCCTCACGGGATAACGAAATTTCTAATTTTAGGAATTTTTTCAAAACGCTTGAAAATGTCAACATGTGAGGCGCTCAGACCAACTTGACCCAGGTCATATTCTCCTATTTTGGAGGCCTTTTATTCCAAAATGTAACATCAGAATCTGACCAAAGTGGTCTGGTTGGATAGCCGGGGTGCCGTAGTCACCTCCAGACCTAAGGCCCTCACGGGATAACGAAATCTCTAATTTTAGGAATTTTTTCAAAACGCTTGAAAATGTCAACACGTTAGGCGCTCAGACCAACTTGACCCAGGTCATATTCTCCTATTTTGGAGGCCTTTTATTCCAAAATGTCACATCAGAATCGGACCAAAGTGGTCTGGCTGGATAGCCGGGGTGCCGTAGTCACCTCCAGACCTATGGCCCTCACGGGATAACGAAATTTCTAATTTTAGGAATTTTTTCTAAACGCTCTAAAATGTCAACATGTTAGGCGCTCAGACCAACTTGACCCATGTCATATTCTCCTATTTTGGAGGCCTTTTATTCCCAAATGTCACATCAGAATCGGACCAAAGTGGTCTGGTTGGATAGCTGGGGTGCCGTAGTCACCTCCAGACCTATGGCCCTCACAGGATAACGAAATCTCTAATTTTAGGAATTTTTTCAAAACGCTTGAAAATGTCAACATGTTAGGCGCTCAGACCAACTTGACCCAGGTCATATTCTCCTATTTTGGAGGCCTTTTATTCCCAAATGTCACATCAGAATCGGACCAAAGTGGCCTGGCTGGATAGCCGGGGTGCCGTAGTCACCTCCAGACCTATGGCCCTCACGGGATAACGAAATTTCTAATTTTAGGAATTTTTTCTAAACGCTCTAAAATGTCAACATGTTAGGCGCTCAGACCAACTTGACCCATGTCATATTCTCCTATTTTGGAGGCCTTTTATTCCCAAATGTCACATCAGAATCGGACCAAAGTGGTCTGGTTGGATAGCTGGGGTGCCGTAGTCACCTCCAGACCTATGGCCCTCACGGGATAACGAAATCTCTAATTTTAGGAATTTTTTCAAAACGCTTGAAAATGTCAACATGTTAGGCGCTCAGACCAACTTGACCCAGGCCATATTCTCCTATTTTGGAGGCCTTTTATTCCAAAATTTCACATCAGAATCTGACCAAAGTGGTCTGGTTGGATAGCTGGGGTGCCGTAGTCACCTCCAGACCTATGGCCCTCACGGGATAACGAAATTTCTAATTTTAGGAATTTTTTCAAAACGCTCTAAAATGTCAACATGTGAGGCGCTCAGACCAACTTGACCCAGGCCATATTCTCCTATTTTGGAGGCCTTTTATTCCAAAATTTCACATCAGAATCGGACCAAAGTGGTCTGGTTGGATAGCTGGGGTGCCGTAGTTATCTCCAGACCTATGGCCCTCACAGGATAACGAAATCTCTAATTTTAGGAATTTTTTCAAAACGCTCTAAAATGTCAACATGTTAGGCGCTCAGACCAACTTGACCAGGCCATATTCTCCTATTTTGGAGGCCTTTTATTCCAAAATTTCACATCAGAATCGGACCAAAGTGGTCTGGTTGGATAGCCGGGGTGCCGTAGTTATCTCCAGACCTAAGGCCCTCACGGGATAACGAAATTTCTAATTTTAGGAATTTTTTCAAAACGCTTGAAAATGTCAACATGTGAGGCGCTCAGACCAACTTGACCCAGGTCATATTCTCCTATTTTGGAGGCCTTTTATTCCAAAATGTAACATCAGAATCTGACCAAAGTGGTCTGGTTGGATAGCCGGGGTGCCGTAGTTATCTCCAGACCTAAGGCCCTCACGGGATAACGAAATTTCTAATTTTAGGAATTTTTTCAAAACGCTCTAAAATGTCAACACGTAAGGCGCTCAGACCAACTTGACCCAGGTCATATTCTCCTATTTTGGAGGCCTGTTATTCCAAAATTTCACATCAGAATCGGACCAAAGTGGTCTGGTTGGATAGCTGGGGTGCCGTAGTTATCTCCAGACCTATGGCCCTCACAGGATAACGAAATCTCTAATTTTAGGAATTTTTTCAAAACGCTCTAAAATGTCAACATGTTAGGCGCTCGGACCAACTTGACCCAGGCCATATTCTCCTATTTTGGAGGCCTTTTATTCCAAAATTTCACATCAGAATCGGACCAAAGTGGTCTGGTTGGATAGCCGGGGTGCCGTAGTTATCTCCAGACCTAAGGCCCTCATGGGATAACGAAATTTCTAATTTTAGGAATTTTTTCAAAACGCTTGAAAATGTCAACATGTGAGGCGCTCAGACCAACTTGACCCAGGTCATATTCTCCTATTTTGGAGGCCTTTTATTCCAAAATGTCACATCAGATTCGGACCAAAGTGGTCTGGTTGGATAGCTGGGGTGCCGTAGTCACCTCCAGACCTAAGGCCCTCACGGGATAACGAAATTTCTAATTTTAGGAATTTTTTCAAAACGCTCTAAAATGTCAACATGTTAGGCGCTCAGACCAACTTGACCCATGTCATATTCTCCTATTTTGGAGGCCTTTTATTCCAAAATGTAACATCAGAATCTGACCAAAGTGGTCTGGTTGGATAGCTGGGGTGCCGTAGTCACCTCCAGACCTAAGGCCCTCACGGGATAACGAAATTTCTAATTTTAGGAATTTTTTCAAAACGCTTGAAAATGTCAACATGTGAGGCGCTCAGACCAACTTGACCCAGGTCATATTCTCCTATTTTGGAGGCCTGTTATTCCAAAATTTCACATCAGAATCGGACCAAAGTGGTCTGGTTGGATAGCTGGGGTGCCGTAGTTATCTCCAGACCTATGGCCCTCACAGGATAACAAAATCTCTAATTTTAGGAATTTTTTCAAAACGCTCTAAAATGTCAACATGTTAGGCACTCAGACCAACTTGACCCAGGCCATATTCTCCTATTTTGGAGGCCTTTTATTCCAAAATTTCACATCAGAATCGGACCAAAGTGGTCTGGTTGGATAGCCGGGGTGCCGTAGTTATCTCCAGACCTAAGGCCCTCACGGGATAACGAAATGTCTAATTTTAGGAATGTTTTCAAAACGCTTGAAAATGTCAACATGTGAGGCGCTCAGACCAACTTGACCCAGGTCATATTCTCCTATTTTGGAGGCCTTTTATTCCAAAATGTCACATCAGATTCGGACCAAAGTGGTCTGGCTGGATAGCTGGGGTGCCGTAGTCACCTCCAGACCTAAGGCCCTCACGGGATAACGAAATTTCTAATTTTAGGAATTTTTTCAAAACGCTCTAAAATGTCAACATGTTAGGCGCTCAGACCAACTTGACCCAGGTCATATTCTCCTATTTTGGAGGCCTTTTATTCCAAAATGTAACATCAGAATCTGACCAAAGTGGTCTGGTTGGATAGCCGGGGTGCCGTAGTTATCTCCAGACCTAAGGCCCTCACGGGATAACGAAATTTCTAATTTTAGGAATTTTTTCAAAACGCTCTAAAATGTCAACATGTTAGGCGCTCAGACCAACTTGACCCAGGCCATATTCTCCTATTTTGGAGGCCTTTTATTCCAAAATTTCACATCAGAATCTGACCAAAGTGGTCTGGTTGGATAGCTGGGGTGCCGTAGTTATCTCCAGACCTATGGCCCTCACAGGATAACGAAATCTCTAATTTTAGGAATTGTTTCAAAACGCTCTAAAATGTCAACATGTTAGGCGCTCAGACCAACTTGACCCAGGTCATATTCTCCTATTTTGGAGGCCTTTTATTCCAAAATGTCACATCAGAATCGGACCAAAGTGGTCTGGTTGGATAGCTGGGGTGCCGTAGTCACCTCCAGACCTATGGCCCTCACGGGATAACGAAATTTCTAATTTTAGGAATTTTTTCAAAACGCTCTAAAATGTCAACATGTTAGGCGCTCAGACCAACTTGACCCAGGTCATATTCTCCTATTTTGGAGGCCTTTTATTCCAAAATTTCACATCAGAATCTGACCAAAGTGGTCTGGTTGGATAGCTGGGGTGCCGTAGTTATCTCCAGACCTATGGCCCTCACAGGATAACGAAATCTCTAATTTTAGGAATTGTTTCAAAACGCTCTAAAATGTCAACATGTTAGGCGCTCAGACCAACTTGACCCAGGTCATATTCTCCTATTTTGGAGGCCTTTTATTCCCAAATGTCACATCAGAATCTGACCAAAGTGGTCTGGTTGGATAGCTGGGGTGCCGTAGTTATCTCCAGACCTATGGCCCTCACAGGATAACGAAATCTCTAATTTTAGGAATTGTTTCAAAACGCTCTAAAATGTCAACATGTTAGGCGCTCAGACCAACTTGACCCAGGTCATATTCTCCTATTTTGGAGGCCTTTTATTCCAAAATTTCACATCAGAATCTGACCAAAGTGGTCTGGTTGGATAGCTGGGGTGCCGTAGTTATCTCCAGACCTATGGCCCTCACAGGATAACGAAATCTCTAATTTTAGGAATTGTTTCAAAACGCTCTAAAATGTCAACATGTTAGGCGCTCAGACCAACTTGACCCAGGCCATATTCTCATATTTTGGAGGCCTTTTATTCCAAAATGTCACATCAGATTCGGACCAAAGTGGTCTGGTTGGATAGCCGGGGTGCCGTAGTCACCTCCAGACCTAAGGCCCTCGCGGGATAACGAAATTTCTAATTTTAGGAATTTTTTCAAAACGCTTGAAAATGTCAACATGTTAGGGGCTCAGACCAACTTGTCGGGACCCAGGTCAACATGTCAGTTTTCAGAGATCTTTTATTTCAACATTCAAAATTGGATCCGGACGAGGGTGGTCTGTGTGGATAGCCGGGGTGCTGGATTCCTTCTTTTCGGATGTTCTAAAAATGGGCAAAAAGATCAACATGTCAGAATACAGGCCATCTTGTCACTTCAGAGGCCGACATCAGATCCGAATGATCTCCACTTGAACGCGTATTTGTGTATATTGGTGCTGTTCTGAGAGTCAGCCAAGAAATTACTTATTTTATATTTTTATTAATTTCTTTTCACCCAAACAACTGACGTTTATGCATTCGTGGATACACTTTTATTTTGAAGGTGGCCAACGCCGCTCGCTGGCGGCAGACTACCGTAATGCAGAGCACTGACAATCGCTGTGGCGGCTCACTTGACTTCGATTTTGCGAGTGGAGGCTGGCTTGACCGCAGTCCTTTACTGTTCGGTCCTTCTGCATGTGTCCTATACACGGGGATGTGAGGCGGCGAGGGGATCGTGGGGAGACGAATCCCCGGTTGTCAAATCCCTCGCTGCACATGTATTTTTTGTGAGTTGTAAACTCACATGACACTCTGATGCCGTCACCATTGGGTTAACACCCTGCATTGTCCTGCTCTCCATGCAACAAAGGAGGTGGGACACAGGGCGGAAGGATGTGTGAGTGAATGCCTCAGCACAAAGGTATTGGAGGGGTGCGTAAGGGGGGTTGGGGAGTCTGTAGACAGTTGTACACAAACAAGCAGCCGTTCATTATAACGTGAAGGTTGCTTGCTGCTAGTGTCATCCAGCAGGGAACATCCCAGAGGAAGAGGTGCTGCTTTCCCTGGTATTTCCTATCATTTCAATGTTATTTTCATTGCATGGTCAGGAGTCAAAACCTGACACCAACAGAGAGAAGTCAATGGATGATTCTTTTTTGTTCAACATGAAAAGCAACATTTTAATAATGATGATGATTATTCATGATGTATTAAAAATAGATCCACTGGGAAGCGAGTAGCAGGGGAAGAACATAATTTATGATTATCCCCCCAAGGAAGGCGCATAAAGAACATTTCCGACATTTTTTTGTTTTGAAATAACAATGTCTAGATTTAAATGGATTTATTGGATTATTCATGATGTTTTCCGAAGCGAGTGCTTCACTGGGAGTAGATCACAAATATTTATGATGATCTCCTTCGAACCGTAGGAATTGATTGTTACTAGTCTATTATAGAGCATTTCCTGTAGAATTTCAAAATAAAAAATGGTAAGCATTAAACTGAATCACAAATCAGTGATCAGCTAACTACAAGGGAAGAATGGCGTTCAACTATTAGAATGTACGCATTTAGCATTATTCTTACATTATTTGTTTTTAAGTGGCACACATTTATCCCATATTTGTGATATCCCACTTACGGCCGATGTACTAGTACTTGTCCTCACTATTAAGACAATTGCCTAAACTAGTAGAACGAGTGTGTCTTTTTTCTTTTTTTTTTTTCAAAAAAAGGTAATGAACTGTCAGTTGTTGTAAGGAAACCTCCCCATACATTTTAGAGTTATTTTCAAGATCCTCTTATTTGTTTTCAAATCTCTAAATAATCTCACGCCACCTTACCTCTCTGAGCTCATCCGCCCCTACGCACCTGCCCGGCGCCTCAGGTCTGCGGACCAGACATTATTAGAAGTACCAAGAACTAAACTGAGGCTGAGAGGGGATCGAGCCTTTTCTGTTGCTGGTCCCTCTCTCTGGAATGACCTCCCACCGAACATTCGTCAAGCCTCCTCACTGCCCATCTTCAAAACCCTCCTCAAAACTCACTTGAATTCTCTGGCTTTTGACTCAGCATGACTTAGATTTGTTCTTGGTTTTACTGTTTGGTGCTTTCTACCGTCTTTATTACCGATTTGTTTTACTGTTTATTGTATATGTTAAATTGCTCCATGTACAGCACTTTGTATGCGGCGATGGCTGTTTGAAAGTGCTCTATAAATACAGTTGACTTGACTTGACTTGACAATAAAAGCAGGTTATCGAAATATAATTGAAAATGGCCACATCACATTGAATTTGATGCAATATATTAGCAAAAGTAAAGGAAAAATAAATAATACTTTTTTTTAAATAATGCAATGAAATTATTTAGGGGGGCTAAAGACATTTTTAGGGAGGCTATAGGCCTAATGACGCCGATGAGCATAGTCCATACTGATATGATCTCTTAGCCCAAAAGAATCACTAGCAGTGGGGAAAAAAACCTTACTCGTAAGACAGTCGTTCCTTTATGCACTTGTTTTGAAATATTAGCCTATCTGTTTCCGGTGACTCAGTGTGGCTTGACAGTATGTAGCCCCTAGCGGAGAATCCCAACCGTGAAAGTGTCTTGTGGAAGCGGACATTGTTGTGTTTAATGTCCAGCCCGACTATGGCCACAGATGGCGTTTCGCGGAGCAAATTCGGGCTCTTTTGTAATCCTTCTACTTTTTTATAGCTCCCAGGCATGAAAATGAAGCGTTTGTGAGAAGAAGCCGCTGCTTTTTCACCGAAGTGGAGAAACCGGAGAGTCCATTGAGCTCGGAGTCCAATCCGGATGGCGAGTGGAGATCACGGCTCTGCAAACACAACATCCAACATCTGTGTTGTGCATCGTTCCCCAATGGATTAAAAAAGGCGGCGGTGGATGGAGCGAGACATTTTTCCAAGCTGCTGCCTTGAAAACACAATCATCCTCCTCATCTTCGGGGCGAATTGAAATACGCACAGTGGCCGTTCCCTTGCTCGCGGAGGCCTGTTTTGCAGCTGCTTTGGTGCTTCTGATGATTTTGAACGACAGGTACACAATTGGGCACAAAATCTTGTCAAATGAAGAAGCCCTGCTGATGTGATGTTTGCATCCAGAAGTCACACTGGATGACGGTGGTCCGCTTGTGAACCAATTGCATCCTCTCAGCACTTTCAACATTTTCTCAGGTACAGTACAATTCAGTGAACACCCGTTTCGCATTTTTTGAGGGGGCGGGTGATGGGGGGGGGGGTGTGTTAACCTCCGTTGTTTGTTGAAAAAATCATCCACTTATTACCTTTTCCTTTTCAGCACATAACAGAGGATATTTCCTCCCCAAAAACTAATCTGAAAAACTCACAAAAACAGTGAATAGGTCAGTTGTTCAGGGAATAATGGAACAAAAACAATGAACAGATGACTCACAGATTTTTCTAATAAAATTTAGCCTTGGCCTGAGTGTAATTTTTTTTTTTTTTTAATTAAAGGGTGGATACGTTTCAGTGCCTGAAAAACGCATATATTTTCTGTGAGAACACAACAGGGACTATATGAGCTTTTCAACAAAAACCAGAGGATTGGTATTGACTACCGGTACATAAAAAACTCTGCGACTTTGTCTGTAATCTTGTGGCAGATTTATATAGCACATTTCGCACACAAGGCAACTCAATGTGCTTCACACAAACAAAACCACCTAAAAGTTTTTATAAACAGAACTGCTGAAGATGTTCAAAGTCAAATCAAAGAGAACAAAAGTAGCTTATTATTAAGTTATTAAGAAAATATACATTGACAAAACTAAAATGCATTTACAAGTAAAAAAAAAAGTAAGCTTTCTGAAATTATGAAACAAATGTACAATAACATTGATTTGTAACATGCTTAAAAGGTCTTAATCAAATAAATTTGGGCATCAGAGTAAATTTATACAAATGTATTGCTGTGGCACCATTTGATGGCTTATGTCTACCAAGGAAATATGTTGAAGTGAGTTGATGAGCTTTAGCAGAAATTTCAACTGAACTAGAAGGTATGTTTAAAAAGAAACATCCATTCATCCATCCATCCATTTTCTGAACCTCTTCATCCTCACAAGGGTTGCAGGGCGTGCTGGAGCCTATCCCAGCCATCTTTGGGCAGTAGGCGGGTGACACCCTGAACTGGTTGCCAGCCAACCATCCGCGCTCACACTCACACACTGGACCGCCAGGCCGTCCAACAAAAAACATGTTACAGATATTTAAAATGTAATGACCGTTAGTCGGAAAGATGATGTTGATCTCTCCCGTGTTAATCCGCGATAGTTAAACTAAACTGTTAAATGCTTAACTTGCTCGCCACTGCGGTTGTTTATATATTATGTAACATGGGTTCATGATTGTGTACATGCTAGATGCATGATACTTATAATCCAAACGTAATATCTGCAAATAAAACGGACTTGACTTTTGTCTCTTGGGTGTCAAAGGGTTGAATTTGAGAAGATGAGCAACGAAGGGGAGCTCCTGACACGGGAGCTGTCGAAGATGTCGGATGAGGACCTGCTGGCTTGCTCCAAGGAGGAGCTGCTGAGTCGCCTGCGCAAGGAGGAGTCGGAAAAGATGTCGGCGCTCATCCAACGGGGTCGTCTCATCAAGGAGGTGAACAAGCAGCTCCAGGGCCACCTGCTGGAGATCCGCGAGCTCAAAGTCATCAACCAGCGTCTGCAGGAGGAGAACGTGGAGCTGCGGGACCTGTGCTGCTTCCTGGACGACGACCGGCTCAAGGTGAAGAAGCTGGCGCGTGAGTGGCAGCACTTCGGCCACCACGCCGCAAAGGTCATGCGCGAGGACCTGGGTGGCTACTTGAAGAAGCTGGCCGAGCTGGAGCGCACCCAGGATGGCCTGGTCAAGGAGAATCTAGACCTGAAGGAGCTGTGCCTGGTCCTAGAGGAGGAGTGCGTCAGTCGGAGCGACTCCAGCCCAGGCGGATCCACCGAGTTGGCCCTGCCATGCATGGTGGCCCGGGACCTGGGGGACGGCAGCTCGAGTACAGGAAGCGTGGGAAGTCCGGATCAGCTCCATTTGGTGTGCTCGCCGGATGACTGACGCGTCGACAAGGGCTTTGAATATGGACGCCGAGGGCTAGTAAACACAAGGGCTGTGGTCGGAATCGTTTCCTTATCGCCAAGATTTGCATGTAATGCACATAGACACTTCCTCTGAAGTTTGCCAGAAATCCTTTTGTAGTCACGAGGGAGTTGAGAATAAGTGAAATTATCCATCATGCCTGATTCCATGATCACAAAATTGGGATTTTTATAGAGTGGACCTCGGTGGTTCTCAAAAAGTCTACTAAAAATCAATTTTAAGTGATAAGGAAGTCGGGAATGCCAAATGATTCCTAACACAGCAACTGTTCCCTAAACACAAAATAAGCAATTTTATATAGTAACTACATGGTGCACAAAAGAGTCGAGTCAAAAGGACTAGCAGCTAGTTCACAAAATCCCAAAACAGTGATCCGGGTATCGGGACATTGTGAATGATTCTGAAATGATCCATTTGTCTCAACTCATCACAACACAAAAGAAAGATTTGAGTCAAAATCTTTTTATAGTGATTTGGGAGTGAAGAATAATGTCCTATTTCCTACTCCCTAATCACAAAATGTGATTTTTCCCCCCCCATAATAGACCGCGTACTTCACAATAGAGTTGAGTCAAAATCCCTGAATAGCTATGAGAGAGAAGAGACTAAATCACTTAACGACTCCGTAATCTCTGAATAGTCCTCCCTTCAGGATTTAGTGAGTTTAAAATGCCTGAGTTGGTGGCAGCATTTTTACAATTGCGATAGGTGTTGCCATTTGTGAACAGATTTTTCTAGTGGTGAATTATTTACATTAACCTTACAAGGCCAATCTGTTTTGCACAATCAGAGTTGAAATTCTTTTGGGGGAGATTCTAATGTTGGAGTGGTACATGCATGTATCTTCTGAACGAAAACAAGGTTTTTCGACATACTTTTTCCGTTTGCATGACGGACTGCTCTGATTGGTGGAACTGGCAGAAAGCTCTGATGACGAACTTGCACGGGGATTGTTTGAATTTGTGTGAATTCTTGCAATTGCGACATGGCAAATTAAATTCCTGGATTGACTGATGATATACAGTGGACCCCCGCATATTTGCGGTTTGGCATTCGCAAATTCACCGACTGGTGGATTTATTTATTTATTTTTTTGGGCGGGGGTAATTCTGGTCAAGCACAATCCCAATCACCCTCCAAATAATGGAGGTTCACTGTAGGGATTTTTAAATAGTTAACTGTATAATATATTTATCAGTCAAATGAAAAATTTGTTTTGAAAGGCTACTCAGCCGTGCCATTATTGACGTCATTGCTGTCACACATTTACAACGTACCAGATCAACTTCAGATGGCAAATGCGGTGACACACCCGCTAAAGGTGGGAATCTGTGATATAGAGAGACCATATAAGGGAAAACAATTTCGTTTTACCTTATGTGCCTTAACAACTCATTAAAACACACTTATACTTTACTTTATTCATAACATCACTTTGAGGAAACGAAAAGGCCTAGTTGAAGTTGACTGTAAAGCTGACGCATAACAAAAAAGAACACCAACATTTTCAGTCAAAGCACGTAAATACCAAAGTTTGTTAGCTTAATGCTAACATATAATAGGAAACACCATAGGCGGGATAAAAAAAAATGTATGTGGAAAGCGCTGATTGAAGATTAATCGCAATGGGGTTTTTTTCCATTGGAAAAAGAATACATTTTTCCACGTGAATAGCAGGGGTTCACTGTCCTTCAAAATGGCGATGTGACTATTTGGTGGTGAGGGAGCGATTCCGAGCGCAACCAAGTTGTTCCATTCAACTCCGTGAGCCTTTTGAATGCTGCAAGACTCGCTGTGTGCCACATCGCTGACCTTTTCAGGACTTTTCACAGACCTTTCTAGATACTGTAGGTTTTGATCCGTTTTACAGGTTTTCTAATGACTCTTCTGCCCAAATCCTTTTTCAGTGGTTTGTTGTTAAAAAAAAAAAAAAAAAAAAAAAAAAAAAAAAGTAATGGGACCAAAAAGTGGGTCGCATTGATGTATCTCATGCACTGAACGAAGGTTGCAAAGAGGTGGGAAATTTACGGTCAATTCCTAGAAGCTATGATGGGGAATTTTCCACAGAAATTTATGGGAATGAATTGAAATCCCCCACTCCACCTCCCCTACAAAAACGTTTGTTTCTAGTTTTTTCCATTCTTTCATAGAAGTTGCGTTGTTTTCACCCAAAATACTGTTTTCTACCCAAAATTCACCAAAATCAAAACCGAGAAAGAGTTTTGATCGGAAAATTACAACGAAGAAATTCACCACATGGTTCGACTTGAACTTTAGTGGCTTTTTTTACATGGGCATTCGTCATTCACTCTGTGAACTGTGTCATCTTTTCTCACAATCACAACATACACTTGCTGCTAGCTACTCCGACACATACTTTGTTTTTCCCATATACATCCGCACTCTGTTGGCGTCTCAGCTTGAACCTGTCCGACTTTCAACATGTCGACATTTCTCTCTCTCATAACAGACGTTTTTCACCTCCTGATTGTATCTTCTACGCAAAAGCTGCGCTGATCTCAAATATAAAGTAAGGCAACACCAGCAACTACTGGCATCTGTCATTAGCCTGATGCAGAAGCTTGATTTTTCACACGCAAACAAATATATTTGTAAATGGTGGGATGATGAATATAAATGTCCATGGGAGTTAATGAGTTGAGAGCCAACCTTCAATTTTTGTAAATTTTTTTTTTTGCTTTATTCCCATAATTTTCTTGTTGGAAAGTTTCAGAGGATTTTGCAACCCTACACTGGACTAGCCCTACACTGGTAGAAAAAAAAGAGCCTTTTTTTTCTATTGCACTGGACAGCGCAATCTTTGGTCGAAAGATCAATTTCAATCCGGTTTTGAGCCATATTTAGTCAGTGGAATCCTTTCACACTGAAGTGGCGTTGAAAGTCGTGAAAATTTGCCATGGGCATCCAACAACGTGTCCTATTATGCACTCTCCGCCTCAGGACCAGGATGCGAGTGCCATACGACGCCCATGGCGATGGTGCGTTTTTCAAGCAGTCCAAGGGGAGAGCCCTTCAGGTTTTATAGAAGCCACGCGGCGACGAGAGCGAGCGAGCTAGAGGTCCTCGGACTCACGTGAACACTTTTCAAACCAACTGGAAAGGCTTTGTATCAAACTGGAAGAAGAAGAAGAACTGGTCAGAACACGTTGGATTGATCACTCTACTGCATTTTGACTTAGTTGGTGTTGATGTTCATTTTAAGACACAGCACAGACTTTAAGTTGCATCTTCCCTGTATGCTTTGTATTTATTTACAAAACCCTGTAACATTAAGGAGTGTTTACACTACTCGCAAAAAGTTTGGGATTTCAGAAGGGAAATTTCAAGAGTAGCATAAAATACATTGACTGAGGTGAACAAGGTTTTTCTGTTCAAGTCAAATTTACATTTGGAAAATAAAATCCTCGCACTGATTTTTTTGGGCAATCTTGAAATTAGGATTAGGAAAATGCGGCGGGGGGGTTCCTTGTATTATATTCAGAATAAGAAACGTTTTTTAAATTGTTAAAATGTGTTCTTAATTTAAAAAATACTTTTGTCAGTGCTGAACTAAATTCAGAGTGGGAAAAATTGCTCAACTCAATTTTGAAATAAATTCTGATTCAAAACCATTTTCGTTAAATCAGTTCAGACGAATCAAAATAGTTTTTGTCAATATTTAAAAAAAATCAGGGAATTTAAAAAGATTTTGTCAGTGTTGAAATCAATACTCTAAAAAGCCAAACATATTTTGTCACTAGAGTTAGATTCAAAATAACAATTATCATTTCAATGTTTGAATAAATTCTGATTAAATAAATCTTTGTTCACATAAATTCTGAATGTTTTTCTCAGTGTTCAAATTAATTCATAGATTAAAAAATACTTTCATCAATATTAAAATAAATCCAGACTGACAAAAGAAATAAACCCCTTATTTTTTATGTACAAATAAATTCAGGTTAATAAAAATTGCTCATGTTAAAGTAAATTCAGATGAAATAAAGCTCTTTAGCTACATTTTTTTCCCGCAGGGCTTTCTGTGTCTTCCAGTCTCTAGCTTTGTCAACACTGCAACAAGGAGACTGGACGCATCACAGAAAAGCATTCTGTTCACCCAAATGCCAAATATCCCCAACTTTTTGTGAATACACGCTGTATATCTTTGAGTCTTCTTTTTCCCTTGATTTCTTATTGCGTGGCATTGCAAACCGTTTTAGATAAACGATCCCATCGGGCGATGCACAGGATTTGGATCTGTTTTAGGGGTGGGCTGTGTGCTCATAGTACGTTGAAGAGCTTTAAATACAGTGCTATGACACTTTTCGGCTGTGCCGTCCTTTCTTTGTGTGAAACACATTGAGTACACGACACACACCATTGATTTGTGCACACGTGCTGTGTTGACCTCTTGCCCCAGGCAATAAGGACCGTAGAGCACAAATCACAACATTAGCAGCACCAAAAACAAATTTACAATTATTTGATATTTAAAAAAGAAAATAAACAACCACATTCCAAATTACCAGCCTTAAAAAGTGCCTATTGGCAATACTTGGGTAAAAGCATGAGTAACCAAAAGTAACTTTGGCAGAATAAAGTGTCATTTAATCTTAACTCTAAGATTTGATGGACTTAATTTTCTCATATTCATTGATTGGAAGTAAAAGTATTTGATAGAAAATGAGCAGTCAGAACTGTTTTGTGGTTCCCTTACAATAAAATAGTTCTTGTCGACAGATGTTTACAGTTGTTTCGTTGCTATGAACCTCTCTCAGTAGTATGTCAGGGACCCTTATTCGCCACCAGCCAGCAACCAGCTAGTAAGAGGCTCTTCCATGGAGGATTCCCAGCATGGCATTGGTGTCATAACGGCATTGTCCTTTTGTCAGTAATACAGGCCGCACAGGCTTGACAGCATGGAGCACACACGCTGATATTCCCCCTCCAGCTCTCCATCTGTCATTTGTACCTCATCTCTGTCGCTAACCCATTTTGAGCGTAGCAACCCGTTGCCCTCAGAGACACGCGTGAACAGTATTAGCAAGTGACTCGCATCCATTTGCAGAAGCAGGCGATGAGGCGGATGAGTGGATGCTGGCACTTATCCGGGGTCATAATGTTTATTATTATACAGTGCAGTGTTGCCAGACCTTTACTGAGGTATGGGACACATTTTACACTATTACATGATGCAATTGGCTTTTTATCAGTGGCCTGTTGTGCATTTAGTACTGTACCTGGGCTTTCTGTGGGGATTTCCCAGATTTAATTTACCGGTAACTCTACCACTACTATCAAGGGTTTTGTCCTTTGTGCGATAAATGGTAAAATATTCCACAATCCCATGCGGTTCACTATAGTGGATGGCAATGCCAGTTGGTTCCTATGAACATTGAAGGTCGATCGTTTACGTGACTGAAGTTTATAGTGAACTTTGACAATCTAGTAATGGAGAAGCACACAGAATTCAGCTGGTGAGCAAGTGGTAAATTGCACTTGATTGGAGATTTGGATCCTTTGGAAAGTACCGCCCATTGTGATGTGTATCGATCTTGTCAATTATTATGTATTATAAATACAAGTCTGTGCACAATAGTCACACAGTAGTAGTCATCCTCAGTCCGTATTAGAGTACTGCGACGTAGGAGGCTAATTGATTTAATGTGCTCTCCTCTAATATTGAGTCAAGAGTATCCGATAGGCTAGAGCAGGGGTCCCCAACCTTTTTTGCCCCACGGACCGGTTTATGTCAGACAATATTTTCACGAACCGGCATTTAAGGTGTGGCGGATAAATAAATACTACAAAATAATATGGTAAGAGCTGCATGAACACTGTGGTGTTTTCGAGAGATAATAATAAACACGAGGAGCGTCTAATCTGGCTGCAACACTCTGATCGCTATGGTAATGTTTAATGCCTTCAAAATACGATACAACGCAAAGTCAAAGTGCATGAAAATGTCAACTCACCACAATGCTGATTTGCTGCAACCGGGCGGTCCCATCTCGGGGTAATAGGAGACAATGACACCTGAAGTGTGTGCTTTATGTCGAGTCTACTGCAGACCCATAGCTCATGACCATAGATGAGGGTTGGGACGTAGATCGACCGGTAAATTGAGAACTTTGCCCTTTGGCTCAGCTCCTTCTTTACCACGGCAGACCGATACGTCCGCATCACAGCAGATGCTGCACCGATCCGCCTGTCGATCTCTCGCTCCCTTCTGCCCTCACTCGTGAACAAGACCCCAAGACACTTAAACTCCTCCACTTGGGGCAAGATCTCCTTCCCGACCCGGAGAGGGCACTCCACCCTTTTCCGACTGAGGACCATGGTTTCAGATTTGGAGGTGCTAATCCTCATCCCAACCGCTTCACACTCGGCTGCGAAACGCTCCAGTGAGAGTTGGAGAGCCCTGCTTGAAGGAGCCAACAGTACCACATCATCTGCAAAAAGCAGAGATGTAATACTGAGGCCACCAAAACGTTTTGGTGGCCTCAGTAGCAAGCTCCAGCGTTTAGTTTTTAGCCGTAATCAGTCACGTGACGGAGAAGCGTGGTTTGACGTGCGTCAAGAGTGACACAGGCGGATGTAACGGAGAATCGGGAAATTATTCAAAATAAAATATCTTTCGTATTCCAAAATAAATTAAATAAATATTTAGTCAATGACATGTACACACAATGAAATTTACATTCATATATTACATTCAAATATTTCATCACTTATTCTTTGATATATTTCGTATTCCAAAATAAAAACAACGAAATTAGTGTAAATTCTTATTGTACCGGTCCGCGGACCGGCGGTTGGGGACCCCTGGGGTAGCGTACCCTACAACCACTTACTCCAATAAGACGTAAAACATTCTTATTTAAAAGTTTCTTTTCTTTTAACAGTATTTATCACTCCGAGCTGTTGTTCCATGCAAAATAATTTATTCAATGCTAAATGCTAACATACAGTAATAGGCAGACATGCTCATCAAAATTATCAACAATGTTACGATAAATTGTAAAGCTTGAAACAACACAGAGTGAGCAGTCCAGGGTGTTGTATCCTTATATTTTTTTATGATAACTATTAACAAGGACATGATAAACCACAGAACGTCTGCGTTTAAATGTGAAGGTCTCTCCAGAATGCTAACCGACGGCGATCTTTGTGCCTTTGCAACTATAGCAACAGCTCGCGGTGACAAGGTGGGCGTCAAATCCCTGCTTTGTAATGATTTTCCGAATGAAGTCTAAAGAAACCTTTTTTTGGCTTTCCCCCCTGACTATTACAGCCAACAATGACACACTACAAGGGACGATCAATGGCAAATGAAGTTTTGTTAGCGAGGTTTGCCTTTCAATCTGTCCGCTGGAAATACATTGTGGTAAATGGAGAAAAGCCCGAAGCCCACTATGAAACGTAACATAAACTACATGTAATTGTGCCAAGTAAATCAATCAAAAACGTCAATAAAATACCTCATACTCACCAGAAATGTTGAATATTAACTATACGCGAATGCGTCCCGATGTTGGAGATGGGTTTTCATATTTGGCTGTCACAAGTTCAGCCCTGATCAACCAATCAGTCGACAGGAAATGGTGACCTTATCCACGGTCACGCACATTTTAAATGTACTGTAATTGGTTGACGTTCACCTACGAGCACTGGAAGCAGTGCGGCCAATAGCAAAATCAAGAGAATAGACTGTTGAGAAAAATTGACACGGCTGTATTTAATGGAACAAATATTAGCATTTATGTTGTAAATATAAATGTAAGTCAGTGTTTCTGATTGTGTTCAGGTGTTTTGTTTGTACTGAAAAAATGATGATGATCTCGTCTCATTTTACTCAATCTGGGCAACTAATGGATGTACAGGTTCGTTGCAGCTACTGCCCTCTAGCGGAGGAGCATTTCATTGTTCTGTCTGTCACAGAACTGCACTAGTTGACATCTGCACATGACTAATACTACTGTTGTAGCACTAAATGTTAACTATCATGCAGTTTTGACTCACTATAAATAGCTGTGCCAACTAGAGTGCTGAATGCTGAATTGTTTTAAGGACAAAAAGTGTACTAGTGCATGGATCTTAATCTGGATTGCAAGGCTGGGGAAGAAATGAGCTTTCCTTGTAGAACTGCGGTGAACCCTATTTACTACAGTATCAAATGAGGAAAGTAATAAATATGACATCGGAAGCATTTCAGGCGTTGAGAAAGTCTTTAATGTCTCTGGAACAATGCTAAAATCAAAGACGAAAAGTAAGGCACTGCCCACCCATTATCAAAAATATATTACCCTCTCGCAAATAAATATGCTTGCTATTAACTCCTACGGCCCAGCCTTAGTGGTCAATAAAATTTATTTTAATATATGTATTTTTTTAAAAAGCTAAGTCTAACTTTCCCTTCCATCCAAATGTTACATGCCGTAATGTAACGCTGTCATAAAATGCAATTTTAAATCAAATTACCAAAATATACTTTGATAAATATTCTGCATGCATTGTTCATCTTCAACACAATTGTGAAACTTGAAAATGAGAGGTATAAAATATGTCAATTAGAAAATCTCCAGGGGGGCCCGGTGGTCGACTGGTTAGCGCGTTGGCCTCACAGTGTAGAGGTGCAGTGTTTGATTCCGGCTCTGGCCTTCTTGTGTGGAGTTTGCATGTTCTCCCCGTGCCTGCATGGGTTTTCTTCAGGTACTCCAGTTTCCTCCGACATTCCAAAACATGCGTGGCAGGTTAACAGAACACTCTAAATTGTCCCCAGGTGTGAGTGTGAGCAAACATGGTTGTTTGTCGGTGTGTGCCCTGTGATTGGCTAGCAACCAGTTCAGGGTGTCCAAAGACAGCTGGGATAGGCTCCAGCATGCCCTGGGACCCTTGTTAGGAAAACTGGATCAGAAAATCTCCATTGTAATGAGTGTATCGTGATATATTCACTCAGGTAGAGTGATTCTTCTCAAACTGGGGTCCTAAGAAACACAGGGGGTCTGCGGGCAGCAACTTCGGTCCCAAAAAATCCTTTGCAAAAAGGCATCACTTAAAAACGTATACAGTACTGTACCTAGATATGCTCCAATAAAACAAACACAAAACCTGTTACTTCTACCTTCATTTTGGGCCAGTTAAAAACTCTGACATGACTGTGACAACCCCAAATAAAGTCAACAAAACAAAAGTCAAATTATGAGGTGAATAAAGCCCTTTTAAAAAAAAAAAGCAAATTTTTCAAAAAGTCTTTTTGACAATAAAGGTGTTATTCAAATGAATTTCTATTTTTGTTAAAATCTAACTTTCTTCCCCTGTTCAACTTCTGATTTTCATAAAACTGAGTTTATTTTGGGATTTATTATTTAGAAAAATTTTCATCCTATTTTTTTTCTTAAAAAATGTTCTTCTCATTCCATTACTGTATAACTTTTTTTGCCCTAAGGGCATATTTTGAGTAAAATATAGTCCAATTAAAAAAAGCATCTTTTCTGGAATAAAAGTTGTAATATTACAATTGCAATAAGGTTGAATGATTGCTGATGTCAGGCTATTGAATAGACAGACCTGAAAACCTGGACTCACCTACATTCACCCATTTTCAATATGCTTATATCTATATTTTAAATGCTTTATTAATTTATATACTTTTTGTTCTATTTCTCCCTTTCATGATTTTGCTGCTGTAAATTGTGAATCTCACCATTGTGAGACAAATAAAAGTTTTCTGATCTGATCTTATCTTATTTTTTAAACACCCTTGATATGATGAATACTCCTTAAAAATAGTGTCTTTATTATTTATTTATCCTATTTTTTCAAGAACAAAAGGCAGATTTTTCTCCGTAGAATATAGTCCTATTTTTTGTAGAACAAAGGCATCTTTTCCACAATAAAAGTTGAAATATTTCGATTTAAATAAAGTTGTATTTTTGAAACTCAATTGTGAAAATACAACTTTCCCGCCTCCCTGAAAAATCTGACTTTATGCTCATAAGATTACAACTTTTTTAGTCAATATTGTACCTTATTTTTATGGTAAAAGAAAAATATAGTTATTGCCATATTGTGTTTTTTTTAATGTGCAGCTTTTATTTCCTATAGCATTTAGTGCTACACAGAGTACATAAGCTTAATTAGTGTGACGGCTATGAGAAAATTCACCAAGGACCCCCAAAGTTTGAGGAATCCTGGAGTAGAGAATGCCTTTTCCTAAAAAAATAAAATAAAAAAGTAAAAATGTCAAAAAAGGTTCGAAATTGTCGGTTGCAATCACGTCATCAGTCACAAGGTGAGGATGGTGGGTGAGTGCAGGGAGTGATCCGACTGGTCGCCGCTACTGCTGCTGCGCCGGTGCGCCACACTGCAGGGTTGTGGGGCCTGATGGGGCGCATCCACCGGGGCCGAGGGGTACGTGAAAATCATACTTGCCGTGAAAGGAGTGAGGGAAGGGGTGGAGGTCAGGATGGGGGTGTGCAGGGCCTCGGACTCTTGGCTGACGGCCAGTGTTAACGATGAAGATGAGGATGAGGATGAGGAGGATGTCTTGGTGGGGATGGTGATCTTGGGTTTGGGCTTTTCCACCTTGGCTGGCTGCTTGGGTCGCGACGGTCCGGGTGCGCTGTAGTCCTCGGGCTCCATCTTGATGCCCGCCAAAGACGAGAGTGTGCCACTGGCGTCCGAGTCCGAGTCTGAGTCTTGGATTTTACAGATGGGACGATGAGCTTCCAAAACCAACTCCAGTTTCTCTTTCTGCTTTTGGAGCTCGGCTATCTCTTTCTGTAAACGGGACTTTTCATCCTCCAGCAGGTCCGTCTCCTGATGCACACATGACAACAAACTTTAAATTTCAGGCCTGATGGAGACCAGTACACATGCAACAGTCATACACCGCCCCCTCCCCATCTCCCCATAAACCTTGGATCTGTTTTTTAATCTATCCTCCGACCTATAGTGTTCCCTCGCGAATAGCAAAAATCTGCAAGCAACTGACAGGAAAAAAGTTTTATCATTTTATAATTGCCTATATGTGCCACAAGACTGTTTGAAACCAACAGGCGTTCAGAAATGGACAGTGTTGGGAATGAGCACTTTCATCCGCCTTCTAGTTTTGCTGAATTTGTACACTCACGTTTTGCAACGTGTCGGTCAGCTCCCGACGGCGATTGCGACATTTGGCAGCTGCCAGTTTGTTACGCTCTCTCCTTATTCTCCGTCTCTCTAGTTCCTCGTGAGACAACTAGAAAAAAAAAACAACAATTAGTGACAAATACTGAACAAAACAAGTGATTCCACCAGAAGCTACAACCAGATTTCCTACTTTAAACTGAAGGAAGAATGTTGAAGTGAGTGGAGGCACTTGATTTCATCAGGCATTAGCGTTTGTTCAATCAAAAGTGTGCTCTGATGCCATACTGTGGCACCTGTAGGCAATGACAAACCTCTTTCCTCTTCCACTATGGAAAAGGTACACAATGAACCTGTGAATCCACTTTAGTGACACTTTCATTTGGTGGCCTGCCCTGATATTTTTTTTAAATGGAAAATGTGTTTCTTGGCTGAGAAACACTGCCCCACAAATGGCAATACATTCATCTGAAGTATCGTAATAAACATAAAAGTGTTCTAATGATAGCGTTGAAAAAAAAAGTACAAATAAACAGATCTTGTGTCAGAAATATTATAGATTATATACTTTGAGCAAATTGTACAAATCTCATCTATCTATCTATCTATCTATCTATCTATCTATCTATCTATCTATCTATCCATCCATCCATCTATCCATCCATCCATCCATCCATCCATCCATCCATCCAGAGGTGTGAGTCACCTCTAAAATCTTGCTATGACTAAAGATCATTAAAAAAAAAGTGAAAGGTACAAGTAGGCAGTAGTAAAAATAAAATACCACCATCATGATGACACAGAACAAAATTACCAGACTAATCTATGAGTCACAGCAGAAAATCTTTGAAATGTGCCTGCTTTTGTGTCAGTGCTGCACCCCAACTCAGCCTCCATCCAGCACTGTCGCTGGCTGGCGGCATATTGAAGAGCTGCCGTCGCTCTGCAGTTTCCCGCCCTTTCAAAAGACTGATGAGTCACTCTCTGAGCCCAACAGTGACTCAGGTGTGAGTCACGCTACGTGACTTGCGAGCCCTCTGAGTCAACTACGAGTCCACTTCCTGTGCAATTTACACTATGAGAAAATAAATGTGGCACTGTGGGGCATGGGGGGGGGGCAGCACTTGAGTCACACTTACGCTGATGTACAAGTAAATACTTGATTAAAAAAATTGGTGAAAATTATAAGTTATGATTCAACTAAATTGAGTAGAAAAAAAGACAGGTAAAAGTAGTGATTCAACTCATGGTGGCGTGGTAAAAATAAAAAAGTAGACCTTGCAATGTACAATAGTACAAAAGTAAAAATGCATTGCTAATTTGAAAAACTGCTCACACTACACATACATATACTTGTGTTGAAAAAAAAAGACAGCAGGAACTGTACTGATTCAACTCTGATACTTATGTAAAAGTAAAAAGCTACAGATTTTGAAATGCACTCCAATATTACAAAGAAAACATATCTTTACTGTAAATGATGCCACTGAGAACAAGAGTGGGCTAACTCCACTTTAGTCATTTTTCAAGAATGCCATTTTAAGTTGTATGGCTGTAATGAAAAGTGCTGAGCACAATGAAGTACTCCAGTCCCCTAAATGTCATCTGAAAGAAATTCTTTTTCTCTACTCCTTCCTGCACTTAACTTGAAAATGACCGAAAATGATTAAGCCCACTCTAGTTCTCAATATGAATTAATAGCTGGATCACAATATTTCTCCCCATGATACAAAATTGATTCAACAAATCCTTTGAATCGATTCACCTCCTGGCCAGTGAAGGCTGCTCTGCATGCGATTCGCATTGTATGGATGTAGGCCGGATTTGACCAAATGACAGTAAAATGACAACCAAAGCAATCAGCAACAGAGTGAAGCTGTCTTCAACTTTTAAAACTGAAATTATCTGTCAAAAATGTCATCTCCTGAGGCCGAATAAAGTGGCAAGTGTAATTTGAGTTCAGTTCAGCATCGAAAAAACATCCGTTTTCAAAGTGACGTTGACCCCAAAATAAATAAATAAATAAATAAATAAATAAATAAATACCTGCATACATTGCAAACACCTGAAAAAATCTACTTGTGCAGTATTGTGTAGTATTTCATACTTTTGTTATTTCCACTCATAGAGGGTTTTTTTTTTTTCAAGGATTAACTTGGGTTCAGAAGGTTCAACTGTTGAATCAGGTCAGTGTACTTCTACCTTTTATTTATTTTTTATTTGTAGCACTGCTCTGCTATCAATGTTTGTTTGTCCCAAGGGATTATTTGACTTGGTCAATATTGTCTCAAAGTCATCAAGTGAAGAAATAAATAAACAGCGTGCACTTACATGTCCAGAAAAACCCTCTAATTCATCAGGTTGTGTCTCCATGTATTGGTTGCGCAAGTCCAATTGGGACAGCTCAGATGTGTCAGTGAGTGTCACAGGATATTACGCACTAATTTTGACATACATTGATCCAGCATTGACTCATTTTCCGTTGTCACACGTTGTCCCAGAAACGCCAATAATATGTTCGCCTTACGTGCTCGTCGTTCCTGCGGCGCGTCGTACCCATGGCCAGGTTGGCGCTGTCTCTGATGATGCCCGGCCGGATGAAGTGTGAATTAGATGGCGGTGGAGGCGGTGGACCCTGCGGGCGTGTCCTGGATAGGGACGGGTAAGGTGGCACTGGAGAGCGGGAAGGACCCGGCGGATGCATGAGGGAGGGCTGCACTAGCCACTGGAGGTCCTGGCTGGTTGTGATGGCGTTGAGGCTGGGCACGAATTGGCTGGAGCCGGGGATGGCTAACTTCTGTCAAAACACCACAAGAATTAGGCATCCGTATTCTGATCAGCACTAAATTTATGAAAAATTAGGATGTTGTGATACTGTATATATGGTTCATTGAGTTGCAGATTTGTTGGGGCGGGAGGTGAAAAATCCCCGAAATCTACATTTTTTTGTGCTCAGGCCAAAGCCACATCTAACGGTAATCTAAAAATATTTTTTGGGTGCCCACTAATGGGCTTTCAGGCCCAAGCAACTCTGCTGATTATCATTATTATAAGTGAACCGAGGAGCTTCAATTCCCAGTTTAATTCCCAAAAATTCTTACGTAATGGCTCAAATTTGGAATCTTTACAAAATTCCCCATGTTAAATTTCTGGAAATTTAGTAGGAAATTTCTACCCTTTTGCAGCCCTACTTGTAAGCCCTGGTGAGTAAAACTAGTGGTGGGTTCCCCACCCTTGCCATAATCTAATGTTTTTCCCAACCTTTCATGAGAGAAATTACATATTTCACATAGGAAAAAAAATCTCATACCACTTAACAAAAATCACAATAATGTCATGATACAGTGTTACCATTATAATTGTGTATGTGTAATAAATATGCTCATAATTATTATCTATTATGCTACAAGATGCTGGCAAAGCACAACTTTTCCCAAATGAAGCACCTCAACTCACTTCAACTTAGTTAATTTAAAAGGTTTATTATGTATACCTTTTGTCATTAAGTGGAAGCACATTTAATTGTTCTGCATTTCACTATGCATTATTTCAAAAGCATTGATGGTTGATAAAAGGTAAGTAATTGGTCAATAAATAATTCGAGGACAAATTCAGTGAAAACTGATCATTTCCAGCAGCACAGTAGTTGGGAATTAATTTGTTAGTGGCCATATTAGATTGCATAATAAGTATTTACGAATTCACCAATTTGATTTTATTTTCTTGTCTCCCGTTACTCGCAGAAACACATCCCCCTTTTGACCTCTGTGGCGGTTTCTCAATTTGCATTATTTTATTTTGTTTTTTGTTTGCTTTGTGTTTTTGTGTTTCATGAGGGCTCACCAGTCATCAATTATTCACGGATTTTCGTAATTCGCGGTTGTGCTCGCCCATATCCCCCTGCGAGTATCGGGGATCCACAGCATAGACAAATAGTGGACAAATGTTTAATTTCTCAACACACTAACAACACACACAGCTAATAGTACGGTTTTAAGATTGTCTTAGCCTCTTTTTTTCTTCAGTCAACTGTTATTGAATTGTTTTGAATTGATTCGCCTATTTTTTCAATATATAGTATTACAGAGAAGAAGGGGCTATGCCAAAATACTGATGCTAATAGCCTTTAGTATGTATTGTGTATATCACAATATAAACATATGTTAATCAGCGATAACTGACATTAGGCAATTGTAATGACAGGTAGTATGTACTGTATTAGTATAAGCCTACCTGCTCTTGTGTAGTGGAAGTAGTGGTGCTTTCCAAGGAAGCAGCGTTTGACCCAGAAGCGCCGCCCGCATATGCCAGGTTGCCTCTTCCGTGACCTCGGTACATCCTTTCTGTTGAAATATTTATGTATATATTTTTAAATCAAATAAGCGCTCCCAAGCAAGGTCGAGATGATATAATATAGTCCACACGAGTGTTGAAAAAAGAAAGTTTCACATTAAAAGTGAACCCACTCTGAATGTGAGGCAGGTCGGTCGAGTCCAAGCAGTAACGAATCGAAGGGGTGTTAGAGAAGGAATAAACGTTTTGTATTTGGTCCAGTAGTCCTTAAACTTCTAGAATCGACTCTCGGTGTATCATATGATGATGAGTCACTCACCGAGAAGTCATAATGTGGCGGTCTTTGTGCCGTGGTAAACTCTTAAAGCCGGACTAACGTTTCGCCACGCCCCTCCTCGTTTACGGGAAATAATGGTGTCTGGAATCTCTCGCGGAATTCAGACACGTGACATGACGTAATTTTCCTAATATGGTGAGAGTTTCCTACCGGGATACTTGAAGCTCTTAGCCACAACGACCGCTGTTAATACATTTGGGAAAAACACATTTTGGTGTTTAGTTATTCAGACTTGTGTCTGATCTAAGTATATTAAGAGTATGACAAAAAAATACTCACTGTCACTGAGTCATTTTCAGTTTTGAGTGAGTCACTGAAAGTGAAAGTCAAAAGTTCATGTCCAATATTATTTTCCAGCTACGCTACATCACTGATATACAAAGTAACAAAGTACTGTATGATGTATGTAAAATCGATCGAGCACCCCAAAAATAATCTGACTAAAAAAATATATATATAGCAAATGTATATACTGTATCATCATCTGACGTTTCTATTTCCACAATTTTGTGTTACAAATTTTAAAAAATTAATTTGTACCAAATATATTCTATTCCATTCTATTCTCGTGCCGCAGTGTGTTGTCCTAATCTGATATAATAAATATGCTCTTCAATTAGTGTAGGTTGAACCTATAGTATTTACCATCATGGAGTGAATATGTTATTGTTTTACAGTGCATATCTAATTTTACTCTTTTTTTTCTGATTCCAATGTGTTTAAACTCCTCCACAAAGACATATTTTATAAGGTAGAAATATTGCAACATTAATGCTCGAAAGACATAATTAAATTTTAACACACTACAGTACTGTGGGTGGAATTGTGTGGTTATAATACCTACAAATGCATCATTGATAAGGTATCTTTTTATATTATGTTACAACAATGAGCGGTGATACTGTGAACGTTGCACACCGGGCCAATTATGAAACACGCAATTGAGGGTGTGGAGCCTTTTGGAGAGTTACTCTTTCTTGACAAACCACATCAATGTGCACACATGCCTGTGGAGATGAGTCAGCCTGTTGCCACAAAAGCTGCCGTATTAAATTGCTGTACATTTTCAATGACGGTTTTTGTGCTGATGAACACAACTTTTACACCTCCGGCAAAAAAAAAAAAAAAAAGTAAAAGCTATACAATATGAATTCAGTAAGCTTACTTACTGTCACAACAGCTGCTGAGTTTGCGGTTCCCCTGAGGACACACAGGGTTCCCGGCATGGGCTGACTTCTCCTGGCTGCTGACTGTTGCACCAGCATCTCGTGTTACTGCAGATCAGTGGTGACTGATTACAGCCTTAGTACTAATATTTGTAACCTACTGTATTACCAATAGTCTGTTCTCGTCAGTTGGTGGCATTTTGCTTGATTGCACTGATTCCAGTACATGTTTGTGGACATTGGATATTTTGGGGGGGGGGGGGGAATCAGATGTTAGCTTCTACAACTTGCCATGTCAATATACCGGTAACCTGCCCAGGGCCTTCAAAATCACATGCAACTTCAACTATATTAACAATGAGACTGTTTAGGGTTTTTTTAACCAATCAGGTTTTTAATTTGTCCTCACAGCACCAGAGTACTGTCACTTGATGGCATTAGAATTTTGTTGACATCTGGTTGGTTGTTCAAAG